>JAJNNQ010000009.1:12440000-13025000 GCA_027886175.1 Phylloscopus collybita | reverse complement strand
AGGGTTTCTTCACTGACATGTTGGATCATTTCAGCTCAAATCTCATCTCTCTTACACCTTGGAGGTTATCTAAGTTATGCTGAAATCACCATAATTTGTTGGCTTGGAAATCTTTTCTTGTTTACACCAGTCTCTGGAGTATTTTGCAGGCAACATACACCCAAGAGCATCCATAAAGTGGCCTAAATCTGACAGTATGTGTCTCTGGGTCCCCTCAGCTTCTCCAGGGCTATTATCTGTGGAGGGGATGGTGACATAAAGTCTGACATGGTCTCATGGTTGTCAGTCTTCTGTTATCAGCTGCTCAGTGAGTTCCACCATCACCTGCTATGACCACTCCCCCAGCTTTGGGTTGTGGTCTGGGGCATAGGGAGCAGCCTCCTCCTTGCTGTACTCCGCTTCAAATATGCAGATTTTTTTTTTTTTTCCCAGAAAAACAAGCAGTCTGTGCAACTGGAAGTGATTTATTTTAGCTAAGTTGTGGTGTCATACGCTTACCGCCTTGCTTTTATTCTCCTTGGATTTCTTGCCTAGACATTTTCTCTTGCTGTCAAATGTGTATTATGTTTCTCCAGTTGTGTTCAATTTGTCTGGTCATTACTTACCAGGTATTTTAGTATGTGATTCTAAGATAGATGTTTGACTGAAAAAAAATGACTACTAATGGCCCTGCATACATCAATTCACACCTTAAATAAAAACACACGAATCCCCAAAAGGTGCATATATGTCATAACTGAAGCAGTCTTACATTTAATGGAGTGTAATCTTCTCAGAAATCAAAATATAATTTATTTCGTGTCAAATAGGTGACCAACATTAGACAGCCGCTGAGTACAGGAATTTTTCAAAAGGTATCAAATCAGGGTGTCTAATGCTGTGAGTTTTCATGGCTGATCTGTGTGGTTTTCTAATAGTTGTTCTGGTTTTTGTTTGTTTGTTTGGGGTCTTATTTATTTGTGGGGTTTTTTTTGGGAGTTCTTTAAAACTGATCTCAGGAGCAGACACATTTAAAAAGTAACTTTGTATACACCTGTGTGTACCTGTATATATATATATATACCTATATATACACCTTCACTAGTCTGCCAGTGGAGTCAGACACTGACGTTTTGTGGGCAGCACCACCACCCATCCAGGGTGGGACTGGGATAGTGGAGCAGAGGAATGCAGTAATGATCCAGAGCACTGGGAGGAGAGCAGCAAGCTGAAATTCAGTGGTACAAAATGCACGCATTTTTTCAGCCAGTGCTGAGGCTTTCTGCTGGAAAGTGAAAAGGAGCACAACTGGGATGTGCTGGTAGACTTCAGCCATTGGGGTGATACTGATGTGCTGTGGCTGTGGAAATCCCAGGCTGATTCTGAGACACACCAGTTCAAGGGCAGGTAGAGAAATACTTTTAACTCTTTTGGTTACCAGCAGTTACCCTTGTGGCTCTTGACCCTCCTGTGGGTGAATACAGGCAGGCCTGGTGCTGCCTACAAGCCTGGTCAGCCATGCCCAGAGAAGAGAAGTGCAAGCTAAAGCAGGTATGGAAAGCACTTCCTTGGATGAACAGGGGACCTGGCAGCTTAATTTGAGAGAGACAGCTTAGGGAGTTTAGCTCATTTAGCTCCTCAAGACAAATGCCAAGAGAGAAAAAGATGTGATTGCTCACTCTAAATTTATCAGCAGAGGCAAATGCCAGAGAGGGAGAGGAACTATTTAAGGTGAAGGACAATGTTGGCCTAAGAACAAATGAGTGCAATCTGGCTATGAATAAATTTAGGCTGAAAATTAGAAAAGGGTTTCTAACTATCAGAGGGTTGAGTTCTCAGCTTTTTAATAGGAATTCAAGAAACCCAATTCCTATTCAGTCCAATTTGATAAGATTATTAAAAAGCTGCCTGTGATAGGAGGGAACCAGTTTATGGCTTAGAAGGTCTCCTCCATCTCTAAGCACTCACTGATGGATCCAGGTTCACTCAACTGGAATTACATTGAGAATTTTCAAACTGGACAGTTTGATGACTCAAACTGTCAAGAGAGAGTTACAAATTTTTGATTCCTTGGACTGTAATGTCTCTGTATTTCTCTGGCTTTTCTATGCACCTGTGAAACACGGAGGATAATTCCACCCCTCCTTCCCATTTAATCACACAGGGGTATTATGAAAACACCCTCACTGTGGTATTATGAAAATATACTATTTACTGTTTGTGTAGCACTCAGGAGTGCTGTGAGGATGAGTACCAAAGGAAAAAAAAGCTGTGCTGGAATTAATAATTTTGGCTGCACAGCTAGGTTTGAATTACATCTAGTAAATCATGCCTAAGGCAACATACTGAGTGAGAAGAAAATAAAATATTGAATAGTTGCTCATTAAGTGAACACCAGCTACTCCGTGAACTGAATGAGGCAGGGTCTCATGGAAAATAAAGTATGTGATTTTGTAATTGAAGATTAGAAGAGGGCTGAATTAAGATTGCACATGCCTTTCCTAATGCCTTTCCTTATGCCTTTTCAGCACCAAGGATCTGGACAACCAGGGGATCAGGCCCAGCCAGCGTGTGCTAATGAACGGCAGGTTTAGATGGAGCAACCTGATCTCCTTCTATGACAAGGGGACCTGCTTAGGCACTGCAGTGCTGGAGTGAGTCCAGAGAAGGGCAGTGGAGCTGGTGAAGGGTCTGGAGCACAATTCCTATGAGAAGCAGCTGAGGCATCTGGGGTTGTTTAACCTCAGGAAAAGGAGGCTCAGGGTGGGGCTTTATTGCTCTTTACTTCCTCTGCCTGAGAGGAAGCTGTAGTGAGGTGGGGATTGACTTCTCCTCTCAGGTAAAAAGAGATAGGTCCTCAAGATGAACAACAGGAGCATCTGATTAGGTATTTGGGGAAATGTCTTCACTGGAAGGGTTGTCAAACATTGGAACAGACTGCCCAGGGGAGTGGTGGAGTCACCATCCCTGGAGATATTTGAAAGAGATACAGCTGTGGTGCTCAGGGGCATGGTTTAATAGAGGACTTGGCAGTGCTGGGTTAACAGTTGGACTTGAGGATCTTAGAGGTTCTTGTCAACCTCAATAACTCTATGATTCTATGAATAGCCACCCACCCACCCTATCTCACCAGCCTGCATGCAGGGAGATGCTCTGGAGTGCACTGTGTGAATACCCCGCACAGTACTCTGCCCTTGGCACAGGCAGCTGGAGAAGAATGGGAGGGTTGCACCAGCTCACCCACAATCAGCTTCTCAGAGCCAGGGAGAGAATAGTGTTCTGTCTTGTGGAGAAATTGGAAATTTATTTTGTCCCAGCTTGGAACTCATCCTGTCTCGAGAAATTCTGTGTAAATGCAAGTTGGAGGAATGATTAAAATCTTGGCTGTTGAGCCAAGAAGATTGGGTAGCCTAGGCAAACTACCTTTGCTGTGAATTTTAAGGTGTAGCTGGCTTAGAATGTAAGCTCAGACTTTGGATGTCATATCAGGACTACCACACAGACTGCCAAGGAGGAGTGGGTACAGACCCAAGAACCCATGTCCATTTCAAACCTTGCACTTTCCTTGAAAGCAAGAGTTTGGAACAAAGGTTGAAGATCAATGAGGCAGCAACCATTCTGTCATTATTTTTCAAGCTAGTTGCAGCACAGTGGTTCATACATGAAATAAATGTCAACAGACCATCATGGATCAGGTGAGTTACAGCTGTGGCAGTGTCTTGGGTTGTGGAGCTGGGTTTTGTGTATTCTATTTACATCTGTTTTGAGGCCTGATGACCCACCTTGATAGGCCATTGTTACCTTCCCCAGCCTGTGCGGTGCATTTGCATTTCTATACATCTCATGCCCTGGCGGTGGGGGGTGGGGGGGAGGGGGGGGTGGCCGGGGGTTGGCGGTTCGGCCCTGCTGCAGGAGTGGTTCGGCCCTGCTGCAGGAGTGGTTCGGCCCTGCTGCAGGAGTGGTCCGGCCCTGCTGCAGGAGTGGTTCGGCCCTGCTGCAGGAGTGGTTCGGCCCTGCTGCAGGAGCGGGGTGCGCGGCGCTTCCTTCGTGGCGGTGTGGGAAGAGCTACTTCGTCTCCTGTGCTGGCCATCCTGTCTCCCTCCTCGCCGTCCCTGAACCGGTTTCTTCGCAGAATCATCTCTGCTCCAACAGGATCACGTCTGCCACTCCAGAAGTGTTTGGACTGTTTACGTTCGGACTGTTATCAACATCCTGAATCACAGGGTCAGATTGAAACTCTGACTTTGTCAGGGTTTTCTTCTAAAATTATTGTTTATTTGTTTATTTGTTTGGTTGGTTGGGTAGTTTTGTTTCCTATCATATTTGTATTGTTAATACCTCCTAGTAAAGAACTGTTATTCCTATTCCCAACATTTTTGCCTGAGAGCCCTTGATTGCAAAATTATAATTCGTCGGGGTGCGAGGGGTTGGTATTCTCCATCCTAGGGGAACCTCAGTTTCCCTGGCAGATACCTGTCTTTCCAAACCAAGACAGATTTTGGCGCCCAACGTGGGGCACGAGGGCATTGAGAGAGAGGAATAACAGTTCTTGGGTATTAGATAAAAGCCCACTGGCCAGAATAATGTGGTCTAGCTTTCCCTGGTTTGGGTGGCACGTGGTGGTGGCTGTATTTCTGCCATTTGCTACTCCTTATGTAAATATGGGTCCTATGACTAAGGCTACTGTGGCTGGCATTCAGTTTATTTTGTGGATTAATAAGGTGAGAAATTCATGGATTTTTAACTTCCTCTGGAAAGCAAGCACATGGATTCATAGCTATCATAGGCTAACTCTGTGCTTCTGGGGTTACTTTAACAATGGTACCTATTGTAAGGAAATGGCACCGGGGGAAATTTTCTCCCAGCCCTTCACACAGTTTTTTGGGTCCACCCCACCAGTTTTTGAAGGGTTGAAATCTCTGAGTGCTAATGATATCATACAGTGGCTGGTGTTGCTGGTATGCCTGTTCTGTTTGGCATTCAGAGATAAGGGGAAATTGGCCTGGGTAAGCACCTTAATAAGTACCCCAGAGAATAAGAATGCAGCCCAAGAGTCCGCCCCTGCCCCACAGCCTGCCTCAGAGATAAACCACCCGGTTTGGGTGGGGGCTCTGATGAAGGAGATGCAGGAGAAGATGGGCCAGATGCTGAGGGAGTACATTTCCCCAGCTAGTGGGAAATCCTTCCCCTGCCCTGACAAAAGAGAGCCTGATGGTGCAGCAATGAAACCCACAGAGATTACAACTGCTCAGGTCCCAGCTGAACCACAGGGGCAGTCACAGCCAGCGGCAGTTGCCCCTGTGGAAACAAAGAAATCTAAGGTGAAAACAGCAAACCCAGACAATAAGAAAGGAGGGCCCTCACAACCTGCAGGGGAATCACATGTTCAGATCATCACCGAGTCCCTGTCGTATGAAAGTCTCCGTAACCTGCAAAAAGATATCGTACGGCGGGGGCGTGAGGCTTACACAGCCTGGCTACTTCGGGTTTGGGACCTCATGGGTACTGGTGTGCAATTGGACAGTGGTGAGGCAAGGAATTTGGGACCCTTGACCCAGGACTCAGGTATAAATCAGGTATTTGTAAGAGAGCCAGGACCCCTTTCCCTTTGGGAGCGGCTTTTAATGAGTGTGAGAGAGAGATTTATCCACAAAGAAAGAATGCAGGAGCACCACCATAGAATGCGCTGGAAAACTCTGGAGGAAGGGATCCAACAGCTGAGGGAAGTGGCGGTGCTGGAGGTACTTTTTGGGAGGAGTGGACAGCATGATAATGACCCTGACAAGGTTAAATGCACAGGGCAGATGTTGTGGAATCTGGCAAATCTAGGGCCATCTCAGTACACCACCTTTATTGCAACAATTAATGCTGAGGACAATCGAGAGACAGTGGGGTCTGTTGCCAATAAGCTTAGGAATTATGAAAGTATGATCAATGGCCCGATGCAGGCTCATATCTCTGCCGTGGTTAAAGAACTCAAAGAAGAGATAAGGGGGGTGAGGGAGGAGATGAGGACAAACAGTTCCAATGTGGCACCAGTGCGAGTCACAGGCCCCAGAGTTAGAGCCCAACGACCCCCAGCTCGAGAGAGAGGGTACACCCCAAGAGCTGACCTGTGGTTTTATCTGCGTGACCATGGGGAAGACATGGGAATGTGGGATGGGAAACCCACTTCTGTCCTGGCAGCACGGGTGCGTGAGCTCAAGGAGAGGAACAATCACCAAGGGGGATCTACGAAAATGAAAGTAGCCTCAGCCTCCTATAACCAAGCTGCCAATGCTGTGTTGAATCCCCTTGAAGGAACCTCTAGTATGTATGCTCAGGGAGGGGATAACCAGTGCTAGAGGGGCCCTGCCTCTAGCCAGGTAGAGGAAAGGGATAATCGGATCTATTGGACTGTGTGGATCCGATGGCCTGGCACATCTGACCCACAAAAATACACGGCTTTGGTTGACACTGGTGCCCAATGTACCCTGATGCCATCAGGGTATGTAGGAACAGAACCCATTTCTATTTCTGGGGTGACAGGAGGGTCCCAGCAGCTGACTGTAGTGGAAGCCGAAGTGAGTTTAACTGGGAATGGGTGGCAGAAACACCCCATTGTGACTGGCCCAGAGGCCCCGTGCATCCTCGGCATAGACTATCTCAGAAATGGATATTTCAAAGACCCAAAAGGATATCGTTGGGCTTTTGGAGTAGCTGCTGTAGAGACGGAAGAGATCAAACAACTGAATACCTTGCCTGGTCTCTCAGATGACCCTTCTGCTGTGGGACTGCTAAGAGTTGAAGAACAACAGGTACCAATTGCCACAGCAACAGTGCACCGTCGGCAATACCGCACTGACAGAGACTCTGTGACCCCGATCCATGAGATGATTCGTAAACTGGAGAGCCAAGGGGTGGTCAGTAAGGCTCATTCACCTTTTAACAGCCCCATCTGGCCTGTGCGTAAGCCCAGTGGGGAATGGAGACTGACAGTGGATTACCGTGGTCTGAATGAGGTCACGCCACCACTGAGCGCTGCTGTGCCAGACATGTTGGAGTTGCAGTACGAGCTGGAGTCCAAGGCAGCAAAGTGGTACGCGACCATTGACATTGCCAATGCCTTCTTCTCCATTCCTGTGGCAGCAGAGTGCAGACCCCAGTTTGCTTTCACCTGGAGGGGTGTGCAGTACACCTGGAATCGGCTGCCCCAGGGGTGGAAGCACAGTCCCACCATCTGCCATGGACTGATCCAGGATGCACTGGAAAAGGGTGAGGCTCCGGACCATCTACAGTACATCGATGACATCATTGTGTGGGGGAACACGGCAATGGAAGTCTTTGAGAAAGGAGAGAAGATCATCCAAATTCTCCTGGAAGCCGGTTTTGCCATCAAGAAGAGCAAAGTCAAGGGACCTGCCCAAGAGATCTAGTTCCTGGGAGTGAAGTGGCAAGATGGACGGCGTCAGATTCCCACTGAGGTCATCAATAAGATCACTGCCATGTCCCCACCAACCAACAAGAAGGAAACACAAGCTTTCCTAGGGGCCATTGGCTTTTGGAGGATGCACATCCCTGAGTACAGTCAGATTGTGAGCCCTCTCTACCTGGTTACCCGCAAGAAGAACGATTTCCACTGGGGCCCTGAACAGCAACACGCCTTTGCCCAGATCAAGCAGGAAATCGCACATGCAGTAGCCCTTGGCCCAGTCAGGACGGGACCAGAGGTAAAGAACGTGCTCTACTCTGCAGCCGGGAGCCATGGTCTGTCCTGGAGCCTGTGGCAGAAGGTGCCAGGTGAGACTCGAGGCCGGCCACTGGGATTCTGGAGCCGAAGCTACAGAGGGTCTGAAGCCAACTACACTCCCACAGAGAAGGAGATCTTGGCCGCCTACGAAGGAGTTCAAGCTGCCTCAGAGGTGATTGGCACTGAAGCACAACTCCTCCTGGCACCCCGACTACCGGTGCTGGGGTGGATGTTTAAAGGAAAGGTTCCCTCCACCCACCATGCCACCGATGCCACATGGAGCAAATGGATCGCCCTCATCACTCAGCGCGCCCGTATTGGTAACCCGAATCGCCCTGGGATTTTGGAAGTAATCACCAACTGGCCAGAAGCTGAGAAGTTCAGTCTCACTGACGAAGAAGAACAAGTAACCCGGGCTGAAGAAGCTCCACCATACAACCAACTGCCAGCAGAAGAAACACGCTACGCTCTTTTCACTGATGGTTCCTGTCGCATCGTAGGGATGAACCGGAAGTGGAAAGCAGCCGTATGGAGCCCCACAAGACAAGTTGCACACGCCACTGAAGGAGAAGGTGGGTCAAGCCAGCTTGCTGAACTCAAAGCTGTTCAATTGGCCCTGGACATTGCTGAAAGAGAGAAGTGGCCGAAGCTCTACCTCTACACTGATTCGTGGATGGTGGCTAATGCTCTGTGGGGCTGGCTGGAAAGGTGGAAAAAAGCCAACTGGCAGCGTAGGGGAAAACCAATCTGGGCTGCTGATGAGTGGAAGGACATTGCCATCAGGGTAGGGAAACTACCTGTGAAAGTCCGTCATGTGGATGCCCATGTCCCCAAGAGTCGGGCTAATGAGGAGCACCGGAACAACGAGCAAGTAGATCAAGCTGCGAGGATAAAGGTATCCAAGGTAGACTTGGATTGGCAACACAAGGGAGAGTTGTTCCTAGCTCGGTGGGCCCATGATGCTTCAGGTCATCAGGGCAGAGATGCCACCTATAAGTGGGCACGAGACCGAGGGGTGGATCTAACCATGAACAGTATTTCACAGGTTATCCACGACTGTGAGACGTGTGCTGCCATCAAGCAGGCCAAGCGGGTGAAGCCCCTCTGGTACGGTGGACGGTGGTCCAAGTACAAGTATGGGGAGGCCTGGCAGATTGATTACATCACTCTGCCCCAAACCCGCCAAGGCAAGCGCTACGTGCTGACCATGGTGGAAGCCACCACTGGGTGGCTGGAGACCTATCCTGTGCCTCATGCCACCGCCCGGAACACCATCCTGGGCCTGGAAAAACAAGTCCTGTGGAGACATGGCACCCCTGAGAGGATTGAGTCGGACAACGGGACTCATTTCAAGAACAGCCTCATAAACACCTGGGCTAAGGAACACGGCATTGAATGGATATATCACATCCCTTATCATGCACCAGCTGCCGGGAAAGTTGAACGGTGCAATGGACTGCTTAAGACCACCCTGAAAGCACTTGGCGGGGGGACCTTCAGAAATTGGGAAGTGAACTTAGCAAAGGCCACCTGGATGGTCAACACCCGAGGGTCTATTAATCGAGCTGGTCCTGCCCACTCTACCCCTTTGCACACAGTGGATGGAGACAAAGTCCCTGTAGTACATATGAGAGGTATCTTAGGAAAGACTGTTTGGGTAAACCCCACCTTGGGCAAAGGTGAACCCACCCGTGGGATTGTTTTTGCTCAAGGACCTGGTAACACTTGGTGGGTGATGCAGAAAGATGGGAAAACCAGTTGTGTACCACAGGAAAACCTAATCCTAAGTGAGAACTGAGTGTGAGGGTTCATCCTGTATAGTGGAGTTTATTAATTTAGGTATGATACAGATGGTAATAGAATAAGGGGTGGAACGTTGTCTTGGGTTGTGGAGCTGGGTTTTGTGTATTCTATTTACATCTGTTTTGAGGCCTGATGACCCACCTTGATAGGCCATTGTTACCTTCCCCAGCCTGTGCGGTGCATTTGCATTTCTATACATCTCATGCCCTGGCGGTGGGGGGTGGGGGGGAGGGGGGGGTGGCCGGGGGTTGGCGGTTCGGCCCTGCTGCAGGAGTGGTTCGGCCCTGCTGCAGGAGTGGTTCGGCCCTGCTGCAGGAGTGGTCCGGCCCTGCTGCAGGAGTGGTTCGGCCCTGCTGCAGGAGTGGTTCGGCCCTGCTGCAGGAGCGGGGTGCGCGGCGCTTCCTTCGTGGCGGTGTGGGAAGAGCTACTTCGTCTCCTGTGCTGGCCATCCTGTCTCCCTCCTCGCCGTCCCTGAACCGGTTTCTTCGCAGAATCATCTCTGCTCCAACAGGATCACGTCTGCCACTCCAGAAGTGTTTGGACTGTTTACGTTCGGACTGTTATCAACATCCTGAATCACAGGGTCAGATTGAAACTCTGACTTTGTCAGGGTTTTCTTCTAAAATTATTGTTTATTTGTTTATTTGTTTGGTTGGTTGGGTAGTTTTGTTTCCTATCATATTTGTATTGTTAATACCTCCTAGTAAAGAACTGTTATTCCTATTCCCAACATTTTTGCCTGAGAGCCCTTGATTGCAAAATTATAATTCGTCGGGGTGCGAGGGGTTGGTATTCTCCATCCTAGGGGAACCTCAGTTTCCCTGGCAGATACCTGTCTTTCCAAACCAAGACAGGCAGGAAGAGCTGCCACTGACTAGGTGGCTGGCAGTAGCTCTCCCCTGGGCACACAAATACTGATATCAGTGTGTATGGCTTTATTCAAGCTGCAGTGTCTGGTATACCACCATCAAATGCTGATGAAACAAAACCTCAGTATTTTTAATATAGCTTTGATATAAAGGTCAAACTACTAACATGTGTAGTGAGTTTGAGCCCCTCTGTTTCTTGGCACCTGACGCCTTCCTCAGCTGAGGACTGGTTCCCAGGGTGGGGATGCTCACCTCTTCCTGGACACTGCATTTTCAAAGTGGGCACAAACAAAGCAAGCAAAACCTTGGCCAGTTCTGAAAATCAAATTCCTCAAAAGTTATCCAAGAAGCATATATTTCTCAGCCTTGGGAAACAGTATTATTTATAGGCTCACCCAGAGTACTTGGCTGGATATTTTCAGTGTGAATTGATGCAAAGGAGTCTGGTGTGACTGTATGTACTATACAAAAGCAGACACACCCCATATTTAAAATATTCCTGGTTTACTGTAGTCAACCATATTTTCATGTTTGTTTGTCATAGCATGCATGTCTGTAATTATGTGCTGAAGGCACATTCTTACTAACTGAAAATATTATCAAAAAATACAATCTAGAGCTATCTCTAGATGCAGACCTTGTTTATGACAGCAATATTTGCTATTGAATCACAAGCCACAGAAAACAGTGATTTGCACAAGAACATCTAATGCATAAGAAGTGTGCTGAACACTGCTTCTGCACAGGAAGAGGGAAGGAAGAAAAACATATTCATCTCAGTAGTGGTTAAACGATAGTGCAAACCAGTAATTACGTGTAAATTATGACCTTGCCCCCTTACAATCAGCTCCTCAGTAAACATGACTGCTTTTAATTTCCATGCCCTCAGCAATAAAAGTCACTGTTTTCAGACTAAGTTCAATTTTTTTTCTTCAGATTTTTTTCTCAATGAAAATACGCATTTTTGTACTTCAAAACCTTAAATGAAATGCTGGGTTTTTTAATGTTTAAGGCATTATAATTGAAATATAAAACTGGTGGCAAAATATTAGCTTTTATAAATTTCACTATCTTCCTTTAAGCTTTTCTATCATTAAAAGGCATTACAAGTTTACAATTTAGAGACCTTTAAACATACATATTTTTCATTTTCTTTTGACATTCTGTAATGTTTCCAAAGCTGAAGAAATGTTGAAAAGTTGTAGAAAATAATTGATGAAAGAAATGGATGCTTTTCATGTAACGTACATGAAAATAAAAGAAAAAATACAGAAAAAACATGGGATAAAAATGGGAAAAAAGCACACAAAATTACTTTTGAAAAAACACAGGTTAAGAGTACATGTCAAAAAATAATGGAGAATCTCACTGAACTGGAATTGACTTAGTTAATGGAAATTATTTCCATTCTTTAATATTTCTAATTTTTCTATTTTTTAAACAATAAGAGGAAAATAAGAACTGAACCCCAGAGCTTACATATTATCATGCATTTCAGTGTGACAAACTGTAGCTACACACAATTATGTGCTATCAGTTGCTGAAGTGGAATTCATTATTTCCTACCTTAAGCTGTCCTATAAATTTGCTCTGCACTGTTAAGCAGATATCAAGTTCTGCCTAGAGATAGAAACACTGCTGATGAGCAAAGGAGATCTTAATAGCTAAGTTTTTTGATGCTTCTATTAAACTCAAGAAACATTTTGAAGAAAAGACAGAAATCATTCTTCCATGAACAGTCACGTTGCATTTTCTCAGCATTTCCCCTCTCATGTTCTCACGAAACACAGAGACAGGGTCATGGTTTCAGTTCCCTGGGTTAATGCAGAGCATATTTTGATGCAGAGTTGCCTAGAGCTAATCTCCTTGCACTGGACAAGCCTAAGGGTCATCATGATGCCTCATGATACTTCAGTGGCTTTACCCGCATCACACACTCCTGAGGTGTCTAGTGGCATGTCCACTGACAGCTGGAGTGCCCAATTCACTATGTTAATGATCCCAGGAAACTTCTCTGGGATCTCCCTGTGGGCTTGGTGTGTGCCACAGCAGCACAGGGATGTGCCAGAGGACGCATGGACACATTCCCATGGAGCTACTCTCTGTCCACGCCGGTGATGGCTGCAGGTCGGTGTATTGTAGCTCCCTGTTTGGGAAACAGTGTGAGTCAACAGCTCCACCACAGATGGGTTTGGAGGGTTTTGTGGGTAGATGGGATTTAAATAATTGGTAGGGGCAGGAATGAAACCTGACTTAGCTTGATTAAAGAGGACTCCTAGCTCAACTCTTTGCATGTGAAATGCTGCTCACTGCTGTTTTGTCTGCTAAAATCAGAGGCGGGTTTACTCCTATGGCCTACCTGGAGTTCGGACACTTTTCCCCACTAAGACACACCTTTCAACGCTTTGCAAATATCAGCAAACTCAGTTTCACAATGGGAGTTTCTGCTGGCAGGCAGACTGCATCTTCAATTTTTGGATGAGGAAATAAGGCAGGATGGGTGACTGGCTCCAGGCCACATCCCCGTGTCTGCGTGGCACTGGGAAGCGCTGTAGAAAGACATCCAGCCTAGCACGGATTTATATCAGAATGGGCCTCCACCCTGGATAATTAGTCTGCTGCTAGGGAGCAAGGTCTATCCAGCAGGGCAGAGAGCTCTGCTCATGCGATCGTACCTCCAGATGCTTCATGTGGGGATCCCATGGCAGGTCTGCAAAATGCTTCTCCAGCTCCAAGAACTTCATGAAGAATGAAGTGTGTTTTGTGGCTCGAGGACAGCTTTCATGGGAACACATCTCTTGCAGCTGTACTCAGAGCTGAGAGCTCAGAAGTCCTTTATTTTTGTTTCCCTTTAATTTATTTATTCAATATTTGTTTATTTATAATTGAGCAACAACAGCAACAAAAAACAAAACAAACAAACAAACAAACAACCCAACAAACCCAAAGAGATTAAATAAAAGGATCCAATCCCTAAAAATATGCAACTGTACCTCACGACAGTGTAGTTCCAACAGGGAACTTGCTGTGACTCAGTGGCTGATTGTAAACTAAAACACAGGGAGGGAGTGCCTGACTCAGCAGATGCCAGAGCCTTCAAAGGGATTAGAGCTGTTGCCAGGGGGCTACACCCTTTTTTTTTTCTTTAAGTGTGTCTTAAGTTTCTTATTCTTGCATTACATTATATATAAAAAGCATATATGCTATTGAATTGGCACATCCAGAATAGGAACACTTAAATGCCAGATTTTCCCAAAGGATTACAACTTGATTTAATCTGCATATGCACATCATTTCACCACTGCAGAATCTCTTCCCTAAAATGAATGTCTCCTCCCCCCTCCCTGGTTTATAAACACAGTAAATGCAAACATTTCAAAAGAGGTACTCTAAAAAAAACACCACCAACCAAAGTCTTCATCCAAAAAAATATTTGCAAGCTGAGCACACCTGCTTGGACCCCAACTTCAAGTCCCCTGGCTCCAGAGCTGCTGTATTGCTGTGGCTCCTTTGGGAAATTGCTCTCGGGAGCCTTCTCCATTGCAAGATGAATTGCTTTCTAAGGGGCTAAGACAGTTCTCCATGCCAGGTATAAAACCATTTCATAAATTCTGCCTCTGTGTAACCTTTTAAACTGAAAAGATAAAAATGCAGGGAGTCAGTCTATGCTTAAAAAGTTTTGCTGGCATGGCAGCAGTATAATTACAACAGTAAAATCCCTACTGTGAGTTTAGTCCTACCATCAAAAGGCCTTTTTGTTGTTATAATGTAATCTGTTCAGTGAAGTGGTTTAATTCCTACCAGCAAAACAACTTTTTTTGCTGGTATAAGCTGTTTCTCTGCACTGGGTGTTGGCTGTGGCAGGACCAGTGCTGTACCTCCATCAAGTGCTGATGTGCCCAGAGGATGAGCTACCATTTTCCACCTCCCAGGGCTGAGGCACTTGACGCTCCAAAGGGATTAGGAGGTGTGTGATGAATGTAGGGTCAAAAGGGAATTTCAATCCACCATTCAGCCTGGCTCCTTTGCATAAGCCCTTTGTATTTTTAAATCTGTGTCTTTACTCAGCAGATTTGTTGGCCAGGGCTGAGCTGGGTTGCCTGCATAACCCAGCACCATTTCTGATGCCGAAGGCATTTTTGGACTGATACTGAGAAAAACAATGATTTTTTTTTTTCCACAGGACTGTTAACTAACCTCTCAGGTTTAATGTTCTTGGCTCTCAGCCCATCACTTTTGTAGAAAAATTTGTTTGAATCCAGCTGCAGCTTTCCATATACATAAATATACTGAATGTCATCTATCAGGCTGTGGTGACTTGATGGCAGTTGATGCAAGGTGCCACCAGAGAAATGCAGATGCTCAAGTGAGGTTTCACACTTACACTGTCTCCACCCCTCAGTCCTTTCCTGCTCCTTTTTTTGTGGGGACAATACACAGGTTTGCACTTGGCAGATCAGGGATGGGACTTAAGATGCCCTTGCCATCACCCTGTCCTTCCCAGGGGTGGGAACTGGGGCTGGGTGGTTCACAGGGCAGCAATGGATCAGGCCATGGATAACATCTCTCTGATCCCATCCCTTACCCCATGAGGAAAGGCACAGCCATGTAGGATTTAAGGCTTTTTTCATAAATACATAGGGCATTTTTGTTTTTACCCACATTTCATCCGTTTTTATTTTAGTCTAATTTCAATATTCTGTGGAATTGATACCAGAAATAATAAAATGCAGAAATAAGGATTATATTCTCTTAGCCAGCACTACCATTGACTATTTTGGGGGGTTTTTTTAGTACTTAAGAAACAAATGCTTCAACCTGTTCTATCAAACCTCCTGGCCCTCCTGTGGCAGATCACTGGATCCATTTTCAGGGTATTGCATGCCAAAAAAAGCAGGGACAATCTGGAAGGAACAGGTGTATTGGCTTCTGCTGCTGCTTGAAGGAGTAAACACCTAATTTGCTGCTCCCACAAAGGAGATAAACATTTAGCTCACAAAAAGTTTCCTTCCCTCTGAGAAAGTCCCACTGGTGTAGACCTAAATAAATTCCAGAAGTCAATCATTTTTTTTTTTTTTTATAAAAGGTTTCCTTCCCTCTATGGCACACTATTTTGCATTGCAACTGCTTGTAAAGAGAAATGTTTTTTTCAAGTAGGCTGAACATTTTACTCTCTAGGGTGGTTTTGGCTGGAAGGAACTGTGCTGAGGTACAGCAGTTTGGGCTGACCTTCCTCTTGCTGCTGGTGTGCTTCGGGCTTGCTGTTCTCACCAGGTGCTTTCCAGGAGACATGCTTCTGTCCAAGCTCTTCTCAGGAGGAGGGAAGATAAAAAAGAGTAGCAAGTAAATTTTGCTGCTGATGAAAAAGGAGTATTTGAAGAGGGATCTTTTCAAGACTCTGGGAGTTACAACACTTTAGAAAACCTAACAGGCTTGGTGGAGATTTATGCAAGGCTAGTGTGTAAACCTGCTTGTGCTCCATGTATGTCCAGTGAGACACCTGAGCTGAGCCTGGAGAGCAAACTCTGCCTACCTGTTGTCCCCTCTCCAGTAACTTCAGACTCTCAGAGTGGGAGGAGATTCTTAGGAAGAATGAAGAAGAGCAGGATTTGGATCTGGGGATATGGATACTATGCCAGAACAAAACCAACAAAAAGAGCATTATCAGTAAATTGCTCTTTTGCTTTCCTTGTTGAATGCAACAAACCTGACCATCTTCATCTTGGTAACTCTTTGTCTTCGATTTCTTAAACTCCAAAAAAGCTTCATTCATACTTTTAAAATAACATGGTATCTCAGATGTCTTCAAATATATTCTTTTTTGTTTCTCTTCAGATTATGAGACTATTTCTTTGAGCCAAAAATAGGGCCAAAACTCTACAGGTTTGTACCTTAGCAGTAGCTTTCAAAATCAGAATTCTCCTGAAAGCTGACTTGCAGCAGTTGTTTTGTTTTGTTTTGTTTTGTTTTAATCTGATTGATATCTAGCTCTTGTCTACTCTCCACAACGTATTTCTAATACTTTAGAGTGTATCTGCAACAATTGAGTCTTTCTGAGGTTTGCATTCAATTTGCAAATTGTACATCTGAAGCTGAAAAATAAGCTCTGTATTTCTGTGGTAAAATGAGGTTTGCCAGGCCGCTTCAGAAGTGACAGCAGTTTTGTGGTTTGTTTCAGTTAACACAGGCTGCAGGCAGCCCATGAACCTTGTGGTGCCCTCACTGTGTGTACAGCTGCCTTTCCTAGATGAGTGGATAGGTGCAAGGGTTTTGGGGGTTTTTTTGGTGTTTTTTTTATGGTTTTGTTTTTTTAAAATGACACCTGCAGAGCAGTGGAGAACTCTCTGGTTTCTAGTTTTGTTCATGCGATTGTAACACAACTCTGCCAATACCATCCTTCTGGACATCTGTGAATGACTCTGTTTTCCACTGTTTCCTGCTGTTCAAGTTGCTCAGTTTTAGAGCTCTGTGTTCTGTTGTTCAGACTCTTAAAAGGTATTTATTATGTCCACTGGACACTTTTCACAAGCTTGTTTTTTAGACAGTTGAATTATGGATGGTGGTTTTTTTGTAGTCCAGGATCTCAAGGTGTTCTCGTACTTGTCTCATCTGTGTTGGAGAAGGTGTGTTACAGATGGCTGGATCATTGATGTGGTCAGTCTGTGTACTTTTTTTTTTTTTTAACTCCAAGAGGTAATATTTCTTTTAAATTACCTTTTTTCTAGTTTTAGCCTAGCATTTTCCAATGTTGCTTAGACTCTCTTAGCTTACCTCTCTTCCCGAAACCATGCATCTCCTTACACTGTCCAAATTTATTACATTTTTAAAGTGAAATACTTGTTTGCCAAATAAGGGTTTGCTCAGACAGGGTCTCCCCGTGGGAGTGTTGACCATGTACAATTGTCAGTAGGGTTTCTGAGGAGAACTTGCCAGAGCCCTGCTGCTTCTCTACTAAATGAGACAGAGCAGTGCCTGGCACCAGACCTCTCTCCAAAGTGGTGCTCTCTGTGGGTGGGGTGGATTTACTTCTTAAAAATTTATATATTTCCTTCAAAGCAGGTATTCAGTTTCTCTTGCAGTGACACCAAATGAAAGCTTGTTTCTTTTCTCTTTCCTTCATCTATTTAGCACCTACTCCTGCTTTGGCCTGGAAGAAAGAGAAGTCGCCCAAGGGTGAATTGCTGTCTGACTGCTTTTCCAGTTCTGTCGAGAACTGAAGTCCTTGTCCTGGGAAGATACTTTTGATCTCCTTCTCGTCAGTTCTTCACTGAAATTATGCTCCCTCTCATTTTTATCCCACTGATGTTTCCTTTTCCTTTAAAAAAATTGTTATTTATCTATACCTTTAGCTGCATAGACCTTTACAGAGAAACAGTTACTCTCTATTATACAATATTCTTCTAATATTTCTGTCATTTTCCTTAAAATGTTTGAGGTTCTTCCATTTCAATATTAAATGGCACAGATCTATGACCTAGCCTCAGAAAAAAACCTCACTAGAAACATTGCTGTTTCTCTGTTTCTGTATAACTTTTAAAACTATCAAAGAACTAACTTCCTTTCTTACTTAATTATGTAAACTTGGGTTTGATTTCCCTCTTCCTTCTTATGTGACTCAATGCTGAATATCTTAGAGAAATTCAGGATTGTTTTTTTCAGTGGTGGAAGCTTTATCAACAAAACTTCCAATTTTTGAAAGTTATCAGTATTGTTTGGTACTATCTGCTTTCCATAAGCCTGTTGTTTGTTATTACCTCTACTATTAGCCTTCAACTCAGATCTTTTATCTGCTCTTCTCTGCTGCTCCTGGGGTTTCTGTCAGAGCAGCAGGATGGCCCATTTGTTCTTGCAGTCACTGGGGTAGCACCAGTTCTCTGCCAGGTAGCTGCAACTTCATGACTGCTGTACTGAAAACCAGTATTAAAGGTCTCATGACCTTCTCCACCAGCTTTTAACACTTTAAGACTACAAGTTAGCTGGACCAGTTAATTTCCATATGCTTAACCTTTTGTGACTTGATCTCAGTTCTTGAGTATTTCAGCCTCTGCCGCTAACCTTTCTACAGTTCTTAATGGTTAACTGACATGTATTTGTTGCTCTCAGCTTTCAGCCCTTTAAAATTATTATCCATATATTTATAAGGTTGTCTTATCTCTTTTTTAAAGCAGGTTGACATGTTAATCACATTATTTTGTCCATTGGATTGTTTATTATATATATATATAGTGTACCTATCTATATATATTTATATGTAATAAAATCTATTTATTATGGTCTTTTTAATATCTTTTCTTGAATACTTCCCAGCTATAATTGATTTTTTTTAATTTAAATTTCCTCTTCCAGGTGATTTTGTGCATAACAATTCCCAGCTTTGTGAACGTGGAACTTCCAAAGAGCCAAGCATATAATTCTGTTTGCACATAATTACATCTGTTAAATGGCCTAAGCAACAGTCAATTTCTACTCTCTGATCAATTTTTCTGTGGAAGACTGAGATGTAAGGCAGAATTCCTTTTGTGTGGATGCAATTTGTTCAGAGCATGAAAAGTGACATATAAAATGTCTTCAGGACGCTTTGGTGTGGGGACCAAGAGGCACCCAGCACATTTCACTCTGCAGTCTATGGGTGCAGATTTTTGTAGTGTGGTGGTTTCACCCCAGTCAGCAGCCGAGCCCCACACAGCCACTCACTCACTGCCTCACCAGAGGGATCTGGGAAAGAATCAGAAGGGGAAAAGTTGGAAAACTCGTTGGTTGGGATAAAGACAGTTCAATAGGGAAAGGAAAAGCCACAAAGAGAAACAAGGAATTAATTCACTGGTCCCCATGGGCAGGCAGGTGTTCAGCCATCCCCAGCAGAGCAGGGCCACATCACACATGACAATGACTTGGGAACACAAACACCATCACTCCCAATGTCCCTACCTCCTACTTCTTATCCCCAGTTTTATACACTGAGCATGATGTCAAATGGTCTGGAATATCCCTTTGGTCAGTTTGGGTCTCCTGTCCTGGCTGTGTCTCCTCCCACCCTCCCATGCACCCCCAGCTTCCTCCCCAGTGTCACAGGGCAAAGAGCAGAAAAGGCCTTGGCTCTGTGTAAGAAATCTCTTTATCAGCTCTGTGTTCAGCACAAATACAAAACACAGCCCCATACCAGCCACTGTGAAGTAAGCTAACTCTAAGCCCAGCACATACAGCTGGGGAGATGCTTGAGGAAACGAGCACCCTGCACGCTGCTGTGATCACCCAGGCTGGACTGTTGGTGCTCCTGCAGTTGGGACACTCAAGGCATCTGCTTCTCAGCTGTCTGTGATCCAGGAATGGAAAATGGCAGAGCACCACTTTCTGAAATTTGTGCTCACTGAAACCAGGTTAACCAGGATTTTCAAGTTCTTACTGTACAGATTTAGTTATCAGGTTTCAACAAGATAAACTGGAGTGAATTTGTGCTCCTATGAGTGTCTCAGTCCCTTTTGTCTGTGGCCAATGCTCGTATGACTGGAGCAGAGGCTACTGAACTCCTCTCCAGGTGTCGAAGTGATGTACTTCATTTTGCTCCAAACATCTTTATCTTGAGCTGAAAATATTCTTTTATTCCTCCTTCAATTTCCTCCTTTGTGCTAACATCGTGTTCTTTGGTTTAGTCAGCAAGGAACCTGGAAAGTCAGTTCTAGTGAGATAAGGGTAAGGTAAGGGGTGGCCTGAACTCTGCCAATCCTTCTTTCTGTTCAAGGTAAGATTAAGTTCAACAAATCCAGTTACATTTCACTCACTATGTACCTCCTGATTTCTTCAACAAAAAATCAGGAATTGTCCTGTGGATGATAGCCAGAATGCTTGCACATCTTCAATTTAACTTCAGAACTGATTTTATTTTGTTTTTGTAATTTAAAACAGCAGGTTTGTGTAGGGAAAAAAAAAAGATTATATAATTAAAATTTGTATGAAGCACACAAGGACACTGAATTAAGATGACACAGGCAACATCTGTCCCAGTACATTATGTTTTTTGAATGCTGAATATATAATGTGCTTACATCAATTTATGTATGCATAACATATATATTAAATCAAACCTTTTGATTTTATATATCCTTATAAATTTTCCTGCTGAGGTATGCACCTTTTTAGCTTAAACTTTTCCCAGGCACTCTCACAGACCCCTTGGATAAAAACAAAACAAACCCCCAAAAAACAAAACAAAACAAAACAAACAAACAAACAAAAACAACAAAAAACCCCCAACAACAACAACAGAACCCAAACAAACAAAAACCAAACCAAACCAAAAAACCCCCCAAACCCCACAACCAAACAGAGATCCTAACAGTATGTGGAGTATACAAACTACTAGACAGAAAAACATGACATAAAATAAGGACTAATACAGTTATGGTATCCAGTTATTTTCTGGAAGACAGATACAATATTTTTTCCTAAAATTCTGAATTTTTCTAATCTTGTTCATTTTCTTGTTTTGCAACTGAACTCACAAGTTAAGCATACTTTATCTCTGTCTGACATTGGAGCATCCTTTGCTAGCTGAGTTGCAGCTGGAGATATGGTCTCTGCTACAGCTGAACTTTGTTGATAAGTTCCTAGTTTTTGAAATGGACTGGGGATAAGTGGGGAAGAAGTGAGTAGACCCCCAGGGCACTCTCCCTTCTGCTTGAGATGGAGATATCCTATGGCCATGAAGCCGAAGCCTTGGCAGAGCTTCCCTATGCAGTTCAATTGCAGTAATTCAGCCTGGAGCTGAAGATTGTATTAGTCACAGTGCATCCTTGTTGGCAGAAAGGGCTGGGGGAAAAGCAAGCCTATTCCATCACTAAAACCAGCTAATAATAGCCTGAGCTTAGCTGCAAGCAGGGAGAAGGTGGGAGAGGTGACGCAGGGCAGTTGAAGCTGTTTGAAACAGGCATGTGGCTGCTGCTGGTGGAGCCAAAGGCTTGAATTTCTGCCATCACACATGAGGGAGGCAGCAACAAAGTGATTAATTTCTCCTTGGCAGGTGATTAATTCTCTGTGGCTTCCAAGAGAGGCTGCCAAAGTTGGACAGAAACCTGCTAAAGGTGCTCAGATACTCCTAACGTGGAAACTGGGTGAGAAGACAGAAGTTTGCTCCTAAAAGCTGACACCTTTACGAAACACTTGTGGAATAGGCAGAGCTGATGGATGGCTGTGAGCAGGGGAGCATGGTAATAATGTTCACGTTAAAGGAGAGCCAGGAACTCCTGAATTTTAATCTGGAGGCTGATGCCAACTCTTCCCTAGATCCTAGGCAAGGTGAAGTCCACTCCTGTTGAAACCACAGGGAGTTGTTGCATTCATTTCAGCCAGGCCAGGATGTCACTTTTCTTGAAGAAGGAGTAACATTGACTGCAGGGAGGAAAGGTATCTGGTAATAAATTAACTGCCTTTTACAGTGGTACATACATTATTATCACTGCCAAACAATCTCTTGCACATAAAGTTAACATTAAGTTTTATTTAAGAATAATAAAATAATAACAATCCCAGCCAGTGGCTGATAGCATGTGTTGAAAGGCTCTGCATGGCCAAATGTTTCTATACTTATGGCCCATTACATTTCAGTTTTCCTTCCATTGCTGGGCTGTTAACTTGCCAGAAAACTCCCCAGTACATCATAATCAAAAAAGTAAATATTTAATACCTTTTGCCCTGCACTCAGTGTGAGTAGAGGTCCAGTTCCAATACCTGCACCCGTATTAGAAATTTGGGGGTTACATGTTGACCTGGGAGCCGAGCTGAGGAGGAGAGAGATGGAAAGAGCTGGGGTGAGGGAATGGTTAACTCTCTGCTGCATGTTGGCTGGGTTTCTGGGTTTTTTTATGCACACAGGGCAAGGCTCCATTTCTGGCAGTGAGGGAACTGCTGATCACACCCCTGGCTAACAGGGCCCAGAAGTGCCTTGTCACTGCCACAGGGTCATGGGCTTTTCTTGTGACTTGTGCTCATTCATGTTGCTGGAAAATAAAACCATTCACCCTGAATTCAGGAAGCAATACTAGTTTCAAATAAGCACACATGAAATAATAGTTTCCTTGTTTTGGAAGGTATTGGGATAGGTGTATTTTCTTTCCACACAGGCAACTTGTTTAAGAAGGGACAGAGATGAATGAGTAAGATATCTCATAGCATGTGAGAGTTAAAAAGTTTCTGTATGTACAAACCCCTGAAATTTTTTTTTTTTTTTTTTTTTTTTTAGTTTCATTTTAGCTTTTTGTATTTAGTATGCCCCAGAGTGATAACCACAGGATTGGACTTGACTCACAACACAAATGTCATGAAACAGCAAACCTTTAACAAAGCCCCTGGTATCTCTGGACATCTGGCTGTATTTGGGAAGGGTCAGGCTGCTAAGAGATGTGCACCACAGAGCAACAGGGCACTGTGTTACACATACAGTTGGACACTGACAGCAACAAGGGAAGGGTTTGGGTTGGCTAAATTTCACTAACATTAAATATAATTTGAGAAAATCACAGAGCTGATTATCATGGAAAGATGCATCTGGGAAATGTTTCAGTATCCTGAAAAGAAGCTTTTTTGAAATGATCATTAATTTTATTTTCACTTAACCTATCCTAGGATTTATGTTAGACACAATCACAAATAATCAAGAAAGAGCAGATGAATAACAAGGTGACGGCCTTTCCAGATAATACACAGCTGTTTAGGATACAGGAAAACAGAACTTAAATAAAACACCCTTAGTTTTAAGTGTATACTTAAGTGTGTATGAGGAGGTCTCTTTCAGTTATTGCAATTTAGAAAAAACAACCCTTGGAAATATTGCAGATAATTTTCAGATACATGTCATATTAGTATTCAGTAGAATTATAAAGGTAAGTACCACCTTATATATGATGAGAAAAACAATAAAAGAATATAATAATATCACTATTTAAGTTCACGAACCCATGTCATATACTAGAAGTAGTTCTGGTTGGTCCAGCTCAAGAATAGATACAAGAAAAATCAAGAAAAAATCCAAAACAAGCAAACAAAAAGCCCAACTCGGAACAAAAACTGTAATACATTCACAGTAGTTTGGCACTCTTTGGCTTGGAAAAGACAAAGTACCGTGAATGGAATAATGCATTGTTTTATAAAACCTTGGAGATATTAGAGAGAAATTTATGCAGATTGCATGCTGTTCTCTTAGTTTAACAGATTCAGAGGCACCCACAGAAATTATTAAATAGAATGCAGTATAAACACAAGGAAAATCTGTTCCACACTGTATGTAATTATGTAGAATTGATTGTTACTGAATGACATGGAGATGAAGAATATAAATGGTCTCAAAGGTATTAAATGAGAAAGGAAAGGTCAGTCCCTCTGTAGCAAATAAACACATTGCATCCCTCAGGTGTTGAAGTCTAAGTCACAGATGGCTGGACCAGGGGAAGATGGAGAGTCCTTGTATTCAGTGTATCCTCTGCAAGCATCAGCAGCCACTGCAGGGAACAGGGGCCAGCCAGTACAGTGCTCTGGACCTTCCAGTTTGCCCATTCTGGGACCTGCTACTTCTATATTTCTGTGTCTAATCTTTCATTTTGGAAACTCAGGTTTGCTTACTGATTTGATAAAATCAGATTAAGATGAATAAGAATTCCCTGTGGGGCAAACGATCCTAATTTTGTGTAATTCTTATATCTGTGACATGAATCAGTCTAACTTGCATGGATGAGGGAGCCAGGCTGTGTTGAAAAGTAATCTGTGCATTCTTAGGGAAGAAGTTTGTCTTTAGAAGTAAGTAATTTTTTCTCTGAAGTCAGACAAGGTAATGTGTAATGTTTTTGTCCCTATGTGATGGTATTCCTCACCTGAATACAAGCTGCAGGCAGTAATTTGACGCTTGAATATGTGTCTAGCTGTAAAGACCTAAGTGATAAGCAGTCCTTGGCAATACAGAATCACAGAATTACAGAATAAGCTGAGGTGGAAGGGACCCACAAGGATCATCGAGTCCAGATCCTGGCCCTGCACAGCACCATCCCCAGGAGTCACACCATGTGTCCCAGAGCAGTGGCTAAACATTTCTTGAACTCTGTCAGGTTTGGTACTGTGACCATTGCCTTGGGGAACCTATTTCAGTGTTCAGCCACCCTCTTGGTGGAGAGCCTTTTTCTAATATCCAACCTAAACCTCCCCTGCCACAGCTTCAGGCCATTCCCTTGAGTCCTGTCACTGGTCACCACAGGGAAGAGAGAAGTGCTTGCACCTCCACTTCCCCTCACAAGGAAGTTGTAACTTCAATGAGATCTCCTCTCATTCTTCTCTCCTCCAGGCTGAACAGATGGAGTGACATCAGCCGCTCCTCACACCATTTCCTCTCAAGGCCCTTCACCATCTTTGTTGAATATATTCAGCTTCAAAGGAATGCGACAAAACTTTGAATTCTCCCCCTACTTTATTGTGTGCATATAATATAGTATCATCTGTGGGTGCATCCCAGAAACATCCTGCAGGCAGCTGCAGCAGAGGGCAGCTGTGGGTTGATCCCCAGTAGCTGCGCCTGCTTGGACCAGCACCTCCTGGGTGGGCACAGAGAGCAGGGCTGCTGCGTGTGCTGGGCCACTTGTTTGCATAAAAAATTGTCCCCAGCTTCTCCAGCAGCCTAACTGGGTCAGTGAGGAGTGTGAGCGTTTGCTCCAATAATTAGCCTTGACAATAGGCACGTCTTTCCTGGGAAACAAGCTAGCAGACTAATAATAGCTTTACTCTGGTGGAGTCCAAAGGAGATGGTGTGTACCTTTTTGGTCCTAAAAATCCTGTATGTGGATACAGCCCAGCAATGTATAATTCTGGAAATAGATGGCTGTATTTTTCCTACCAGTATTTCAGTTCAGCTCCTAGTACTGGTGTTGCAAGAGGTGCTAGAGAAAACGAGGAACATAAAGCATCATGAACTCATCTCCACCGTGACACAGACAGGAAGCCAGGAGCATCACAGGGTAAACCAAGGGGCGTCTTCAGATTGTTAACTTTAAAAAACCCACCCAAACCCCAGACATCCACACCCACACTGTTATTCAAAAACCAGAATATCATCAGGAAGCAGTGAGTCACTATGTGGCCATTGCCTTTTTTTTCGTTAAGGTGTTTCCCTTAATGTAAAACTTAGGCTTCCTCTCCCCTTTAGATGAAGTATCACTAGGTAAGCAAAGAGTTCTTTCATAGTTATTAGCAATAGTACTGTGCACAGCAGCAAGGAGGAAAATAACTTGTTTTCTAATGTGATGGATGGGTATCCAAAGGATTGAGAACTGGATTGTTGGCTCGTGAGAGCTGGGGAGCTTACAAGAACAGCAAATCTGTGCAGTGGTTTGGCTACATGATACTGCAAATGTGATACTGTGGTGCTGGAGGTGGGGAGCAGTGCCCCAGTCTCTCATTTCCAGCCCCTCCTCATCCCGTGCCAGTGGAGGTGCTTGAGCAGAGAGCTGAGCTGAGCTGTGTGGGTGTAGAGATCTGCAACAACAGGTGTGTTTGGATGAGGAGGCTTAGAAGGGCCCAAACAAGTTGCCCAACATATTTTTAATAGATTATTGCCAAAACAAAATGACAGAGAATCAGAGTTATTGCCTCTTGAAGGTCATGGAAGTTGTTTGTATTTTAAGATGTCTTGTTAGTGTATGTTGTGGCATTACTATTAAAGTAAGGCATTCAGCCTAATATAATACATCTAATTATATGACGTGAGCCTCATCTGATGACTTTTGCCAATTATGTCTGACAAGGATATTTTAAATGAGAGGCCATGTGTTACAGCAATTTCAGGAGATGAACACAACAGCATATGGTTTCAAAAATAAAATATCCACTATGTTATTTGCTGTGATTTAGTACTACTAATGCAATTGTAAAGTAGGGAAGCAAGTCTTTCTGGTTTGTGAATTATGCCAGTGCTGAGTCATTGCTGATTTTTTTTAAAGTTTTATTATGAATGAAGGGCTGGGTCAATGCCAGATTCCATGTTCCTGGCTGCTTCTTTTGTTCCATGGCAAATTATTCAAATCCGTGGAATAAAGCAACTTAAAATGACAACTCCAAAAGTTGTAGAAGAAATATCTTAACATTTGAAACAACAAGCATAATGAGAGGCCCTGTGGGCCTGAATAGAAGATGGTACCAAAAATTACATACACCATCATATGACAAAACTCTATCACTATGGGAAAACAAAACAAAACAAGCTATTAACACGTTCTGCTGCAGAACAGAGATGTAACCTCAAATGAGCGTGCCTGGGCAGGGGATGAAAAGAATGCAAAGGCATCCTTCATTCCCTCTGAAGGTATCAGAGGGATAAGAAGTGAGTAGAGATTAGAGAGCTATTCTTGGTGTCTCCTGTTACTGTTCAGACAGACACTGAGCAGAAGGGGTACAAAAATCACCAACCACAGAGTAAGAGAGAGAACACAGGAGAGACAAAAAGCAGCAACACTTTATCTGATGATGTTGTTCAATGTAAACATGCACAAAGACTTGAACCTTGAGGGATTGTCTGCAGTGCTGGCCTGGAACAACATTCTCCCTCATATCTCTGCTCAGGCCAAATGTGCCCAGCATAGCCTGTACCCCAAAACACGTGACTGTGAGGAAGTATAGTGCTGGACTGTGACCTCCCTGGGCCGGGCAGCCACACATACACAGGTCCCTGACACAGGAGAAAGGTGCCCTCCTTTCTCTACTAAAAGCAAGGTGATCCCAGCAGGATGAGCTGCATCTGGAAGCTGCTGTGGTCCCTCCCTGCCAGGTGGAACCCAAGTTTATCATTAGGTGTTGCTTATTTTCAGGGCAGACAGGCAGTATTAGGGCAGTGAGGAAGGAAGCACTGAGGGAGAGAATTCATCAAGCTATGTGCTGCTGGGTCTTGGCTGGGTGGTGGCAGGGCTGGCACTTGGGTGGCAGCAGCAAACCCAGAGAAATCCTTGGCCTCTTTCCACACTGTGAGTCATGTTCTCAAGGCACTTCCAGAGTCTTACTCTCCCCATGCACAGGAGAGTGGCAAAGAATACCCACCCTGTCCTTCACTGAGAGACTATCACATTAGTGACACCAATATCGTAGAGATAGGAGAAACTTGCATTTAAATCCCTTCCATGTGGACTGGCACTCAGACTTGCTTGTGTCTCTCCCAGGAAAGCCTAATTACTCCACCTCAGTATGGAGTGTTTTGGGACAAATATTCTCAAAATAATTCATGTTTTTCAACTTTGGCTGAGTATTTGTTTTGTTGAGTTGCCCCTACCCTCAGGTGAGTGTGAACCCACTTACAACCTAGTCAAACCACTTTTGCTTTGCCCCAGTAGATAGGTAATTGCTTCAAGAAAGGAGGAGCAATTTTAAGAGGAGGGACAGAGCAAGTCCTCCAAAACCCACTGCATACTTTCATGACCCACTGCTATGCTAAATGCCAGAAGCTGGGTTAAAAGACTTTGGCAAAAAAATACTCTTTTACCTCTCACATGAAGACGTTAATCACAAGAATATGGGATTAAAGGCAGTGTGGGAGAGGAGGAAACATTGTATTCCTGCTGTATTTTGTGGGAAAAGCCTGTCTTGGCTGTTGAATACAAAAGAACATGTGTGATCAAGAGCACTGTTAGCAGAAGGTGATGTCCTTTGGCATGGAATCACCTAGACTCTCTTAGGCACCTAAATTTTGTATCTTTCCTTGACTTTCCTTGTCTGAGATAATCTGGGTGGCTCCTGTCAGCCATGCAAACTAGAGGAGCCTCTAAGACAAGTGCATACAGACCTGTATATTCTGTCTGTGGCCTAAGCTGGCCAGATGAGAGCCAGCTGTGATCCTGCAGCTGTGTATGTGGTACTAGTACATTGCTGTGCTTGAATCAATACATCCTGCTGAAAGGCAGGGCATATTTGCTCAGGCACAACACTGTTAAGCACTTCTGAACCACACCTGCCTCTTGTCCATGCCAGCCAGAGGAGCCCATGCCCCCCTATATAAGCCTGATATAAATTAGTGCTAAAATCTCCACGTGCTCTAAGGAGTTTGGGTGCCAAAATGTTAGGCACTGTAGTGTTTTGTGTTGTGCTTTTGCATCTTTAACTTCTGATTGACCAGGAGAACCAGGTCTGAGAGCCGGTCTAGAAACTGCATTGGGCAGAACGTGGGAAGTTTGCTACTGTGGATGTTGTGGTCTGGGATCACTAACAATCCAGCTTTGTCAGTGGGGAGCCTCACTGTCTTCTGAATGGTGAATAAATACTCCAACATATAGGCCCGTATTAAAAATTTTGTTCAAATTTGTCTTTTATCTTCAAGTAGTTTCCAGGAGCAAGTGTTCTGACTCAGAGTTTATTCCATATCAGCTCCTACTTACATCAGTTCAGGAGATAAATATTGAAACATAAACATTCCCTGAAGAAGTTGCAGAATCCTTTTTCTAAGACCTAGATACAAGATAAGATCCACATTTCGCATGAGGGAAAAATTATTTCCTTGTGTTCACTAGTAAGTGTAAAGGAATTTGGTTTTTGGAAGGTAGCAGACTGTAGTTCTCCACACTTTTTGGTTATTCTAGGCTTAATTTTTTTAATTTCTTCAGACACTGGTATTGTGCTGTGTACTGAGGGAGAGACACAGGTTAAAGACACAAAAAATATAATAGGAAAAGTTCTAAACATCTTGAATTTTTCACTGTGCATTTTTGTCTGAGATAGTGGCATATATAACCATAATGGCCAAAGTCTCCTAACTAGTGTGTGTGTGCATGTGATTTAGAAATGCAAGCAACCCCATCAAAGGGCCTCTAGCTTTTTGATTCTCTGAGAAATGAATAATATTCAGCACATTTTTTGGAGACCACATTTAAATCAACCCTGAAAGTGGGGCTGGACATTTAATATTCAAGGAATTTTAACAACTTCAGCATGAAGTAGGAAAAAATAGAGTTGCATTTAGGGTCCTGGTGTCTGCCAAAATAATACCCTCATGTTTTTTCATCTTCAGAGCACTTTGCATAGAGTGAACGGACGTGTTTAGGTGCATTAGCCTTGAGCTGTTAAGCTCGGTGGTGTTTAATGCCTGTTTGTGTTCACTGAACTACAGAGCTGTTTCCACATTTAGCAGCCTCGTGTGGCTCGGTGCAGCCCTAAGGTCTGACCCACAGCCTGGAGCAGGCCCAGGGAAGGTTTGGCACGGCGGATCAGGCACTGCTGATGGATGTCCAGGATGGCCATCCCAGCAGGGGCAGCAGCAGCAGGGGGAGCTCATCCAGCCAGTGCTGGGCCCGTGCTGGGGGAACCTCCTAAGCTCCAGTCCTGGATGCTCTGGCTTTTGAGGCTGGAATGCTTGACCTGGCATTGCAGTTTCCACAGGACTTTTGTTTCACTCAGTGAAGAGCTGGGATTTTTGTTATCTGGACGTTTTTCTGATGTCACCAAAAACATTATGGGCATTAATCTACCATCTTCACAGCTTTGCTGTGAGTTTTGCATTATCCTGTAATTCCCATTTTGCTGCTGAGAAACAAGGCACAATCTCTCTGAAAGTACCTTTTGTTGTTTATTGCATTTTCTGAGGCACTGAGGCCCTGGGCCACAGAACACAGAATTAAGTCCAGGCATTTTCACCCACAGCCAGGAGCATTCCTCCTCACTGCTGTGTATCCACTCCGTAGCCACTGCTGGCAATCCATCCGTGTCTGACCTCTGGAGAGCTAGGAAGGTGACATTACCAACCATTCTCATGTCACTTGGCCTGAAAACACTGCCTAGTATCAGAAAGGGTCCTTCTGGCATAGGCTCAGAGAGAGTCCTATGTCTAGGTGACATTTCTTTTTAAGCAATTGAGGTGTTTTTCTTCCATCTCTAATCTGTATTTTCTCCTCATAGTTTTTGTGGCAAATGTGGAAAGCCTACATGGACAACACTTGAATTCACTGCATAACCCATCTCTTTCCAGGTGCACCAGCTGAAGCACCATTGTATTTGAAGTAAAACAGCATGAGTGACCAGCTTTAATTCTGAATTTCCTCTCTTTGGAGACTTTTAACTTGGCAGTCTCAGCATCTCTGTTCTGCATTAATTTATAAATGTAGTGGTGGATTAGGTAGAGGATATTTGGAGAGGGATGTGGATGTGTTTGTATTCCTGAAACTAACAGCCCAAACAGTACATGATGTATATAGGCAAATGCCCTCTTTTTAGAGAGGAAGAAAAGGGTGTGGGTTGTTAGAGTGACTGGAAGCCAATAGCTGCTTTCTCAGTTGTGCTCAACTTGTGTTTTCAGTACTAAAGGACCTACAGGCAGTTCCCTGGTCCTGGAAGGACAAGGTATCCAAAACTTCTCAGTTGCTTTCCACAGAGCAGAGGTTTTGCTGTCAGTGAACCTTTCTCTTTGGAGAGAGACTGGGATACATTTGCAGCAGCTTTCCCAGTTTCTAAGACCAGATGACTTAGTCTTCTGGTGGGAATCCTTATCTGGGATGTGAATATTTGATTAATTGTTGGATTTGGCCCAAAAGCTTTTGTGTCAGAGATCCATATTTTTTGCTCATTAGAACACATTTATGCAAATACTGGGAATTGCAAGAAATTATTTTTATTATCTTTTTCTGTGTTAACAGAAGAAAATGGCAAAGGGAGGTAATCTTTTCTTCTTCTACTGTGTGGCCTTGCTCTATTGAACTGAATCACTATTCTTATGTGCTGCTCAGTAGGAGCAGAATCAGCACTGACTGCCTCCCACTAGAGTAACACTGTCTGAGTGGATTTCCTCAGCTTGCTGTGCTTTGTCTCCTTGGTGTGACCCTGCAAGCTGCTTGTGGCATGGGACAGAAAATAATGAGAAAATAATAACTGTCCTGCATGCATTGGGAAGAAGTATCATGGATTGCTGGGCTCTAGTGCAAGTGGTGTGGCTTTAAGACCTGGTCTCTTCCCCAAGGCTGTGCAGAAGGTTTGAGAGGTTTATATCCCTCTGTGAGTAAGGATTCCCACCATGCACAGCCCTGAGTGGGCAGGCAAGTTCCTCTACTCAGCTTGGAACTTCATGTCTGCTTTATATTTTTTGTTTACAAACACCAAACACCAGGATCCTGGTTTAGCTCCACCATAAGGTCGCCTGTGGGCCTGGAGCTGCAGAAGCAGCTGGTGGCCCTAGAGCTGAGCAGGAGCAGGTACATGACAGCTGCCTGGGGAAGGAATAAGCAAGCTCCTTGACACCATGGCTTTAGAGGTCCTTCAGTAAACACCTCCAAACATGGGGCAGATCTGGTCTGTTTCTGCTCAGAGACACAAGTGTCTCTAACAGTATATCCTGTGGAGAGCAGGGAGCAATGCTGAGAGGCTGCAGAGAGTCGAAGGTCTGAGACCTTCCCTCACTGCCTCTCTCCTAGTATCGTCCTTCTTTGCCAGGGATTACATCCCAAGGACTGCCCTGATCCTTTGATCCTCTCTCAAAGTCTCTTTTGAGACTATCTCAAAAAGTGGCCTCCAGCACCTTTGGAGCATCTGGTTGTATCTATGAATCTAGGTGGGAAGCTAAGTAGAATTTCAACAGCTTTTTTTTATTATTATTTTTATTTTTAAAAGGCAAGAAAATTTTGTACTTCAAGTAGTGCTTCTCTGATTTATCTATTTACACTGTAAGTGCAGAGAGGGTTTAAAGTGCCCACTGTCCACATTAGCTCTTCTTGTCTTTCCTCTCATCTGCATCAGAAGGGCTTTGTTGCTGTGGTTTTCCTTCATTTTCTAGACAGAGCTGGATGTTGAAGAGATGAGACTTTATCCAAATAGAGCAGTGATGTTTGGACAATTCAGATCATCATCATAAAACAGAGAAGGAATGGGGCTTCCCATGGGAAGCAGACATTTCCCATTTTTTTTCCAATGGGAAAAGCAGACATTTTATCCAGAAAGATCCGTGTATTTAAAATCCTGGGGCTAGTTCTTGCTAGTTAAAGCTCAGAGGTGATGCTTGAGGGACTAGTGATTTTTATTTTTTCATTTTTACATAGAAGATGTAAAACTAAGCTGCGGCTGCACTGAGTGATCAAGGACATAAAACTACAACTCTGTGATACAGCCCAGTGTTAGGGGAGTATGTACACTGACCACGAGAAACAGCTGGGTAGGCTTAGTGCAGATTAGCTGATACCTGGTGGCAAGGTACTGCTGTCAAACAACCGATTTCTCTGCATTAGTTCAGCCCTTAGGATAGGTCTGTGCTGTCCCTGCTAATCCCTAGCAGATGTTTAGGGGCTGGCACACCCAGTGCCTGGCTGCAGCAGCGTGACCTGGTGCGGAGAGGAGCCGGAGCCGCCTGGGATGGCGGCTGTGCCGCCAGGATGGGCAAGCCTGGGGTGGAAATGGGGGCACAGGCACATCCCGAGCACAGAGGCCTGACAAACAGTGGTAACCTTTAAGGGGAGCTGTGTAAATGATCCTTGTCAATACTGCCATTAGATTAGTGAGGGACAGTGACTACTCCAGGGCGATGAACTACATTACAGTCACTTAATAGAGCTCATTGGTAGTAAACTGACTCGGTGATTTGCTTTTCATCAGCTCTGCTGGCTTGCTGTTGAGCCTCTTCTGTTCAAATGGCATGTGAAATCTCTGGTGTTTGCTGGCACCAATGGGGTTATTTAGCAGAAGTTCACATAAAGTCAGCCAGATTGGTAACAGCTACTCAGGTGCCTGTGAATTGTAAATAATGCTGGCAAGAGTTTAGGACTTCTCCTCTGTCAGCTTCCAGTTGGGTTGTGTGTTTGTGCAGAAAGGGTACCTATCTGATTTTTTCCAGTCCTGTTTGCACATGTCTGTATGTGTCTGTGGTTTGTAGCTTCAGAGTCTGTCCCCTGGCAGCTGCTGTGGCAGTGCCAAGGATTGGGAACTGGGGGGTTCAGCCTGGATGGAGGGATGGTAGGTGATGGAAAACCACTGGCTCTCCTCTTTGGCTTCTCCACACACACTATAAGCCGAAGGCTTCAAACAATTGCCATTTTCTGCCAATCTTTGATTTATATATTTTTGTGAAAGTACTAGATAAAAGATGGTTTTATGCTCAAACACCCTCTGAAGAAGCTTTTAGCTTAAAAAAAATATTGAGTTTAAAAGCCTATCCATCACCTGAAACCCGATCCATATCCCTAGAATTAGGGTAGTGGAGATTTTCCTTGTTCCACAAAAGTAGTTGTGTGACAAGTTATGGACAATGTGTAGGTGTTCAGTGGCTTTGCTCTCCCATCACTCAGCCAGGGCTTAGGGCAGCCTGGCCAACAGCAGGGCTGGGAGCTTGGAACTCATTGATGGCAGCCCTGCTTGCAGGTTGTTCAGTGACCTCCACCAGCTCCTTTAGCTTTGTGTCTCCACCTTTCCTGTATCATCCAGAGGGGTTGTGAAGACAGATTTATACTTAGAATGATCATGAGCTCAGTTAAAACTGCCTGAGTATGTTTATTGGCTGCAGCAATATTGTACTTGGCAGCAAGGTGGCCTCTTACAATTATATCTCCAAGGATCCTGCAGACACATAAATGCCTCCAATTCTCCCACCAGGGAAAGGGGGCTGTGAGCTGGCCTGTGCAAGAACATTTTGGAGATGGAAGTTGGGTTGTAATTGCATCACTCCAAGAAGAAAACCTACTGGTGAGCTTGAGTACTACTCTCTACTGGGCAGCAGAGCCCTTCAGGGCCAGGAGAGCACTGAAACAAACCCCTGTGGACACAGCCTTGCTCCCCTCACCTGCAGTGGTGGTTCACCCAATGCTCACACAGTGATGTGTGTTCAGTGCATCCCATCACCTGCCTGTGCTGGGGGATGCACTGAGAGCATCCAGTCTGCTGTGTGCTGCTGGGACCCAAAGTGCTACAGCTCTCCTGGCAAGAGTTTTTAGGGCTCAGACTACGCTTCTTGTGACATGGCTCATTTCACTCACAGAGGTGGTGTTACTTTGTCACCTTCCTTCTAGCTGATGCAGATCAGCTCTTTTACGCCCAAAAGAAAATATCCTAGGGTTGAGTGATGACCCTGCTGAAAAATTGGATGGAAAAATTGGTTTTGTTGCAATATTATTATTTTTTTTTCTTATTCAAAATGCAATTTTTTCTCTTGTGGTTTTTTCAAGCCTTTCAGAATTGTGTAGATGTCTCAGAAGGATTTTATAGAGAAATCTTTCATTTTGAAGTGTCACAGAAGATATTTGAAAATTTTAGGAAATTCTAGGACTGAGTTTTAAATCCAGTTTACTTGACATAACAATGAACAGCAGATTTGGGTTGGAAAACATCACGGAGATTTTACTTCAGAGTTATGGAATGAGGATAAAGGAAAAAAAAGAGCCATAAAGGAAGAAGGATAAAGAATTCCTTTCCTCACAACATGCAGCAGTAAGAAACGAGAAACTTCTTCTGACAAGTATGAGTGTTTTCATGCTTTCAGAGGGATTTTTATCTTCTGGAAAGCCAGTGTTTTAGGCAAATAAAGCTTACCCAAACACTGTCCTGATTTGCATAGGTGATTAGGAGGCATCAGCCCACATGGTAGCAAAGGCTGTGATTGTCAGCCCCTGAACTGCCTACACTGCAGTGTGGTACTACTTTTACAGGTTCAGTGTCAAAGTGATTCTTGTGTGTCCCTCTAGCCTGTCTGAAGGGTGGCTGCTCACTGCCTGGGAGGTGGTGGGAAACAGGAGGCTGGTGTGGGATGGGAGATGCTTTTGAAGGCTGTGTCCCTGCCTGGAGAGCCAGAGGACAGTCCCAGTAACATCTGCCCACAGATCTGGCTCCATGCTGAGCCATAGCCTGGGGTGTTGCCTGTCCCTGGGGCAGGGAAACACTGGGAACACACAGATAAGGTAGTAGTGTGCTTCCAAGAAATTAGTTTCCTGTCCCTGGGTGACAAGGAAGTGTACTCAGCACATGTCACCAATGTCTGGTGCACAGTCACCCTCTTTTGCTGTACCCTGTCTGTTCCCCTGCCACTCTGTTTTGATAGGAAATCTCTTTGGGAGCAGAGATTCTATTGGTTTCATTACCACAGTAACCTGGAGACCATGGACTCAAATGAAAATAAAGAGTGAGGTGACCAATTTGCTGAGTCCCTAATGCAGGGAGTCAGATGGAAATCGGTTGTTAGCCAATGTACATCACAGAGCAGAAGTGTCACTCACAGTGAAACTCATCCTAGTAAGTGAGCTGGCAGCTCTTGCTCCCCCCACAATTTCTGCATCAAGAGTGAATTTCAGTAATCCCATGTTAAGGTGACACAGGTGTAGATTCATTTCCAAAACTGCCAGTCCCTCTGGACTCCTTGTTTTTAATTATTTTTTTCCCCGCTGATGTCAGTACAGCAGCAGATTTAAATGCTGGTACTGCACTGATTAAAATTGTATTCCCAAAATAACTTTGTCCTTTGGTATCATTCTGTGGGATGCTTTTGTTTGTTTTTGAATTGCTAAATTTTCAAAGTGAAATCTGAAACAGAAATTGGATAGGAAAGTTTCCAAATAACTTCGCCACAAGTATGCACTGCCTGTCCTTGGACAGTCTATTTTAAACAAAAATAGGTACAATCAGTAGTAAGAGAAACAATTTATTCAAAAGGGGGTTACTGAAGGAACTGGCTGGTGTCTCCTATATCTTTCCCCCTCTTAACATGTAAATCTGTATTACCTGTATTACCTTTTTCTGAACCTTTCAATGCATCAGCTGTGGTAAGTTGCCTACAGTGTCATTGGTAGTGACTTTCATTTGCTTTTGGTGAAAATCTTGTGCTGTCCTGAGAATATAAAAAAGCAACTTATTTGATGGACCCACCTATCAATTTATTGCACATTCCTCGTGTCCCCCTGGTGTTCACCTCCTCCTGGGTGCAGCCAGCCTGAGTGATCACCTTGCCTACAGCCTCCTCGCTCATCTTACACCTCTGGACTCTATTTCTTTTTTTGCTTCCTCCTTCTTTTGAATTACAAAGTCCTCTTTAATAGTCCTAAGGCTGCTAGTGGTCCTCTCAAACAATCGTGGAGAGGAAAAAGAGCTGATTCCTGTAGGACATCACAAAATCCTATTTGTTCAACTCCACTTCCGATCTAGATTTTCTATTTTTTTTTTTTCTCTTTTTTCTCAGTAGGGAGAGCAAGAAGGTGACACTTGTTGCTTGGTGTTGTGGAACTGCCCTGGGTCCTCTCTGGGGGTTTCCTTCCCACTGAAGTGAGCCCTTCATGGCACTAGGTCTAAAGTCTGCATGACTGCTAGCCAGTGTTTCTCTTCATGACTGATTTTAGACCAATTTCCCTGGCTCACTGTCTTATTTGCATGTTGCATACCCCTGGAAGTAAAGATTCCCACATCTTTTAGATCCGAGGACCTCTGCCAATTTTTTTAATGTGTTATCATCATGCTTTTATTTGAAATGAGTGAAAGGAGTGGTACCATGCTGTGGATCAACCATAGGTTTGACAGGATTTCACAGAGAATTTGGACTCTTTTGACTACGATTTGGGAAAATTGGCAAAAAGTATTAAATAGAGCTGAATGAACTCTTTGCACTTTTGGCAGTACCATTTCTTCTTTCTGGCATGATCAGAGGCTGCCATCTGTTCTGTCTGATGCTGGTTTCTGCCAGAAACCTTGGATTCTTACCTTTGGCTGGATGTGTTCTTTACATTCAAAGTCCAAAGAACAGGCTGACCTAGAGGCTTCCAGTTCAACCAAATTAACTTATTTCAGGGAAGAAGCAGGAAAGCCCTAAACTTGGATTTTTAAAAACTCCATGAGAATTTTTCTCCATAATTCTTTCTCTTCCTTCTTAAAAATTCTATTTCCCTCCTATTTACAGTGGAAATATGTTAAAGAGGGAGGAGGAAAGATATAACATCTGAATAAAAAAAAAGTGGTAGTTTTTAACTATTTTTTTTGAGGAGGGGAAAGAGATACTGGAAAACCTACATGAAATTTCTGCCACGATTTGTTTATATTTTTGAAAAGTTCAATTTTTCAGTGAGAAATTTTGACTCTCTTTCTTTTTAACAAGTACTACTAAGAGCTATATTTAGTAAATGTTTCATGTATCTGCAAGATAAAAACCCCTATATTTGTCAGCAATAAACATATTGTCAGCAATAAACATAGCACACCATTGATGTCTAATAGCTCTTTATAAATTAGAGGCCAGTGCTTACCTGTGACTATGCCAGTCTAACAGCACAAATCCTACTCTTTCCATCATGAGAGGAGAGTTTATAAGAGACATTAGAGGTCAGGAGGCACCTGTGTTTCCCATTTGCACATTAGTTAACATAAAGCTGTAATATATGCAATAACTTTAGAAGAAAATGCCAAGATTTATCAAAGAGAGACAATACTGATATATTAGCTCAGGAGACATTTATATTTGCATCTTCTGAGTGAGAACAGTTTTACCAAGGGCTAATGGGTTTGTCCAACCAGCAGACCCACTGCTATGAGAAAAAGAGAACCTCTGGCATGACAGTTTGCATGACAATGGTGACTTCTGGGGGATGGCTTTTCCTAGGAATAGATTTTATATGCATATGAGCTTTAAAATAAAGATGGGATTAGTGGGATTTACCCAAGTGCTTGGTTATTTAAACTTTGAGTGGGTTGTATTCATCTTCATATCCTTCAGCCACTTTGGAAACCTTGAAACATCCAATACATCCTTGTGGGCACATTTCAGGAGCCCAGAGGAGGATGAGAGATGGGTAAGGAGAACTCACAATGGTGTGGGGCTCCTGCTGGCGTAAAGAAACCACATTAATAATTCTGGTGAGGCTTACCTGGTGTGCCTGCAAGTGTCCCTTCAAACCTATATCAGATGAGAAGTGAGATTGATGACTCCTTTTTGTTACAAAGTAGGAAAATGCCTACTCTAAGCATTGTTTTCCAAATGATTTCTCGGACCACTAGTATTAATTACTTTTATGACTGCTCCTGCAGATCGACCAGGCAGATTTCCAGGAAGGTATATCCCAACATCAGCATGTAGTTGGAGGATTACAGACAAAATTATCTTCAGAGGTACTGAAGTAGTGAGCAGGTTGTGGGGGCATGAAATTTGCTTTTGTGGTGAAATGCACCTGAGACAGCCTTAGTGGGAACATGGGACCTCAGCATCACCTTCATGGTGAAGAAATGTGGTATAAGTAGTTACCACAGAAGGCTGAAAAAAAGCCTTGTCCAGAGCATGCCAGTTCCCTGATCTTTTGGCACTCACTTCACAATGGGGTGAAACTCCATGCATGTGCATTTATTGTAATTATCATTAACTATTATTAGTATTGTTATTATTATTTATGTACCTGTGCTCTAAAATGACTGCATTTTCCTACGTGAGCCTTAGGATGCAGAGACAGAATGGATTGTCTCCTAACTTTAGTATGTGGTGGAAATTTCCAGTTTCTTTTCATTGTTTTACGTGTGTTTTTTTTTTTTGGTTTTTTTTTTTTTTTTTTTAAGGCAGTGAAATTAAATGCAAGAATCTTGTAGCACAGCAATAAGGAGAAAAAAAAATTAATTGAGCGAAAGTCAGCAAATGCAGAATTATGGTTCCCCCAGCAACTGTAATGAAGGCAGAGAACGCATATGTACGCTGGTGTTGGAGTTAATGCTGCACACTGCCTGGAATACAAATCCTGACTCTGTTCCAGGGGCTGAGTGATGATTACTGTGAGAACCATAACTTCACATTTCCTGACTTTTTGCAATTAAAATCTCAACCTGGATGATGCATTAGCATAGGCTTTGCATTTAATTTGCTATTTTCTTTAGAATGTATGAGTGTGTTGATTGTGTTTGAACATTTCTTAGCTTTTAATATCATTTATTCTTTTGTAAGGGAAAAAATCAGGGAAAAAACATTTACCACATTAGCTCCCTTCTCACTGTCGGGGGGGCTGGAGGAGAGAGGGAGGGAAGAAAAGAACAAAAACCTTAGTACAAGCAGTGCAATTAATTGCATTTTTAACTCTAAGAGACATTTGCTGACAAATGTAAATGTCTATCACTGCTTTTATGTTAATATTTGTACAGACTGACCAATCCATATGGGGATGGGTCTCCTCCAGATCTTTAACCCATACACAGTTGAACTAAACATCATTTACCTTACCATGACCTTGGAGTGCCAGAAGCAAGTCTGACAAGATCTTTGGTGGCCCCAAGCTCGCAGTTTCTTTAGCCCATGTTGTTAAAGTCCAGAACTCAGGTCTGCAGTCCTTCTGACTGTATGAAGCCCCAGTGACTTGAAAAGCTCAAACTCATGAGCGTTTGAAAATATGTCTGCACTGTAGGATCTCATCAGACTCTCTGAGTCCTTTCTGTATCTCCTCACTCAGCCACAGGGGAATTTAATGGATTTAAGGGGCCTTCATGCCCTAGCTAGCTGATATGCTGTGGGGTATGGCCAAAATCCCAGTGCTTTCAGTGGGAATGGTATTCCTCTGCACGATGGAAGATCAGACTGAAATCCACCAGTACTAATGGGATTATAATGTTTTTCTTTCATTTTTATCTGTCTGGAAGGAAAGTCGACTTCTTTCACTGCCTGCCCGAGCCCTGGAAGCACTGGCAACCTTTTATGCAGAGCCCAGGGACCAAACTAGCCAAGTCTGTCCCTTGAGCTTGTCCTACACACCAGCTCTGTAAAGATGCTCATGCTCCTCACCATCACCCTGGCCAGGAGCAGTCACTTGTTCTGGACTGATTTATAGCCTTTGGGGCTAATAAAGATCAGCAAAAAGGAAGGATCAATGCAGCTGGCTCTTTTTATGCTGCAAGTTTTATTTTTTGTTTTATTTGTTCTTAATGTGTTGATGCTTACATAATTTTGTTTGACCTTTGCTTTTGTTATTTTGCACTTTAACCTTTTGTAGCGGCTCTTTTTTTTCGCTTTGTGCTCAACCATTTCATGATGGTGACTTAAGTCTATTCCCTTTGTTCTGAGCCTTGAGCTTTTATATCCCACTCCCCATAGAGCCATCAAATTTCTTTTAACCTAAAGGCCCTCTGCTACCAAAGGTAAATCAGCCTTGTCTAAGCTCATTCACTTGAGCCCACCAAAGAGAGATTCCCCTCCCTTTCTGTCCATCCTCACATGAGCTCATGTCCATGTAAAGATATCAGGCATCAAAGTTCAAAGAGAAAATAGCTTGGCACACATTTCCCAGATGCTGTCAGACTGTTGCTTAGGCTCTGAAAGAATTAAATTATGTGAGTACTCGTGTTACCATCAGAGGCCTGCTGACTTCCAAGAACAAACATTGGTATCTCTAAACATACCCAGTATTTCTGATCATCACAAAGTTCTACTTTATTGTTCAATTTACCGAAAATCCAGAAAAATGTCAAAGCCTAGTACTGTTAATTAATGGTGGTGTGTAAGATGGATATGTACCATGTGGATCCCACATATTTCTGTTAGAGAATTACTGAATTCTAGAAAAAAGAGATGTGACCCAGAGCAATAAGGCTTAAAACACTAGAAGGAATGGCTTCCATAACAATAGTGTTTAGTCTTTTTATAGGTAAAATTTTTATATTTTATTTTGACATAGTGGATTTGGAAAAACTTCTCATGTCATTCCTAGGACAAATAGGAGATAGACAGAATTAATTTTGTTAAAACGTTTACTATGTCCCATTGGCAAACTGTGTTTTTTGTCAAACTCTTTTGTTCCTAACATGCACAAGTGACATTTCATTACATTTTTTGTCAACAGAATGTAATTTTATTCCAATCATTCTGTCAACAAAAAGAAATACCATAAAATCACTTCGCTCACAAACATAAATTATATGTTCATTTTGTTTGTAGAAGAAATGGAAAAATCAAAACTTTTTCTGTGGAGACAATGAAGACTAATAGCATTTGTTCTGTGGACAAAATATTTGTGTTACAGGCAGCAGTTTGTGATTTTTAGGCTGGCTGGTGAGCAGAGCATGCATGAAATTCAAGGTGAAGCAAAGAAGAAATGTTTGAATGTGTTTATTCCAGCCTTGATTCAGGACACTGAGATGAAATCAATGGACTTTGAATCAGGCCTTTAAAGGCCCAGATGTGATGATAGGCACTGTACACACAGAAAGCACAGAATCAATGAGATGAGCTATGCCTTTTTGGAGAAGTGGCTGGGATGTCATGGAGCATACTGTAGGGTATTCACATGGCATGAGGTAAAGTATTTAGATGGCAGAATGGACTCCCAAGTTTGTCCTTTCATTTTACTCTCTGATGTCCTGATGTTTTCTTTTATTACTTTCCTAAATAAATGCTTTCTTGCACAGCATAGGCAATGCATTAGAGTCAAGATACATCCTTTTAAAGTGGATTTTTACAGAGTAGGGCCATTGCTCAAGAGCCTACATACTCCAGCACAATATGAGAAAACCTTCTGTGTATTTTAGTGATTGCCAGCTGCTTTCCATTTCCCCCATTACAGCACATGAACAGCCTCTTCTTTTGTCTTCATCTTTCAGCCCAATAGTCTAAATATGGCAAAATAGACATTGGAAATAATTGTTGGATTTTGAGTGTTTAGCTCACAACTATATGTGCTTTCTGATGACTAGTTGAAAGCACCTGTGCAGAATACCAATTTCACTCTGATGTATTTGGGAAATGAGCATTCATTTTAGCTGCTAGCTTTTCAATAACATCGGTACCCAATCAGGGTATGAAGAAAAATAATGCTGTAAGATTGATTTCTCACACCACAAATGATCACTAGTGAATAACCAGCATAAACAAAGGGTAAGAAATACTTCATCAGTTAAAGATGATTTTATAGATGATTTTGCTACAAGTACAAGCAACTTGCACAGATATTTTTCCTTTTGTTAAACTAATTGCAAATGGAGAATAAGATTCAAAACCTGTACTGGACAGGGATTTGTGATCCTTGAGTTCTGCTCTGGCACTGAGCTAAATGGGTAACATTAGGAAAATTGTTTCATCTTCCTGTGTGCAAAAGTCCCACCTATAAAAAAGAGGTATATTTTCAAGAAAATTGGTACCCAATCAGGGTATCAAGAAAAATAATGCTGGTTATATTTCTCTAGTGCTTAATACTTGTGTGAGGAATGTTGCAGAAGAACAGCAGGTTTGAAATTGAATATATGACCATCTCCTTTTCAGTTTTTCATGCTCCAACACCTTCTCTTCCTTCCCTGTACACTTGGGCAACTACTTAAAGCTGATGGGGCTTTTGCCAACTGGTCTCAGAGAGTGGTTCCTCTTCTCTTTCTTGTGACCAAGATACAGCTGCTCTGCTCCAAAATCTGCTCCTACTTGACTGCAGACTATTTTTTACCTTTTGGTTTTCCCAGTTTCTCACTCTTCTTCCTTGAAGTGATCCAAAACACTGCTGCCAAACCCTTCCCTATGTTCGCCCTGTGACACAGCTGACAGACCTGTATCTGAATATTACCTCCCAGCCTCATGGAGTTTTCTGACCCCCATCTCTCCCTGGCTCAACTGAACAGCAGTGCCAAATGTGCTGCCAGCATGGCTTATTGGTTGGCCTATGTCCAGCACTTGCCTTTCCCTCTGACTTTTCCTATCCTGAGCCTGCACCTCCCTTCTTGGCCACCTCCAGCCTCCATGACTGGTACGCTGGAATGTCTTTGTACTTAGCTGTTTCCTCAGGTGTCTCTTTGGCCTTTGACAATATTCAGGGTTCAACTTTGAAAATATTGCATATTCCAGTAACTTCTAGTAATCTTTCTTCTGGGGTCACATTGATTTCCAGGGAACCTCTGTACCTCTGTCGTTTCTGTATTTGGCTTCAAGTGATATGTTACAAAGGGGAAGAAAACTCTTCTTCACTTGTAGCTCTGTGTGGAGCTTTCTGTGCTAGAACAGTTGGTCCCTCATCACCCAGTGACTTGTATAACTCTGAATGCATAAGCACAAATGTTCATAGGAGTTTAATACTTAAGGAAGGATTTTAAGAAGTGTGGGAGAAGGAGATGAACAACTACTCTCTGAATACTCAATATTGCTGTGAAAAGCAACTTGTTCAGACACAGGGAGTTTTCCAAATTCTCAGGGTCCTAGAAACAGCAGTTGCAGACTATTTGAATGTTCTTTGCAAAATAAAATTATAAAAAGATTGCAAAAAACCTAACTCCTAGCATTTTGTCTTTGGAAAGTGTGTTACAGTTATATATTAATACTAGAAAAAGGCTTTAGGTTAACAATAAATAAAATGGTACAGTAAATAGATTCAAGCATGCGGACTCACAGTTCATTTTTATGTGTCCAATAAGGTTATTTTCATGCTGCTTCTTAAACTGTCCCAGAAGAGTATAGTATGTCAGTTCATGACTTTTTATCACTGAGAATGGTGTTTTAAAGTACAAATATACATTCAGTCTTAAGCTATGATATATTATCTCCCTTCAGAAGTCAACTGGAAGTCAGAGAAGAGATGAATTAATAATTACAAATGCTTCATAACTGCACATCAAGTCCAGTAGCCTTGCATTAATTGAAAATCCAAGCCCTCATGAGATCAATGGGAATTTTCTGTTGACCTTAACAGGGAGATAAGCTCATACACACTTTGAAGGTAAGCTTGCTTGCACAGAGTGGTGTTGGTTGCAGTTCCTTACTTTGCAACGTGAATGTCCTTGGAGCAGAAGAGTGATCAGATTTTACAGCCCCTCAGTCCTTTGGGTCTGTGTTTTCTACCCTTTCTGCTTCCCTCTGCAGTAAAGCTGTGCACTGTTCAGCCTTTAACCCTTCTTTCCACATGATCTCTCTCATTTTTGCAGTAATTGGTTCACCTCAGGCTCAGCTCACTCAATCAGGGTGCTGTGAGCTGGCCAGAGGGTCTCACAAAGGTGCCGATTAACCACCTCCAGGACTATGACCCTCTGTCCATCTCCGGGCATCCTGCAGAGTCAGAGAAGGTGGAGACGATGTGATCAGCATGAGAAGTTCATTAAAAAGTCAGCAAACAGCTTCTAAACAGCAAAGAATAGAAAATGGCAGCTCTGGCAACTCCTTGAAGCCCTATCAAAGCAATGGGAAAGCTTGATGGATGCTCTCAGCTGCAGCAGTGGCAGCGTCCCCAAGCAAATATCAGGCAAATGAGAAAGGGCACACTGACTCCAAGGCTGGAGGATGGTGGCAGAAGAGATCCCTGGTGGTGGTGTTGTGAACAAGGGCACTGAAACCTCTCTGCATTGAGTCTTACACCTGGATCACCCATTTTAGTGCCATAACTTGGAGATTTGTTTGCAGCTGGAGGATAGGTGACACAGCAGCTCTAGAGAAGAATGGCAGCAGCAGCAGCCCAAAATTTGGGAAATATATCTGCACTTTTGATGTCCTTCTTGAGGTAATTACAGGAAAGACAGGAGAGATTTTGTTGTTACAACCAAGAAAATGGAGGCTACTCTGTATGTCAAACTGTCCTTTAACATCATCTGTGGAGGAAGCCGTGAGTTTCCCTCAGCCCATTCTCTTCAGTCTCTGATCAAAGATGGAAGTCAAGCAGAAGACAAAATTAAGCGTGCAATTTCCGATTCATTCTCACTAGGTTTGTGATGATGGCTTAAACAAAAAAAAAAAAAAAAAAGAAAAAGGGAAAAAAAATCAAAGCTGGGATTACAGGCTTAGCAATGGGAGTGCATATTTCAGCACATACTGGGCTCTTTGTTGTTCTGTCACATTGGTAGAATGAGACTATTAATGCATTGTCCCAGGAAGGCTGCATTATAAAACCCAGTGGCTAAGTTAAATGAAAAAGACCAGTAAGAAAAGCAGTGTGCAGCTTCCTACTGCTCCCTTTTTCTTGCAGAACTGTCTAGATGAGGCAGGGGAGAGGCAGTGGATGAAGTTGTAAGAACATTTCATAGAGGAGAAACTTGTGATAGCCAATAAGGTTCCTCGGCAAAGATTTCTAGCATCTACTCACCGTCCTACAAATTTTCTTGACTTTCTGAAGTGCTGTGCTTCAGCAGGCCACAAATATTCCCTCTTTGTGAGCAGGGAAGGAATTACATGGTAGGCTGTAAGTGCTTTCTCCAGTTACCTGTTCAGCATTTCCCAAGTGTCTGTGGCACGCAGGGGCATAGGCATCCATTTTTAACCATAACATTAGGATGAAACAAAGTCCCCACTTCTGAAAAGAGAAAAATTAAAGATTGTTCAACATTTTGCATCAGTGTGAGTTATCTGAAGAAGTCTTGCCTAATACTAACCAGCCAGTGACAACAGGTTCTGGCATTCCTTGCAGAAGCTGTGGAGTCCAGCAGTGGCCCCAGTGCAATTTAGGGAGTCCTGTCTCTTAATATCTGTTATTAATTCATGTGTGTTAGTTAAACTCCTTGGCAGTGGTGTGATCCACACTTTTTCTTGCCTCCTAGATGCAGAATTCGTGAGTGTCTGGTGCTGAGACAGCCAGCCAAAAACTCCCTATTCTTTGCAGATATTAGTTGCTAAATAACAGTAACAACCTGCTCTGAAATTATATTATGACCTTTAAATTTTGGCTACCCCTGGTCAGGATGAACCCTCAGGAAGTTGTTGGGTTGAGACCCAAAGCCATCACCCATTTCCTTAGCACTGCAAGGACGAAGCAACTTCCCTTTCAGCTCTAGCTATTTGCTGGGCTGCTTGGCTGAGACTGACAGTGGGCTTTTGGGGAATCACTACCCATTGCAGCTCATAACAAGTGCATCACTCCACTGCAGTAGGATTCAGGTCTCCCATGAGACCCACCATTGCCTTCTGGGAATCATGAATGAGCACTGAAGTGTCTCCAGCACGCCTCCAGGGCAGGTGCTGGCAGGGCATGGGCAGCAGGCCAGTCTTGGCAGGCTGGGGGGATCATGGTGCAGGGTCAGGCACTGCTGGGGTGAGCTGGCAGGCTCACATGGGTGTACTGAGTCCATGTCTGCTCTGGGGTGGGTCAGAAGAGCCACTCTGCCCCTTTTGTGCCCGGATTTTCTCTCTCTGCCTCTGAAAGCCACTCCCAGTGTCACCCCAAACAAACCCATTCACCTGCCCAAATCCCAATTCCAGGTGCTATCAACTGTGTCTGTGTAAATGCCTAAAACACAAACAGTGGGTGAACACCATCTATTCCAGGCATTTCACAGAGAAGAAACAGTGGATAGGTTATGTCAGGTAGAACTACTCTTTTAATGCACAACTTAATGAAGGTTTACAAAAGGCTTTGAATACCAGGGTTTGTAAGGGTGCTATAAAGGCAGAAAATGTTGTTTTGTCACAATGCTTCTCAGCTGTGTTTCTTCTCTTTTCAACACTGAATGAGCTGGGAATGTCTCATTTTTTTCTTTCCCCAATGCTTAGAATGCTTTGTTCCCTTATTTGTATTTTCAAAGGTATATTGCAAGTGGGAAGAATCACCAATATGAAGAAGAACCTTTCTAGGGGTCTCTAGGTTTCCCTAGGTTTGCCATGCAGAGCCTGCTGGATCACTAACTTGCCACAGATAGCTCTTGATGGACCAGTATGTAAATCCTCATGGCTCTTCAATGCCATCTGGCTGCTGGGGTTGCTGGGGCAGTTTTGGGGAACCCATCCAGCCCCAGCCATGCAGCTACTGCAGGCAGTCCAGCAGCACCCTACTAATCCACCTGCAATTGTCTGGGACTGGTGGGACCATCCTCCTCCCATTTCCCTAGCTTAGGCAAAACTGAGATTCTTTTTGGGTTGCTTTTATGGCAGAGATGGTGTTAAATAACAGTTGATCTGGCAACCTGTCTTCCTGCTGCTTAATTCTGGAGGAAAACAAGACTAAAATGAAAAGGCTTTTTCCTCTTTTATTTGTCATTTTACTAATTACAGTATTACAGCATTTTCCAAGGCCAATTACGTACTGTTTGGGGAGATTAGCAGAGTGCAAAACCTACTGTGGTGTATTATACAGTGGTGGCTCATGGAAGAAAAGTAGTTGAATTAAAACCCTTATAATTTCATCTGTTTATCCTAATGCAGATTCCATATATACATATATATAATAGCAACTGCACAACATTCAGCAATGCTTAAAACAGAATTTCTTCCCCATGAGAGAATGAATAAGTCATTTGTCATATGTTTCCTTTAATTCATTGCTACAGAGCATTTTAGAATTGCTTGATGTAAATCTGTCTCATCTATTTGACAACTCTGATATTGAGTCATTCATTTTTATTCTATGACTTGAAAATTTCTGTATTGCAGCTAGAGATGGGTGGCTAAAGTGCTAGTTTTGGACTATGGCTAGAATGTAACAATAGCTTTTGACCCTAGCTCCAGTCCCAAGGAAAGTGAATTTGGCAATCTCATTTCAATTCATAGTGAATAGCTGTTCACATAAAAAAATCAGCACCTACCATTTGTCATACTTGGCAGCTTCTGTTTAAGAATGGTCCAGAACTGCATTACCATGGAAACTAAATTACCTACTCCTACTCCTGGCTCAGAAGGTGATTTCAGCCGGTGGTGGAGGTTTCATATGCTGAGAGAAGGAGGTGGGGGTGACCTGGGGGAATGGCCATGTCTGTGACCATAAGGACGCTGGCCTCAGCCCTCTGGTTTGAATATTGCCACCTCCTGGTGATGTGCCATTGGGTTCAGACCACATGGGTTTCTTACACGTTGTGATTTATTTACTGATTTTTCTTATGGTAACAGCTACCAGCTCCAATCAGGACCAGGACTGTGTTCTGTTCAGCACTGTACATACATATGTTTAAAGGCAATTTCTACTCTGAAGACCAGGCAAGCGTGAGAAGCTCCATATATTCCTTTTAAACTTGAAAATTAAAACAAGATAAGTGATTTACTTGAGATTACACAGGTAAGTGGAGGCAGACCTAGCAAATGAATGCCCGTTTCTTCATTCTCAGCACCCATCCAGGATGTTATTTATCCAAACCATTTTATCCTTCAGAATTGCTACTAATTTGTGCCAGGTGAGTTGGAAATACCACATGGTTGGATAATTTTTGTTCCTGTCATCTACAAAAAGGCTGCTGATTCATAGGACAGTACTTTATTTCAAGATGCTCAGTTCTGAAGTGAATAAACTTAATGGATTAGAGATCAATGTTTACTGGACACTGAATGTTTTTAAGGTTATTTAGACACTGTATGTTGATTTTGTAATTGTAAGCAGAAACAGTGCTATAACCACTCCATCCTTCAATAATGACCAAAACAAAAGATGATTACAATCTGCTGAGCAGCATATACTACCCCTTTTCCTCACAGGTACTGCTTCTCAGTGAAATGACTTTCTAGTGGAAAGTCTAGAAAATAAATAAACATAAAAACCCAACAATAATATGGAATGCTCTTCTGCTCAGAGAGTCTAGAAACTCAGCAGAGGGAAACAAAAGTTCTGCCATTCCTAGTGTGATGGCTTAGGTGTAAGGACAAAAGACCCATCAAGACCGGGCTGGATGATGCTCTGAACAACGTGGTCTAGTGGAAGGTGTCTCTGCCCATGAACTTTAAGGTCCCTTCCAACCCAAAACCATTTTGTGATTCTATGAGCATCCTCTGAAAATTTGGCTGTTAGTGCATCAGATTTGCACCATGGAGCAAAAGAGTCCTTCACTTCCCAGCTGGAGGCAGATGCTGTTGGGAGAAACAAGGTCCCATCCTGCACCCATCTCTGCAGGGTGCCCTGGCAATCTGTGGCTTTTCACTCCACAGACTCCTGCCACATCTTTCTTCATCCACAGGCATGGACTGCTCCCATTTCTTAGGGCATAACAACAGTAGGGGCTGCTGAGGGTGGACACTCTTCTTGCTTTGCCCTTGCCATGGCCCTGGCAGAGTATTTGGGTCTCTTCTGCTCTGCCTTTACTTTTTATATGCATCTTTCCTATTTAAGTGTCACAGATCACTGCACCAGCTGATTAGCCTATACATGAATGGAATATAAAAGAGCAAGTCCCCAAGTTGTAGGTAAGATCTTTTGTGAGATTGACTGGCTAAAAATAAGATGGAAATTGGCTCTGAGCTTTTGAGAATCTGTCTCTTCCTCAGGCCACAGGAAAGAAGAGCAAGGGGTAGCACTTCATAATTAATTATGAATTTATAATTAATTTGAAGCCTGAATCAACAACCTAGTAGAGAAACTGCTGTTACTTCCTCTGGATTCCCAGAGTCTATCAGAGAGTTTGATCCTCGCAAGCAGTTTTCAAAATTTCAGGGCCTTTTTCTATTAAGTTTGATTTTTCTTTTTCACATCTTAGTCTTTTGCACAACTCTGGTTTTTGATAATTCTTCTGTTTAAGGGATCAGATCAATAGCTGTATTGGGTCTCTAGGCCGTACAAGTAAGTGCAAAGGGTTACCCTCCCTGGGCGGGAATGATTTGTTTAGTCAGGTAGGTTTATGCATTGTTTTGAAGGTTGGTGCTTTTGACAGATAAACAATGCAAAAATATTCTGTGCTTCTGCAGCACATAATCTGATGTTCATTGTGTACAAAGACTCCTTACTCTGTGCTATAAATACAGCTGAACTTCTCTCCCCTCAGAGTTGTGTGTGGCTTAAGCAGACTGGTGGGGTGGGATTTTGAAAAGCAGTCAAGGCTGACCTTTTCCTACCTCCCCCCTAACGCTGATGGTTAAAATTCCTGCTGACTTCAAGGAGAGTGGATCTGGATCAGTGTTGAACACTTCTGAAAATCCCACCTGTAAAGCCTGCAGAGTTCATTATAGGGGCAAAATTTTGTATAAAGCCCAGCAGGGACATACAGAAATTGTTAGCAGCTTACTAATGGCCTCCACAGTGGATGTGTGTATTGAATTTAATTGGGCTGCATCCCAGTAAGGTCCTGATATGCTTATGATTAATTTTCTCTACAGTCTACCTTTAACTTTTCTATGAAACTGGATGGATACTCCATATTTGCACTTTTATAAAAGACTGGCAGTGAAATAAAGCATGCAGGTAATTATGCCCCAAGGCAGAGCTGTGAGTGAAGTAGACCCTCAGTTAATGTAGCTGGATAGTAGCAATTTGGCGTCAATCCCTCTTGATGTCCTGCTAAAATTAAGCAACATTCAATGTGATACTATTTAATTTTTGTGGGTACAGGCATGGTTAAGTTTCTTTGTATAAGGTCTGCTTAGTAGTGTGAAGACATAAAATAAGCGTTGAGCACAGTGACACACTTGAAAGGGCAGGTTATATTTATTCTGTGTTGTGTCAAGGGCATGCTGCTTGCTAACTGTAATTAGACAGTGTATCTGGAGGTCTGTGGCCAAATAGCAGAGATGTCTTTGCAGAGTATAAAAGGACTATTGTGCTAGTCCCTGGTCTCAGAGGGTATGAAGATGTTTCCCTCTCCTGTCTGTTATTACTCATACTTGGTTACTTTTATGTAAATTCAGCCATGAGGAGAACTGACAAGACTGTGACATGAAGAGATTTCACCTTTTTCACTGAAACAGGGCTTTTATTGTCTAGTAATACTGTCTTAGTTCTCTGCAAAGGAAAGAAAGAGATGTTATTGAAAATCCCATAATTAGCAGCTTAAGGTATAAACCATATAGAGCCCTGTGTTCTATGATAAACCCCCTAATTAGCTTTGTAGGAACTGTTTAAAAGCAAGCATACATGCATCCTTATCACTAAATAATTATTTGCAAATAAACTCTTTCTCAACATATCTTAGGAAAACACAAGATTATTAGTTGGCAGAGTTAAGCCAGCTGAGTAGCTGAAAAACCATGAAAAGAGCTACAGAAGTTCTTTTCAGAATTCTGCTCTCTTTGGCATTATTTCTCTAAAGCTTGATTTATCAAGAGGAGAATACAGTATTTGGTTTCCCCACAAGTAAGCTCTTTTCATGTTTTGTCTTTGAAATGAAAATCGTCTTTTGGAACAAATATCTGCTCTATCAGATAACTGCATGCTTGTCATCCCTAACAGTGTGCTGGCAGGAAGACTGGGCGAGGATTTTTCTGCAGTACATTGAGTACACAGTGCTGGCACTAGATCAAGAATCAATTCCTCTGATATCGAAATATTGACTTGGCATGGCCAGTCTGATTTAAATGCTTATCATTCTTGACTTTGTAGGCTACATGCATACTGCAAACATTTTTCATTGTGGGTCTGAGAATAAACATCTTTACAGCTGCCTGACCATTTCTAGCAGAATAACAAAGGGGCTGTGTGCATGTAGGGGAGCCTGTGTGTGTGAACGAAATTGCCAGCAGATTAATGCAACTGTCACTTCTCTGTAGGGCCATTTAGAAGAAGTTGAGAAGGGTATTTTTAATACTTGGAATTACACAGCATTGTTTCTCCCATTGCAAACACAGGTTTCACTGCTCAGTCTGGGTAGGTGCTGGCCACTGAGCCGACGGAAGGGAGAACACAAACAAACCCCAACATAATTATTAAAACATTTTAAAATCTCTGCAATGTGAAATAATACTACTACTAATACTACTAATAAAAAAGTAAAGATAATTTCCCATAGGCAATCAGAACACCTATTAAGTTAGCACCAGCGTTTAATTGGCATTATCGCATGCTTCAGTGAGGAAGACAATGGATCTTGCGGGTGCACAAGTGGAACGCATTTGCATTTCATAGATGATTAAAATAGATTTGATTGCATTTGTCTGAAGCCTGGCAAGTGAGGGCACATCTGCTGCATTCGATGTGCCCTGCGTTTCCTAGGACTAATGGAGTGCACTGAGTCACTGCAAGACGGGCTTTTACCTCTGAAAGTCCCACAGCACCTTCTGCTGCACGGCCAGCTCCTTTGTTAGCCCTGGAGACCTCTTCTTATAAAGAATTGATGTAAAGTAGAGCAAGAAGGGGAGGATTTGAGGCAGTGAACTTGTCTTCATCTGGTTATGCAAGAGCCCTTGGGCTTTCTGCTGCTTCAAGGTAGAATTTATAAGGTGAGATGAAAGGTAATTTAAGTCATTAATTTGCGTTAAGGGCTGGCAGAACAACAACGGTGCATTTAATCTTGCTGTGGAAAAAAATGGTGATTCACAGAGTAGGGGTCAGAATTAGGGATCTGATTTCCTCTTCCACTCAGCTTAAAAGGGGCTGCTTCAAAATGGAGTTTTATTTACTAGAAACATAAAGCTGAGTTAATTGTTTTGGAAAAAAATATCCAGGAACTTCAAATATAATATAGAAACCAATTAATTAATGGTACTAAAATGTTTTCCTCCTGCTTTTCATAACTTTCCCATCTAAGTTCAACATTAAAAATACACTCCTGGCAGCAGTTCAGCTCACCCACCGCCACCTGAGCCCTGTGAAGGACAAGGGCTGCCCTGTGCTTTGCAGGGGGAAATGCTCTCTCCTGTGAGCCCACCTTTCCCTCCCCAGCCCAATGGCCACTCAACTGCTTTCTTTTTGGCAGTGTTGTGCTTTTTGTTGTGCCAGCCAGTGTAACCACCCAATGGCTGATGCTCTTGTCCTTCTCTATTACTTCCTCCACTGCCCTGAGTGTGTCTCCTGGGCCCTTACTGGGGACCTTGTCTATAGATTCTGCTGTTTATTGTTTCTCTTTTCCAAGGTGTCTTCTATTTTGGCTGCCTTTGTGTTCCTTCTGCTCTTGCTACATGTTGTGCTCTGCTGTCCCTTGTTCTCACGGCACTGCTCTCTTTCATGTGCCAAATGACTGCTCTTCCCTCTTTGAGAAATGTCTCTTAAAAATACATTGCCCTTACATCAAAGAGTGAAATAAAGAGGAGCTGGTTTGACTGGGAGAACCTGGAAAATGTGCCTCCTCAGCTGATGAAAGCAGTTTGTCCAGGACACTGATGTTTCAGAATAGCTGGATGTGTTCAACAGCAATTATGATGGGTTACTAAAGGAGCAGGTTTCTTGGATGGCTCCTGTGCTGCCACGCCCAGTGGTCCCTGCACGGCTGTGGCCACAGTGCACCCTCTGCATTGTGGGCTATTGATGTTCCTGTCTCTCAGTCCCAGTCCTTGCTCACAGCATCCCTGCCATCACTACCATGTGTACAATTCTGGCATTGCTCATTTCCTGCCTCTCACACCTTCCATTGCTCAGTTCCCTCAGGAACAGCCCTGGCACTGCCCACCTTGGGGGTAGTAGAGCAAATAGTCCTTCTGCCATGAGGAGAGCTCAGATACCACCTGTGTCTTGTGCTTTCAACTGGGATGTTCCTGCATCCCTTGCTCCCTGAACTCCTTTTCTCCTGACCATGGCCACGCCTTGTTGGTCTGGATTATCCCTGTATGTGATGTAGGACAAGTTCCATGGGCTGGGTGGTAGCCACAGGGAGATCAAACACACAAGTGCTGGAATGTTTTTTTCAACTATGTTACTTTTGGAAAGAAAATTACTGGGGATGTATGTCACATTGTTAAAACAATAATTAAAGCTTGCCTGTTGTGAGTCTTATTTTAATGATGTACATGTTGCAATTTCTCCCCCTTTTACTTAAATAAAGTATTCCCATAGAGAAAGAGTGCTTATAAAAAAATTTCTCACCATTTATTGGCAATGCTTTCCCTTCAGCTTTGTTGCTGTTTAATCATAGCCCCTGGAGACAAGTTGCACATATTAACCTGTCAGAGAAATGTTAAAATTTTGTGACACTTAGGAATATATTCAGAAAATCCATAAAACCATCACAATAGTTCTGGCTTTTCTCCTCGTCTGGTCATGTACTTTAACAACATTTCTCTATATACTGTATCTCTCACCCTATTGTTTTTTAATGTGGTCTCCTGGTTGGAAATGGCTTTTTAGAGGTTTTTGGATCACTGGCTGGAGAAATGTGAGCCCTTGCTTGTGACCACCACCTGGTCTAGGGTCCCTAAGATGTCAAGACAGACAGAAGCCATGATCCAAGGCCTCATTACACTACTTCTAGGTTGTAGGTAAAGCATCAAGACAAAAACTAGAGCTAACTGATGGACTAGTGTGGGCTATTATCTTCATAAAAAAATTGACAAGCTGCCTGACCTATGACTGCTTATGCACAGCTCCTTTTATAAATTACTGGTGATATTTGTTTGCCATGAATCCCCTAATGGACCAAGACATCTCATTAAGCTATGGGGAAGGCCTGTTTCCTTGGGTACAGCTGGCCTTCCTTTCTGAGGATGGAGTGGAAGGTAAGGAAAGGCCAAGGGAAAAGAGCTTGGATAGTGAAGAATGATGATTAGTGGTGTCTGCTTTTGAATAATGTTTTCACTCACAGGTTTCAGACTGTTAAATATGAATTTGGGCATCCAGATTTAGATACACAGTCTGGGAAACAAACATTTCAGAGGGGCACTCTGGATCCTGCAGTCAAGAGACATGCCCACGTAAGACAAATTGCTGTTTCCACATGACAACACAGACACCAAACTCAGGGGGAAATATGGCTTTTAGCTTCAACAGTGTTTATCTGTGGTAAATGCCTGGGATATTCTTTATCAAGGCATACAAATAAATGTTTGTGCATAGGCCTGTCCTTGAAGCAATGCAGTATGGAATATAAAAATCATAATTAACACACAGGTCATGAGTTTGTAGATTTCACTTTTATTCAAATAAGGAAAAATGTGTTTTTTTTTATGTAAACATGTACATGCTAAAAAATTGTTTACCATGTTTGAGAAACACAAACATAAGGCTAAATTAAGCTTGATCAGTCAAGTCTGACTGTATCCTCTTTAATATACCATGGCTGACAATTCTAATCGTGAAGCTTGCAAGCTGTAGAAAAAGCATAATTTTTATACACCTTTGGGAGAAAGCTGGTAGCTTAGAAGTTTCTCTCCCTATTTCAGAAAGAAAAATGTTCATATGCAACAGAAAGATCTTTATTTGAAGGCAAAAATAGCACCTCTCTGTCATGTGCTCTAATTAACTTGCTGTGATGTCGCTCTGGTGATGGACACAGAAATAGACATTTGCTTTCCTAAATCCTGAAGCAGAAAATGAGGCATGAGTCAGGAGGATACAAGAGGGCAGAACTCATTTTCTTTTAATTACTTTTATTCAGGTTATATCATCCAGCAGCTGTTCAAGTTTCATTTTGAGATGTTGGAGCCTCCTGAAATCCCAGCATGTCATTTTTGATGGGACTTACCCTCTTCTCCTTTATACATTATATAAGATTTTATATCTAAGTGCTGATAGGGAATGTAGACACCGTGAACAGTGTTCCCATTCACTGTTGAAGGATATAATTGGCCATCAAGTCTCTGACAGTGAAATAGAGGAGGCAGAAACTGTACAAAAAATGTGGCCAAACAATAAGAGAGTTCTCATTAGTAAGCAGATAGCCAGGGAAGTGTCTGACTGTTCCTCCAGCTGGCATACACAGGTACCCAAGGCCTGCTTTGGGGACAAGCAGTGCGATTCATAGCAGCATGGCAAGTTTTGGATGGCTCTAAGGGCTTCACCACATTCTCTGCTTGGCACCAGAGCTTCAGGGAGTTTTGCTCACTGTGACTCTAGATGGAGCTGGCAAAATCAAAGCTGTAACCAGGTGAATGTTACTCCCCAGTGGCTCTATCTGCTTTTTATCTGCAAGGCAGGTTTTGGCTGAGGGCACAGGAGGGCCCTCCCGAGGAACAGTCCTGCTGGACACTTGCCAGTCTTCTGGCTGCTGTCACCAGTGTCTGATTCAGGTCCTCAATCCCAGTGCTTCCACTGCTCTCCTCCAAAATGAGAATAACATGACTCTGTTTTCCAGCCACACATGAAAATAAAGAGATAATGCCTCCTGAACCACCACATGGGTTCTGCAGCTGAGGCCCACCGTGTGTCTATGACTGCTGCTGAAGGCAGCCAGGGCCCCTGAGAAGCAGCAAACTTGTAGAGAAGTCAATGGCTGGACTTGCTGGGGACTGCATGAACTTAATATGTTTCCAATCATTTTCCTGCCTTTTTTCAGAAACAGTAGGAAAATGTGAATAACTTACAAAGTTCTGGTTTTCAGTTCCTCTTATGTCATAGCTGGCTTCTTCTAGTGATGGAAGAAGGACTGAATTTTCTATGTATGTCAGTGGACTTATTTTTCACTACAAGGTCTGTAAGCACAGTTTCTTGCAGGAGAGCACTTCTGTGGTTTTTTTGTGTATAGTTCTTTTCCATACCCTCTTGGGATATTGGGTGACCTGGCCTTCTAATTTCAGATGTGACCCTGAAGGAGTATAGGGTGCCTGAGACAGCATGAAAAAAGCTATGTAGAAAATCTTAGAAGTCCAGGTGAAAAAAAAGTCAAAGGGAAAAAAACCTGAAAATAAGAATGTCTATATAGAAACCACATTACCTCTACTTTTTGAGGGTATTTGAAAGTCTGTAAGGTCTCTGAAGCCTATTTTCTACATGCATTTAGGATGCCTTGACAATATAAATCAATATTTCAGTATTTAAAATCAAGGAAATGAGATGTGTATAAAATAGAACTGCCCGAATGAATTTTGACAGCCTCTCCTACATGCATTATTTATTTTTTATTGTTTTATTTTTTTTACAGATGTGGATGGTGACTGAACTGCTGCTGTAAACTTGTACCCAGGTAGCTTTAAAACACATATTATTGGCTGAGTTCATAGTAATAATGTAGTTTAGTTATAAAACAGCTTTTGTTACAAACAACTTTACAAGCTTTAAATATATATCAAACTACTGAATATATGAGAACCATTTTCATCTATACCTGAAATGCTCATATATGGAATGGGTGATTCATAGCAGATCCAGAACACATATAAAACTTCTGAAAATACATTTAGCAAAGGAAGTGAAGCCTATTTTAAATTTATGTTGAGCTGGAATTAGAAAGTACCTACAACAGTGTGTTAACAGACAAACTCCACCAAAGAGAGAGTACTGTATCCTTAGGATTTACAGACTGACCAGGGATTTGATTTAGTTCTCTGCTTCCAAAGGGCCACCTCAGCCCACCATCACAAGCAGCGTGTTGTGCCTCTGGTTTCCCAGCCCAACAATGGCATCACTGTAAATCAGCACCTCCAGGTTTTACAGCACAAACCTGGGTCCTGAAGGTCCCATGTGACCTTGGGCCCATCCTTGCTCAGCTTCACTGTTTGCTGGCATCAGCCCCTCTGAGTCAAACATGGAGGCTCAATAGTACTGAGTAAATAAACCCCAAAGTCCACTCTGTTTTAGTGCTTTCTTCTTTTTTTAATTATTGTTCTCTGTTTAAGCTTTTTTCCTCCCCCCTGCAATCTCCATACTTTTAAGATTCTTCCAAATGGATGCAAATGGCTCTTATTAGAAAAAGAGAAACCAGAAAATCACTCCAGGACAAAAGATATCCCCAGCATGTTTTAACCTTCAAATTAGGGTACCCTTCCCAGTGCTAAAATGGGGTTTATAATGGAAATGCTGACATCCTTACCAGACCCTATTGGCCTGTCGCTCTTTTGTCCTGCAAGTTATTAAAATCTAGCCTGGTTGCCTAAGAGACAGGGTAGCTACTTGGAAGATATTTAGCCATCAGTAAAAATTAATGTCCAATGTATTTATTGGGAAAAAAAAAACCATTTAATTAAGTGCTCAAGTTATACAAGCCACCCACCAACTACAAGTGTGTTCTGGCAACAGAAGTGTTGTTGTTACCCTGGTTCTGCTTCATGATGTTTTTTTCTTAAGTAAATGCATTTTTCAGCCTAACAGTTCTGGCTACAGCATATTGATAAGATAACTCTGCACTAAAAGGGAGACAGAGTATTTTTAGTCTCCTTTTCCAGTTACCAGTAGTTCATTAGTGACACTGTTGTGAGAGTGTTGATTCATTAAGAGTCTTTTCATTAACAGTCTGACATTCATATGTAGAAGAAAAAGCCAGGAAAAGTAACGAGGCACTCAGCATTTTCCTCTGCTTCTTGGTACTTGTATCTTTTGTAATGTCAACAGATGAGCTGGAAGCTTTCAAGACTCTAGGTTTTAAGCCAAACTTGAGTATGTGAAGTCTATTTTTTCTTAATTTGCACACTTAATGTGATTTCAGGGGCAATTTTTTTATTTTTCTTGTGTAAGAGGTAGATGGGAACTGCATGTGAAAGTCAGATGTGAAAGTTCTCTTCTTAAATTGCTTTTAATTGGAGCCTTAAAGGCTAACATGGAAACACTGGGGAAAATATGACTTTTGCTATGGTATTTAAATAGGCTGTTAGCCACATCCTTAAACTTTATATGGCTTTGGATAGATTAGGAGGTCTCTTCTAAGCTATCAAACATATCATACTCATGTAAATTCCTAGCAAATATATAAATATGTATTTTTCATTGTTTATAATTACCATTTAATTGTAGGACCATATTCCATAGCTTAACATTTATACAATGCCTGATACTTTAAGCATTGCACAAATATTAACTAATTAATAAAAACATCTGAGTAGCTCTTCTGAGACTGTCAGATTCCAAAGAAGTAAATTCCTCTTCTTGAAAAACAGGACTGTTGAAGCAAACACGTTGTGAGCTTTTAAATGGCAAATCCAAAATGACACAGTGGGACACCATTTCATGCCTGAAATCTGAGCACAAAGCCTTTATTTTTCCAAGATATTTCTTTTTCTCTAGTCTTGTAAATAAATACTAGGTAATGACTTAGGAAGCAGAGGGTGGGCAGGCCAGAGATGAACTTGACATTGGCACTTACTTTGTTTTCATCTGCATATAGTATTTCATTGGAATATAATAGTACACTGAATTATGTATTCATTCAATCCTTAAATTCAACAGGGCTCTTCAGTTCTGTCATCAAAAAAGCAAAAAAACCAGCAAAGCAAACTGTATGGATTTAACCTTTGTTCTCCTTCATGAGAATTCATCAAACAAATGTGTGGCCTTTAAATACCTTGTGAGTTATTTTGGCTTTGAAAGGTCTGATTTAATGGTGCAAAGCTATGTGGTTATCTCTGGCTTGCAAACAAGTCTGAAAAGCTCAAACCCAACCCATAACATATTGTTTGATAACTTTAAGCTACACTGGCCCTTCTGTTTTCCCAGTCAGGGCTTTGCTTTCTATGATTATCTTACAGTTCTGGTCCCCTCTGTCTCAGTCAAAGAGATGACATTTCAGAACACATGTGACCAGCAAGTTGTTATTGCTGTGTATTTTTATATTCAGCATTGTATCTGTAGAACAATCAGGACAAATCAAATCTCCATTGTTGTCATGTTGTGATTTAAGGTAGACACAGAGAGATGAAAGATGAGAGTGAGCAAAGGGCAAAAATTGGCTTGAGGAGAAGGGGGTACACCTGGATTTTTTTTTCCTTGGAAGTTATCTTTTTGGAAAATATTTTTTAATACTTTGTTGTTTAAATAGAAATGCTAATGGCTAGTGATTTTTAATTTTTTTTCCTACTTTCCTTCTCACCCCTGTAATTTGGGGCAATGTGGACACAATATATTTTTAATTATCATTTGTGAATTTAAGAACTTAAGAGGCTCTTTATGCATATATCTGATGAAAGAAAATATGGAAGGCTTTTTAGAGAATTTTTTTGTTTTCTAAAGAACTTCTAAACATACTTTACATTTTGGGAGCAGTCATAATTGCAAGGCTGCAAGCGTGGCATAGAGGCTGCAATATCTCCTTAGGTTTATTTCACTTGGGGAGTAGTGTTAAGGATGAATGATTTGGTAGCAGGGAGCCTCAGAAAGTTAATCTAAAAATTAAATTGCAAAAAGGAGGTTGAGGAAATGAAAATGACACTGACATAAGCAACTGGAATCTCAGTAACCATCCAACAGTTTGATCTGTTGCCATGTTGTCTGCATGTCTTATTAAAGAGCTGTAATATATATAAGACAATTCAAAAATAGTGAAAAAATATTAAAGTTAATGTAGATGTGATTTCACAAGAGATGTGCCGTTTATTTTGTTTGACAGCCAGGGATAACGGAATGGGAGTGAGGGCAGGAGGGTATGATGGCAGCATATTCATTACCTAAGTAGGATTTTGGCTCTAAAGGAGTTTTCTGCAACTTCTGATCACAGTTTCCCTTCATATTGCTCAATATGCTACCTCAATATTTATACATTTTGGATAATCAGCCAATATCCTACAGCTCAATGTACTTTTTGTGGTGTGTATTCTCTATCCAGGGAACTATGTTTAGGCTTGTCAGTTCCATGAATACCACTTCAAGCATAAACTCTGGGCTCCTTTATAGCAAGATCCTTTTAGCAACATTTGGCTGCATGGTGATGACAACAGTTTAATAGTATGAGAAGAACAGAGATTAAAAAAAATCTTCAAATGAGACACCCTACACAGAACTGTCTAGAGCAGAAGGGAAATTAATAATCACTCAGTGTGAATTTACAAGGTCTCTTCACATTAATAAATTAAAATATTCTCAAAAGAGGATCAACAGATCTTAGCAGACTGGACAACAGCTATGGAGCTGAAACACAAAATAATTAAAAATTATTTAAAATAGAGGGATTTAGGATTGGCCATGCATGATCAAAGTTGTGTTACTCTACTTGGAATAGAATCTCTGCAAATAGAGCTTAAAGCCACCCCAACCACAGCAAATTTTTTTAACCTAATCAATCACTGCACGACTGTGCCCTAAATCTGCAGTTCTTAAATATTTGATAGATACTAATTAATATATTAACAAAAATATGCATTTAATCGAGATGAGGATCTCCATAAAAACTGTCCCCAAACATCCCATATGGTTTTTGATTTACATCAGCGTGATGTGGGAGCCCAAGGCTAATTTTCAGTGGCTTTGCTAACGGGTCTTGTCCTGCCTTGAGCCAGCCCCTGGCAGCAGTTTGCTATACAGGGGGTGAGCAAAATGTGCTGCTTTGCTTTATGGGCTGTGATGCACCTCAGAACCCTTGTGCTGGAAAAGGAGAAAAGCACAGTTTCCCACTCACTATTTTGTACATTTTCATGTTTTTAGACACAGTTTCTTATGATCCATGTGAAAGAGTTATTGTGTTATTGAGGAGGACTGAATAATCTGTCTTTTTCTACTCTGCTTATAATTTCACCAGAAAGCTGAGATATTCTGCTTCAGATCCTCAGCTGGCAGGAGTCACTAGCTACCCCACAGCTGGAGTGGGTCTAGTTTATCTCAATTTTTGGAAGCTCAATGATGCAGTTTTTGGAAGGTATTTAGGGTTCTATTTCTTTGTGCACATTTTCCCTAATTACTTAGTTTATATTTATTAGATTTTATTTGCCTTTTCCAAATTTTGTTTCCTGTTCTAAAATCCAATCTTCTTTACCAGTAAATGAAAATCCCTATTCTTTCCATAGCACTACTTTAAAATTACACTTTGCTTTTAGTTAGAAACTATGCTAATGGTTTTGATTTCTTTTATTTTTTCTTATTACTATTGATATCTGCATCTGCTGAACTCTTTAACATACTTATACTTCTAAAAATAATTTGAACGAAAAATAGTTGGAAGTGTCACAGACTGCTGTTCAGGAAATCTCACAGTTTACAGTTTTCAATTCAATTTCCATTAGAGAGCAGTGTGACATTCAGCACAGGGAACTATGCAATATCCAAGCAGTGTGGAGAAGTCCCCAGGGACAGTGCAGTATGGTGAAGGGGGACACACACAAGAGAGTGATGTGGGATTTGCCACTGCAAGAGGAGAACTTTCAGATGCATTACAAAACAAGTAAAGATATATTTGCAAAAACAAGCAAACTTTGTGCACATTAATCTGGCTGTTGGAGCAGGGCTGCTCATGGAGCAGGTGGTGAAACAGCAGGAGGTGGGTGTGCAGGTGAAGGCAGCAGTTGAGTTTGAGGTGGTTTACAATACAGGGAGATGTCTGAACTGAATGAGCAATGCAAATATAGGTACTGCAGAAAATAAGAGGAAACTGTGGTGAATAAGAACATTTAACAGATATGGAATTATTGGGACTAGACTAGAAAGTGTTGTGCTATGGGTGTTACCACTGCTACCAGCACCTAGTATTTCATGCAGTGGTTGCTAACAAAGGGCATTTCCTCATGCAAGACAAGGTACTGGGGTAGGCAGAGCTGTTCAAAGGCATCTTCCAGGCCAGTGGGAAAACCTGGAGTACATCTCACTCTCCAAAAACTCCATTGCTGTAGAACCAGAGCCTGAGCCTGATCACTGGCATCAGCACTGGGACAGAGCACCAAGGAGCCATGCATGGGTGTTTTGAGTTAGCTTGGACTATGATTTTAAATCACACTTCTGGAGACCAAGATGAAGAGCACTCAGCCCTTTTGGCTAATAGTGACCACACATTGTCTGAATAGCATCATGTCCTCACTCATCTGACACTGCCCCAGACAGCCGAATTCAGATATTGCTGCATATTTTTAATTTAAGGAACAGAGTGGCAGGAAATGGAGGAACAAAAAGGGAAAGAGCAGTGGCAAAGCTGACAAGGTTTTGTGTGTGGCTGAAGGGCAAAGATGATACAGTAGGGAGAAACCCTGGAAAGGGGAGGGGAAGGGTGATTAGATAGCCTAATACATTTTTTCTTCAGCGTTTAATTTCCTTAGGAGTACATGCCGCATTTTATGTCAGTGACAGATAATGAAGGAGTCAAAAGATAATAAGCTCAGTATTCAGAGAAGATCCCAAGAAGTGGTATGTTACAGGGCTGTTTGGAAAGCTGAAATTCTCTGGTGATAGGAGATGGATGAGTTGGCTGAATGCCCCATGAGATTTTCCTCAGTCAATCTAAAATGAATTCCCCTTCATAATTAAAATACATTTTATATTTTTAGGAACAGCTCTCTAAGTGGTTTTTTTTTGTTGTTGTTGTTGTTGTTTTTGCCTTTTTCCCCTACTCCTTTTTACTGTGTAATGGATCCATTTTAATTGCTAGTTTGCTTGGTTTAGGATGAAAAAAATCCCAGAATGTTCATGGCTGTCTGTTTTAGCTACTCATTTGTGTCGCTGTGGGACACAATGAAAGACACAGACTCATGAATTCAGAAGACTGATGCTCTAAAAAGGGCTGGTTTATTCTCAGAAGCTATTTTTATACCTTTTTACAATGTGCCCCCCTAAGAGGTGGGATTCTTTGAACCATTGGTCATACCAAGGGTCAACAAGCAAAGTCCCTCCTTAGGAGAGAAATGTGAAAAACAAGACAGTTTAAAAAGTGTGACTTTGTTTACCAGTTTAGGTCCCTGGGAAAGAACTTGAGAAAACCCAAACATGACAAGCAGTGACTATATATTTGATCTTGTATCCACTGTATAAGCTACCATGTATTTCTTTCTGCCATAGATCTTTCAGGCAGTGACCTGCAAGTATTAGCCCACAGGTCAGGAACTGTGACACAGTCAGGAATTGCAGGTTTCCCAAGGTCCTGGTGTGGTGGACTAGGATTTTGAACTTCAGCCTCTCATTTTTTGCGCTGTTTCTCCTGCCCAGTAGCCCAAGGCTGGTATCTGTATCAGGAGTTATGTAGGTGACACGTGGATCCATGAAAGTGGCATCCAGTTCAGTGGAGCCTCACACAATGGGGCAAATGGAGTTTTCAAAAAGATGCTGCGTTGTTTTTAGCCTGATCCTCCCAGAGTTGTGGATAAAGCTCCCACTGGTTTCAGTTCAGGTAGTTCCACTTCTGAAACCCTCTGGAAAAACCCTAAAGTCAAATTTTCATTCGATTTTATTTTTTCAGCATGCTTTGGTGGAAACTTCCTCTGGGGTAAACCCAAACCAGCTCACTCCCTCCTCCCTCCCATTTTTCACTGGAGCTGTTCAAGTGAGAATATCCCAGTACTGACCCCAGCCCACAGGCCAGCTTCTGTTTCTGCTAAAGGGAGCGCAATTCTAGCGTCAGGAGCAACAGTAGCATCTGACCCTAATTTAAACTAGTTGCAAACTAGAAAATGGAAACAGTAGTATATGCTGGCAGATTTCCTGGTGCTTCCAGACACTGGATCACTGCAATTCATCTGAATTCCAGTTTACCCCATAGGAATACAATGAGTCAATTAACCCTTTAAATAAATCAACTAATTCCAGAGCAATCGCACAGCATCTGTTTCTGCATTTTATCAGTTGCATAATAAAAATCTTCCTCTTGTCTTTCTGTTTCCTATTGCATTCTGTGCTTTGGATAAATACCACCAGTGCCTGCCAAGTCACAGTTGCAGAGACCTACTGTAGAAAATGGAACCAGAGACACACACTGGGAGAAATCCTCTTTAATGCAGTGCTTCAAATTGAATGCCTGCAGTGCTACACAGAATCACAGAATGGTTTGTGTTGGAAGCAACCTTAAAAATCATCTGGTTTCATGGCAAATTTAAAACTAAAATCCACACCTCATTAACAATGAATCCTGATGAGTAAGTTAAGTAGAAGAAACATCAATAATTTATGGTGATGAACTCCGCATTTTCCCTCTCCCTCTTTGTGTTGTGTCTGTCTTTGGAAGCCTGTAGCATGTTACAAATGAAGTGCCACAGATGAGCTAGAAATAAAAAGCTAGGAGGTTTTCCAGGGAGACAGAGAATAAATACAGAACCTCCACAAATGCAAACACACATGCTCTGGACTGTTAAGAATTTTGAATCACACAGTGTTTTATCTTCTCAGAATTTCCCAAGTGGCAAAATATATCCCCAGGAAAAGACATGACAGCAGACGAAAAGCAAAGACAACCAGAAAATAAAATTCAAATCAGAAAGCCTACCATAATACAGTTCAGAATTACTTGTTCCCTGAATGATAAAGGAAAAGTAGTAGTCATGACAATGATCAATTTTGCTCTGAGAAGGCTACCAATTTAACAGTGGGTAGACATCTTACAGATATCCTGGCTGAAATAGAACAGAGGGAATGAACCAAATTATTAGATTTCCAAGTGTGAATTAGCTTATGTAGTTTTTACAGAGTGCTTTGGAATAGGGTCCAAAAAATTCCTTTTATGTTGGTATTTGTCATACTATGATATTTCTTCTGTTGCCTAACATGGACAAACCTTAGAGCCTTATCCTTCATTAGTTCCCAGATCAGATATCCTGTGTGTAACACTAGGAAGGACTTTTTTTAGAAAGCCTACTAATGTTGATGATCCCTTTTATCCAGCTTTATAACTGCTGCCTTCTTTTTTTTTTGCATAAACACTTGGCAATATATTTTCTGCTGGTAAAGGAGAAAATTATGGAGTCAGGTGTTCCTTTAAAGAAACTTCTTTCTTTTCAAAGACCACACTAGTTCTGTTACCTTGAATACAATAAAAATCTCCAGAATATTAATATCATGAAGCTTTGAATTAAATAATTTCTTTGTTTAAAGTTCTCAATTTTTTTTTCATTATAAGATGCCCATTCTTCTATTCAGAGCCATAGTAGAGGAATCTTTCCTAATGTGAAAGTCTCCTTTGCTTCTGTTTTAGGTAGTCATGTGCATAAAAGTGTGCTGAAATCAAACAGTCTGTCTGCTTGTAGTGAGTGCAATTTTCAGGTGAGACTGACATTGTTTCAGCAATCACTAACAAGAAATGTTGAGGGCTGGAATGGAGAGTCAGTGTTGTCCATGGTAAAAAGCAATGGCAGGTGTTTGTTAGGCAGTGAGGAAAGTTATAATGTGGTATAAACCTTCTAGCTCTAGTGAATCCATGGTTTTCAAATAGCTGGTAGAACTAGAGATTTTTATTTCCTGTCTCATGTTGAAGGTCGATGTCTCTCTCGAGTAACACGATTAAGACACCAATGGTGTGATATTTTGGGGAGTGAAAGTGCTCTCCTACATTGATACCTGAATGTTACTGTCCTGTACTGTTTTATTTTTGAGTTTGCTCTGGGAAGCAGTGATGATTTGGTTTCACAAGGGTGGTTTCAATGTGGAAAAAAGGTTCCACGGTCATATACTGCCTAGGCTGTGTGTTTGTGGGATCCCTGCTGGTGATAGTGGGGATGTGTTGTCAGGTCCTGCATTTATTTCTCAGGCATGGTCTGGTTCCTGGTTTGTAGGGGTTTACATCTGAGATTACTTTTACAAAGTTGGGATGCTGCAAGGAAGGGAAGTTTGAGAAATTTTCATTAGAATATCATTGTCTTACATCTAGTTATTGGTATAGGCCATAGGTTAAGATGATAAGTAAGGTCTTCAGAGTAATGTTTTGTCAAGGTTCAAAAGGAACCTTTGAGATTGGAGAGCATTGAAAATATGGCTCTAATTTTTTTTCCTTATGTGTCTGCACACTGCATTCATACAGGCTTAATTCTCTATTAATATTTTTTTCTAACAGGAGGTTATTTGTAGGCTATCAATCATGATTATCATATGAAGATTTAAAGGTTTAGAGACAGGTCTATGAGAATGTTATTTGATTAAAGTTTGTTGCGACCTAAATCAGGTGGAAAAGCTGAAATACTGGTTGGTCTCTTGGCATTGTAGGAGGGGTTATGATGCCACCTTGGTAAGGGGTACAGAGATACAGACTGGTGGCCACCACAGTGGCAAAGACAACATTAACGTGAAGGTGAGTCAACTGAGATATTACATAGCTTTGTCTACACAATTAGTAGATGAGGCAAAATGGTTCTTTTCAAAACTGGGTAACTCAATTTGAATTGGGTAGCAGGGTTTGAAAAACCTCTTTGGTCATGTTATAAAAGAAGACTCAACCAACTGAAATTGTCTTGGTTAGTTTTCTATGGATCAAACTCTACAGTCTGAAGTACAAAAATTTTATATGCCTTTATAAGGATTATTTGGACTCAAAAAAACCCCACAAGACTGTTCCTTTACAATGAAAATAAAATTTTCATTTTTTTAGCTCTTTGCATAAGTGTAATTGGTACTTACTGATCACAAAGAATTTAGTGAAAACCCAGATGGTCAAAAGAAGTCATAAGGGAAAGAGAAAAAGAGGAAGATGAGAAATTACTTTAACACTTCAAGTGATATGATTTGCAAGTATGTAGTCTTACAGGTTCTTAGTAAAGGAATTAAAGTCCTTTTACAGACCAATCCATGACTGCTGTACTGTAACTAACTCACAAAGAAGAATGAAGCTGTTACTAGAAACACCAAAAGTTTAGTTTTGTATCAACGGGCAAGGAACTGTGTTTGGCTGTATTTTCAGTGCCTGACTAGAAAGATAATAACAATTATTTGTCAGGTATTGTTTTACAGAGAATTTAAAGATGTATGCTATGTGTATCATATAATTGGCATCTGTATTGCCTCAGGACTGAATCAATGTAATCCAAGACTGCAGCTATATAAACTTCTCCTCTCCTGTAAGGGAAAGTTTTCTTTGGGTGATAGTAGGCTGCAGAACCATGATGAATTGCATAAATAACTATTTAACTATTTCCAGGCTGAACTAAATAAGAAAGACTTCATTTATTTCAAGGGTATCTTTAAAATTTTAAAATTTTATTTTAGATTGGAAATAAAGATTATAAGAATTATGAAGAAAAATAGATATTCCACTGACTTCTGTATCGCTCTGGTACAGAGAATTGTTTTTATAGCAGTACTTTTTCTATTTATCTCAGAAGCAGATTTTTCCAGATACCAGGACTGAAAATGTGGGAAGAAAAATGTCACAGCCTTGTACAACCTGTGTGCCCCATGTCACTAGAGGCAGTAGCTGTCACAGGCCTGCCCCACTGCTGTTTCCTCATTATCTAAATAGCTGGAGAAAGCACGAGACTGCTGGATACACACCAGAAAGTATTTTTCAAACTCTTCCTGTCTATTAGGGAAAACAATGGATTTTAAGAAGGCAATGAGGGAGGAATATTTGAATAGGGTGTGAATGCTCATTGCATAGTGGTTTCTTTAAACAAATGGTTTAAAGCTGGTGCCATGAAAGCACTCCTGCTGCTGCCAGACATGCACTGTGACTTTCAAAGTTAGAATTTTCCTCATTTTACATGATATCCACCAGCCCATTCTTATTTGGGGTAATATTTTAGACTCCATCCTGCTGGTTTTCCTCACACAGGTAGGTGCTCTTGTTCTGGCCCTGTCTGCAGTTCCTTGGCTCCCACAGAGCCCAACACAGTATGCTCTGCTGTGTCTCCAGTTATCCTGACAACAAGCTCCACCAAAGCTGGCCATGTTTATTATTGAATCCTGCAAATACCTTTTATTGGGAGTTTACAGAACTCCTTGAACCCAGCTTGCTCATGATGTCTGTATTTAAGAACTGTGCCTCTCCAAGGCATAATTACCCTGATGTCTTGCTACTTCTAACCGCGGAAATCTTTCCTCCCTCACAACCCAACTTCTCACAATTTGGGTCTAAAAATGGCCTTGCCTGAGCTGATGGGCCTGGGCAACTCCAAAAGGAGAAAGAGAAAACTTTTCTGCAGTTCTGGCATGATTGCACAAATTCAGCTGGTTGCAATGCTTCAGTTCTCTGTTTCCCAGGAATAAGGAAGAGGATTAATCAAATCAATCCAAACAGACAATAACCACCACACAAGCAGATATTACCTTTCAACACTTTCCCATCTACTCTATCTAATCCTCATATTCCTACTGACATAAAATAAACACCAGTCTCCTCCTAGGACTGTCAGAATGGAGGAAGCATTCAGTGATGGAGATGAGTAAGGTGGGAGCAGCATTTGCTAGGTTTCTCTCTTTCCCTTATAGGTGTTACCCTACATCGTCATGGACTGAGAGTTGCTGCTTTAAGATGAGCTGCAATAAATTCTGTCTTGCTTATTGCCTCATTTTGGTTTCAAAATATCAATATCAACATGTGGTTTAAACACTGAAAAGCAGAACACAAATCCATGGATGACTCCATCTTTTGTGCAAATGTTAGTGAAATAGAAACAAAAAGAGATTTAGTGACTAACATCTCTGGAGAACATGTGTATTTTTAAGTCACAGTTTTCCCAGCAGTATCTAAACTACAAGAATAACAGTAATTTTGACTTAACAGAGGAGACAGAAAAGGCAGGTGACTACTCTGACTGTGGATTGCTGTGTTTTCTCCCCTCTGGCTGCTGAAGGTCACCACGCCAAATGGTAGGAACGTTGAAGTCTCGGTAGTTATTTTGCTAATTTCAGTCCATGACATCCATGACTTATGTCTCAAATCTTAAGATTTGTAGAAAATCTTCATTAGGCTTAAAGGTGTTTCAGTTCAGTAGAGTCCTTGGCATAAGCAGTCTGTCAGCTGTCAAAGAAATATTAAGAGAATAGTTCTGAATGTTCCATGAAACCTCTGGAAAGCCAGATTAGAAAATACTCAAAGGTAGGAGGAAAAGGCAAAATGCACAGCCTCTTTATGGTGATTACAGGCTAACTCATCAATAACAGCCTCCTATGCATTTTTTGGGTCCTTGACACAGTTTTTGCCCTGTGCTGTAAAATAATCCTGAAACTAACTCAGCTGTAATCTAAAATCAAAGAAGAACACTTGGGGGATGGGTAGGAGGGCTAATAGTTCAAGGAATCAGAATTCTACAAAAATAAAATCCTTAATCTACATGAAGAATCAGCATGTACAGATATCTCCTTTGAGTCCAGAAGCACCTCGTTTGGATCTGCCCAACATTTTTTTTTTTTTTATGAAAAGTACCAGATTCTTTTTATACAAAAAAATCTTCTTTATGTGGACAATCTTAAAAGAAGCATCTGATTATTTGGACTCAGTAACAACCTTCCTAGGTCATAGAGTATTTTTAATTAACCTGATGTTCTAGTTATTTTAATTACCCTTGTAGTTCCAGGAAAAGGCAATATTCACTGCTTCCCCTTCTCAATTTAAAAGCAGTGATGTTTTGCACACTACACCACAGTGCTTCTGTTATTCCAATGGCACAGGAACATATTGAAAAAAAAATCTGAAAATATATGTTTAAACTGGGAGGTATTTTGGGATGAAAGACAGTATGGAAGGGGAAAGTATAATACTGATTTTCCTCTCAGAAAAAAGGAGAAAAGACCAAACCCTGAAATGAAGTATCAGTGAGCATTATCAAAAGTTCAGCTTTACCACTAAATGAAGTCTTTTTAATTTCTTGCTGAATGAGAGCAGGGCATCCGCACTCCATCCTATATAAAGGGTGTTGTCTGTGCACACCATTTGCCTTTATTTCTAAATGGAGAGTCTGAATGCAATTTGAGGCCATCTGAGGAAAAAGGAGAGCCAATGGCTCAGATGACAGTCTGGGTTCAGCATAGCTGGCCTGGGTGGGGTTCCACGCTGAGCAGGGAGCTGCCAAGATCACTGGGAGAGTAAACCACGTTGTGAAGTGAGTCTTAGAGGCTTTCATAGGCCATATACTCTCTTTCATTAAATAACACGCTGAATTGTCCCTAAGCCAGTCCTAGAGAGTTAGTGGTTTGGTAGCCAGCCAGCATTTTGTTATAAACTTTCTGGCACAAACTAGTAATATTTGTAACAAATTCTATGGATGTGTTAACATACAGAATTTGGAAACACTTGCTTAGAGGTCCCAAAAGATGATGAACTTCAGTACTTCCACAACTTATTGCATGAAGATATTTCCAAAAAAAAAAAAAAAAAAAAAAAAAAAAAAAAAAAAAAATCATCAGGACTTGTACTCAAGAAATAAACCAGAAAATTTTATGTTTGATTAATGCTGCATGGTGCTTTTTTTTTTTTTTTTTTTTTTTCCACAGAGGGGGATATCCATAAGCAGGTCATGAGTGTCTCTTATGTATATATGAAAATACTTTCCTCTGGATTGATGATAAAAGTTTGGACTCCCGTACTAAAATTCAAAGATTGCTTAATAGCAATTTGTAATGTAAGCCACAGGGTGCTGTTTTTCTACATATTTTCCATAACTGTGTGGATAAAGAAGAAATTCTGAAATGGCTGTTTCGAGATAAAAAACAGACTTCCTGTCACTAGGCAGATGCCTTACTGGACTCTGTGGTGTCCTCAGTGGAGCTCCAAGGGCTCTATACAGTGGTAAAATCCATGCTAGGTCATGCAGCTGCATTCTAGTGCCTCTAGCTTGAAAACTTGGTTTGGCAAATTATTGTAGATATGACTGAAATTTGGGGGTTGTTCCCCTAAAGCATTTGTGACTGTCTGTTTCTCAAAAGAGAAGAGAATTTTCCTGAAATGAAGATGTATTATAAAGCATTCCCTAAGATTCTTGGCACAGTAATTTCTTACCAGTAGGCAGGACAATTATTCTCCATGAACATTGGATCCCTGATGTGTTGTGAAAAGTTGGGATTTGAGGTTTTGACTTTGATATGACTGGAGAACTGGTAGGTGCCTAGCCTCATTGCAGCTTGTAAGAAAAGGCTCTACTACCCCAAAGTCTTGCTTTAGAAATAGTGTAGTGAAGGTACTCAGAGCATCTCCTAGTACCTTCTAAGGCAGCTGGAGAGTTTCAGAAGGGTTCTTACAGATTTATACAAATCATGCAAGGTTCAAATAAAACACATGGAAATGTGGTAGTATTTGGTAACATATGTTAAGTATATTGATATATCCCACAGCAAGGGCAGGCAGTTCTTTTTTTCATCCTATTAGTCAATTATGGCTAATAATTGACTAATAGGATGAAATTGGCAATTGATATGATAGAACTTTATATGGCTTGTGTAGTTTTGTTTGGGTTTTTTGTGGGTTTTTTTGTGTGTGTGTTTTTTGGGGTTTTTTTTTTGGTTTGGTTTTTTTTTTGTGTTTTTTTTTTTTGTTGTTGTTGTTGTTTTTTTGGTTTTTTTTTGGTTTTGTTTTTTTTGTTTTTTTTTTTGTTTTTTTTTTTTTAATTTCTGCTTGTAGAGGTCAGTAGATGCAATTATTTATGTGGCTAATTCATGAGTCATTGTTTAAAAGATGAGGATGATGATTCACTTTGACAAAAGCTATTAATAGCTGCCCGGCACTATATTTTAAGGTCTTGGAAGAATCAGTCCCTTTTTATTCCACAAGGAAATGTAATGTGCTAAGTCCTTTCCTAGCTTAGGTGTTATGCCAGAAGCACATCATTCACAGGATTACCCTCTATGAACAAGTTAATGTAAGAACTAACAGAGAGTTTTAAATAAGAGCTGACTTACACAATACATGCCGGAGGATACATGACCTAGTGATGGTGTCTGGCAATCTTCTCCTCTCTCTTTTATTTCCTTTTCTTGTTTAGCTTTTTCCCCCTCCCCCTGCATTGCACATGGGCTGCTCATAGTCTCAGGCTGTGGTCATGTCTACTCAGAGCATGGACAAATCTGAGTGCCTCTTCTTGGCCTGAGGGCTGGCAAGGCAGCTTTTGGCTGCTTGTGTTAGGAGTTTCATCAGTGCAATGCTACTGCTGAGATGATTCATCCTTTCTCCCTGTGGGATTTATTCACTTGGGTTATGCTGTGAACTATGCCGGGATACAGCAGAGATCAGTCTGGGATTCTCAGACATTGGGCAAAGCCTTTACTGGTCCATGTAGATCTTCTTTTTGGGCTCTTGTGTGCAGGGACTGGGTCTTGTGCTGGAGGTGGGTGCCTGTGACTGCAGCCCACTGAGGAGCTGCAGAGAACTGCATAACAACATATGCAGGAGGCACATCTGGCATTGGCCTACTACACCCCTGCTTTGTGAAGGCCTGGCCAACCTCAGTGTTAGCTCAGGTTTCTCAGAACCTGCCCACCAAAGTGCTGCAGTCTTCCAAACCCAGAGCATCGCTGTGAAGCTGCCTGGGCAGAAGAGCAGCCAGCAGCCAGCAGGCCTGATCATTCCATGTGACATGGCACTGGGCAGAGGTCAGTGGGAGCACTGAGTACAGTCCTGTCTTTCTCAGCACAAGAGAGGTATCAACCATGCAGGATGAGTCCAAGGGAGGGGTCGTCACCAGGGTGGGGGGGACTGGAGTGAGTGATGTAGAAGAAGAAGCCAAGGCAGGTGGTTTATTTTAGCCTGGAGAAGGAACAGCTGAAGGGAGGTCTCCTGGCTGCCTGCAGCTACCTATTGCAAAGCTGTAGGGAAGATGAATCCAGATTCTTATGAGAGATTCACAGTGAAAGGGCAAAAGGCAGTAGACACGTCTTGGAAGACAGGAAATTCCAGTTAGCTATTAAGAACTTTTTTTTCACTGGAAGAGCAGGAAAAGGTGGAGCAGATTGGCTGAAGAAGATGCTCAGAACTCAAGGACCAGTCCAGAGCAAGCAGGTTTAGTGCAAGAGATTTTGCTGGTATTGGATTAGATTACCTACTCCAGTTCTTTCTAATATATATATGTTTATTTTTTTTTTTTTTTTGTAATTCTGTAATGCATAGTAGATCAGCACAGTCTCAAAACCAGCCTTGCAGTGCAAAGGCAAAGGTGTGTGACTACTACTCCTTTCCTTGTCAGAGAACATTGAATGAGTGGAAGAGGAGGAGCATTACAGTAAATCTACCCAAAATTTCTTAATGGAAAATCCTAAACTAGCAGGCAAACAGATCTCTAAAAGAAAAACACCCCCCAAAAAAGACAAACCTTTTTAAGATGATCAACATTTTGTACAATTCTGTATAGAACTTGTTAGTCTCAGCTTATGTTTCCTTTTTCTGCTCTTTTTAGTTACTGAACAGAAACCCAAATTCTTGCGTAAAAAAGACCATGTGATGCAGGTGTAGAAGTGCAAAAAAGTGAAAAGGTAAAAATGAATATTCTTTCATTTCTGCCCCTGGTTTAGGATCATTGTCATCTGATTTAGGACTTTGAGACATTGTTTAAGCCACCCTCTAAGGCTGATTTAGACTCTTTCAGGAAATGTTCTCTCTGGTAGGTTTTTGTCAGAGATCTGCACGCAGTTCACTAATTCTCTTCATGCCACAGTAAACTTTAGTAAAGTCAATAGCTACTCTGGCAGCAAAGTAGAAATGAAAGAGACTCTCTATTTTCAGAGCTCTAAAATAGCCACTGATCCATCCTTTGGAAAATACTGCTCTCAGGGGGGTCTGGTGAAGTGGTGTTGAGTTTCCAAACAGACAGAGAAACAGACAACTGTATTCTAGAGCATTTCGTGCTGACTTTCTGTGAAGTGACAGGGATGGCTTCCCTGGAGGGCTGGCTTGCTCTAGGGGTGAGATTAAATAGATGACTTTACCCCTCCTAAACCATGTGCCAGAGATATTACTGTCTCTCCTGTTTCAGTGCCCACTCACTGGAACTTCTACTGGCACTGAGGTCTGCTTAACATGGTAGCAAGCCCTGCCACCAGGGTCCCCTGCCACTCCAAAGTACGTATTTAAAGGCAATCTTGAATCCGGAAGGGAAGAAGGAAGAGAGTGTAATGCTGTGCTGTTTCAGCTGCTAATTGTGCCCAGATTAGTTAATTAGATAATTAACATAAGAATGCTCTCTTTTCATATTAGAGCATCATACATTTACAATAGAGCTGTTCATAAGTAGAGTGCTATGCTGTGGGAAACACTAATTAATTTTGCAAATTTGGACCTTTAATTGCTAAAGTGCTGTGCTTTCTCAATGTTTGTTTTAGAGTAATGTTAACTGATTACTGCCTGTTTGGAGAAGTATTTATTCTCTCTGCCAGTTGGACACATTCCCCTTGCTGTGCAACCAGAATGCCAGTTTATTTGCAATATTAGCAGGGTTGCACTTCAGAGGAGCCTGCAAGAGATGAGATTGTCTATAAACCCAGCTGCCTTCGGACCCACTACCTGCACAAGCAATGCAGCCCATCATTTCCAGTTAGGACACATCCCAGTCATATATCTCTGCAGCCTGCATACTTGATTATTGGAGCAACATTCATCCTGGCTTCAAAGCAGAATCTGGAAAAACTGCAGCTGGCAGATGCAACCACCTGCTTCCTCTGCAGCAGTTCTCAGAAAACATCAATCCATGTACCAGGCACTTTGCTGGCTCCCTAATGATCTCTGAGTCAATTTTCAGGGCCTTGTGCTGAGTTCTCAGAAGCACTTATGTGAGCTGGGGAAATGTCAGCAATGTCTGTGGGGTTTAGACGGTCTCCTCCTTGGACTCCAGCTCCTACCACCCAAGAGGATTAGATCTATGGGCAACTCTGCAGCACCATCTCCCCTGCTCAAGGAGTAATTCAACAGTTATTGAACCAGAAAGGAAGAAAGCCTCAACAGGATTCTCTTGTCCAATAAGACACTTGCATTTGCTTGGGTAAAGGGAGATATGGGCTTGCTTCCTTCTCCAAGGCAACACATGAAAGTTTTTGAGTTAGGAAATTGGAGCAGAGGTCTTCAATATCCTTTCCCCATCTAGCTAGATGTTTTCCCATCAGTTGTGGCCAGTTTTCTTCTGGTGTGTATATATGTGGGCACAGCATTCCCACCCTTGACTATCACAAAGAAAGACAAAAATCTCTAGATTAGTAAAAGGTCTGTGTGTTCTCACCTTGAGGTGAGATTTAAGACCCTTTTTTTTTTTTTTTTCCTTGCTGACATATACAGTAGAACTGTAGATGCCAGTCCGAAATGCTTACCATATTGCACAGAAGACTTAGCTGCCTAGCTCAGGGGTATTGAGACTAATCTGAACAGAAGATGTCAATGCTCAGAGCTTTCTAAATCTTTTGGTGAGTGAGAGCTGACTCAACTATATAAAAGTCTTACCTGTGACTAATCACTGGCTGAAAAGTTTCAAGTTAGCCACTCATTCAGCAAAACTGAGTCAGCAAAACTGACACCAAGCCTGAATACAGGGATGATTTCTAAAGAAATGCTTTCAACCTTTTCCACTTGTTCAACTGCAGCTTCAACAGAGGAAATAGAACAGAAAACAATAGAAATATATGCTGAATAGACACATGTGAAGATATTCTTAATATGAGTTTGATCATTTTTAGAAATAAGTGCAAATATCAACTGTGATATTGTTGCACCTTGAACCTTAGCAGCACTCCTGGAAGAAGGGGGAACAAGAAGAAAATACATCATTAATTGTGGGACAAAGGGTGTGGAAAAGGACCTTTAGTAGGGGAGGGGCTGTATGACAGTGGAAATTACATTACACATTAACTTATTACTTGTATTTTGCTTTGTGCCTAAACTGCTGCTGTTTTCATCACAGGCTTCAAGTTGCTGCAATCATTCATTGAGGCAACAGTACAAAGCTGCCAATTTGAAAACAAGACTTTTCTCAGTAGCAGAAGAAAATGAAAAATTCAAGGGTAAGTCTGAAGATTACAAGGACCTTGAAAATCCTACAGAAAGTGAGCCTTTTAATTTAAGTAAGAAAAGAAATTAAGGTACAGATTTTGCTGTCTGCCTGCTGTGTTAGTCCTATTGATTCTATGTAGGCCACACATTATTAAGTAGCATAACAGGTTTTAGATAATTACAGTATTCATCCCTTGGGTAGCATACTTTTTAGGGTTTAGGTCTTGAGTTTTATCCCCTAGATTATTTCTAGTGCTAAGAATTTTTGCAAGCATGAAAAGACTGGATGAAATGTTTCAAAGAAGCATCTTCAATGCTTTTTTTGAGTGTAATTATTTGGTCTTATATACCTGGTTCATCCAGTGAATTCTAATTTTTTTCTAAGCCTTTATATTTCTGAGCCAACAAGGTTCACATTTGCTCTGCTGAGAGGCAGGATATGGAACCCATGTACTTGTTTCATTATATTCTGAAGATATGTCTACACCTAAGAATACAGTTTATGAATGGCTGCTTTCTTCTGACTTTTCTTTTACTCACAGTATTTTTCCTGAAGAAAAGCCCTTCGCTTATTCCAGCTCAGTGTTTACCTTGCTGCCCAGTAATATTTCCCAGTGTTTGCTAGGATTTTAGTTTTTTGAAAACATCCTCCATAACCTTTGGAAGCTTGTGCTGGCTGTGGTAAAGTCATCTTTACCCACAGAGGTCAGGAAGCAGCAATGTTTGTATAGCAGTTCCACCAGGCAGCTGATGAGGGAGGTTTCTGCAGCTGAGGGAAGCTCAGCTGGATCCCAGTGCTGCAACATCTTCAGTACTCACGGCCTGACTGGAGTAAGGCTTAAGGAGATGGCATCTTAAGGAGATGGCATCTTCTCCCTCCTGCTTTCTCCCTCTGGTTCCTGGTTGTACATACACGTATGTGCACTTCCTGTTGAGACACGTAGCTCAGCTGCTGTATGTGCAGAAGCACCAGCCCTGTCTCTCCTGAGATTATTCATTTCCTCAGGTGCATAGGCTGTTTCATGTAGCAAACGATGCTACAAGGTGCCCTATTTGTAGTGCTGCTCACAGGAGACGCTTTTTGTGTTTCTCATCAAGGCTGCCTGTGCGAGAGAAGCAGAGTCAAAGCTGCTGCTTAACAGAGGCCATGTCTCACAGGGGAAAACCTCTGTTCCTATTGAACTGCTGGGTTTGGATCTCAGTTTTTTCCCCTCCACCATTTTAATACTATCCACTAGCGTGGACTCATTTCAAACTAACATTAAAAAAAAAATAAAATAAAAGGGCTTTGCTGGTGTAGCTTTTGGGGAGGAATAGGCAGAAGCACAGCTCTATCAACAGGAGCTACATCACCACAAAGAGAGCTTCCCATCTGGGAAGAATGTTTTCCACTACTCGGTGTCAGTGAAACTTGAGTGGGAGTCCTGCTATTTCTGTGGGAGTATGGGGAAATATGTAGCCATGGAATTAATAAGGTGTTAAGATGGAAAGCATGTTCTAGCAAAGGATTGTCAAAAGTATTGATGACTGAAGGTGAAAATGTAAGGCAACTCTGAGTTAATATTTTGGCAGAACATTTCTGTATAAGATGCAGGCTATTTATGGCAGCTTCTCAAGGAATTGGTGACCTTTGAAGTGGTGCTGAAGTGGCAGAAGCAGCAGAGTGACATTTGTTGTTTTCTGTAGTACTGATTCAGACACACAAAGTTGACTTTATCAAAGCATTCTCTTTCAACCTAGTTTACTTGATCACAAGAGTGCCTGGGAAACTATATATGTGTATATATATTTATATATGTGTGTGTGTAAGTATGTGTGTGTTTATAAAAACATGACAAAAGAAGACTCTTAGAAGTATTGTTTCCTAGCCAAATATTGAATACAGGTTAATTGTTAATTCTCCTTTTTTAATTCTGGAAATTTTGTTGACTTGAGAGGGCTTTGGCTCAGATGTTAAACCAATGGAGAGATGCCCACTTTGGTACAAATATGTTGACGGAAGAAGTTGCCATTCTTGTGTACTCATCACTGTCTGCAGTGGTGATTACTGTCCCCAGTAATTTCCCAGTTAAAGTCACTTAAGCTATCTTAATTGATTTTTCCTGAAGTAAATTAGAGTGCTCTGACAGCCTGCTTTGCCAGCCCTCTGATGAAGGCTGTAGCCTCCAGAAAGGAGGTGATTGAACTGGCACTTAGGGATCTATAAGAGGAAAGGAAAGAAGTATGGTTTTTTCTATGTCATATCAGATAAAAATTCCTGGGAACTTTTACTGGACATTTAGATTTTAAAAATTTTGTTGTTGTCTCTAGATTAGAAACAACATAATGCACTATGATCAGTGTGGTGGTTTTTTTTTAATGCTATGTCCACTTTTAGCTATGGCAACATTTTTTTGGAATACTTGTCCTTTAGAAAATGCTGTGATGTTGAAACCAAAATGTCTTTCAAGACAGTATTGATTTGAATGAGATCCGGCTGTGAAAAGTGGCTTAAATAGAGTTGCTATAATGTATTAGGAATTTTCTGGAATAGAATAATGTAATTTATAATTTTAATGTTACTTTTTGAAGTTTGCTTTTGTATTTGTGCTGAAACAAAACATTTTGATTAAGCAGACAAGGGTTAACCCAAAATGCCTTCTTTTGATTAAGAAGCTTTAAGTAACAAAATGCCTTTGTGCTGATTTGTTGTTGGACCAACATTACAAATTGCAGAATTACTATGAATCTGTAAAAATGTATCAGAGTAGGCACATGGAGTAGGTGACCTCTCTAGGAAATCCTGGGTTTGAAGTTTTAAGTCCCCAAAATGAGTGCATTAAATTATCAGGATGGCTAGTTGAATAAAAATTCTTCTGTGGATACTACTGTTGTGCAGGCAGCACACTGTGATGTCACTAAAAGGGTTTATTTCTGTCCTAGCTTTGCTGGCTCCATCAGTAATTTGAATAAGGGGGTCTACAAAAAAGTCAGAGGGACTTTTAAAAAGGGCATGCAGTGATAGGATAAGGATAAGGATTGATGGCCTTAATTTAACAGAGATCAGATCTAGATTAGATAGAAGGAAGAAATTTTTAACAATGAGAGTGATGGAACAGGTTCCCCAGAGAGGGGGTAAATGCCTCATCCCTGGACGTGTTCAAGGCCAGGCTGGATAGGGCTTAGAGCAACCTGGTCTAGTGGAAGATGTCCATGCCTGTGGTGAGGTGTGGGAAGTAGGTCCAGCAAAGCCTATGTGCCTGAAGAAGAACAGAAAGTTTGATTCTGGTTCTATTTATTTGGGTGAAAATATAAATTAATGCAGTTTTGCTCACCTTTTTGGCTTAATTCCTTTGTAACATATAAAGTGAAAGACAATAAATCTCAGATGCAGTAAAGTTTCTTTACAAAGAGACTGAAAGTAAAGCCCATATTATCCCAAGTCCTCCAAAGGCACTAACTGCTGCTCTGAACATGTTGAACCCTTGTTTATTGTGAACTTCTCATAAAAGGGAAAAGAGTGTGGCACTGGGCATCCTGCTGTGCAGAAGGACAACACAAATGACTACAACACCGAGAAGACAAATGAGCATACAGAAGGGCGCATCAGAAATTGTGACCTCTCATTATTAGGCACTGTCCTATTCAGTACCATAATTCTGGTGGTAATTACTACTAATTGTTTTAATTTCTCCCTCCTGAGCTTTCTTAGAGCTCATACCATGAGGTCAGTTTTCCTTGGCTGCCTTCAAATATGATAAATGTATCTTTTATTTTTATACTTGAGCCAGGACTTCGTAGAAATACCTTCTTCCTCTTTGTGCCAGTACAAAAAAAGAGGCTGAAGAGAATACTAGAGTTTGCACTGCTTTGCTTTGATCCTTCTCTCAGAATTATTAAAAGTAAAGCCTCTAAGTAAACAACTGTAAAAATTAAACCACTGCTACAGTGGAGCTGATAGGAACTGCAGCATCTACTGTAGCAGCTCTCTGACATTGTGGTGTTGCCTTCATCCCCAGGTTAAAGCAGAAGGAGAGGCAATTTCATCTGCACAGTGCTGTGCCAGGCCAAATGATTTCCATCCTGTGCCTGCCTGATGCAGAGCAGGTGCTGTGCAGTGCTTCTATTCCCATATCACTCCCTGGGTCCTGACTGGCACGGTGCTCCTGCTCTGCCCTCCTGGGTGTGGGAGCTGGGAGAAGGACACACGCTTCTACCAGGGCATGATCAGCAGCAACCTGCTGGGAATGGAGATGGATCCTTCATTCCTAGGTGTCCGCCTGTCAAGGTGTAAGGCTTTTGGAAATACATTTCCATCCAGGAAAAAACAAAACAAAACAAAAACAAACAAAGGAAAAAATAAAAAAAACCCAACTCAGATGGCAACTACATAAATTAAGATGAGCAAAGCTGGCAAAGCGAGGCTTTCTGGCCTTTAATTTAATAATTCAGGGGCAGGGGTTGGAGGTCAAAAGGGAACAAGATGAAACTGTAGAAAACTTCTGAATCCTACTGGTAAGTTTCTCTTTAAAGGAAGTTTAGAAAAAGACTTTTTCTTTGTCTTTGTGTTTCTCTATCTTCTCAGTTAAATTGGCTGTTTCTATGACATTCTTTTTCACTACAAAGTAACTTTAATTAGCTCTCCTATGGTGTAAGCCTTTCCAGCTTAAAAAAAAAACAGTTACGTTAAATGTCTATGTTCTCAGGCTTGCAGCTGCCTGCACTTGTGAGGCAGTCATGGAAAAGGAAAAACACAAAATTGAGGTGGGAGGAAGGTTTTGATTTGGGCTCTTCCTGGTGTGAACAAGTCATTAAACAAATGTTCAGTTTCCAGATTTGGAAAAATTACAGAGTATATTTTGCAGAGCTGCTTTAGAAGCAGCTGAGTGAGAGTGTGGTATCTCACCAATAGGTATTGCATTTGAATTTTTGGAAAGGAAGAAGTAGACTATGACTTTGAAAAAGCCAAATAAAGGCCAAAGGTATGTTTTGGCTTGCCAAATAGAAACAACTTCAGTCTGAATGGAATAGAGCCCTTTGAATTTTTGTTTTATGTTCTCTTTTCATTTTCACTCTTTGAAAGAGAAATTAAGAAAATCCCTAAATCTGCAGACTGGCAGAAAAATAGCTTTTGCAGGCAAAGGACTGATATTAGTACACGTGGGTACTGCTGATTTCAGTAGGAGTGCTTGGTTCAAACAAGGACAAATTCATATAATCAGTTTTTATCTTTGGTGCAACTGGGAATTCCTGGCCATCTGATTATGGGCTGGCAACACATTTATGGAAATTTATCAACTTGCTTTGAAGTTTTCTAAGCTTACCCTTGCATAGTGAACATATTGATAAGAGGTCTCATGGTACTGCGTTCACACATTAAAATTATGTGCATTGTCAGAGCAGTGAGACTGCAGGTTAAAAACTGTGATAATGTGGCTGAGCTCCTTCCCCTCACTGCATTAGGCCTTCCAGGAGACACTTTGCATTTCCCAGGAATTTGACAGTCGTTATCAAGATCAGAGCTGTACTGAATATTCTTTCATGGAAGGTCTCCAGAGGGAAGCCCAGTTCAAAAATACAGTCAAAGCCTACTGACTTTGCCATTTATACATTTATATATAATTTTCAAAAATCTTGTGTTGCACAACAGGTTTCTCTTGCCTCAGAGACAATATTCTTCCCAATTTCCTGAAAACTTACTTTTATAATCATGCAGTCAAAACAGAAATTTCCCACAATAGAGAGTTTACTTCTTCATTTAATGGTCACCGCCTCCCAAATCGACATTTTTTTTTATAGAGAAGGACACACAAATGCCTGGAGCATGGAAGGACTCACAGCTGTTCAATAGTATGGGGACATTAGTAGTAGTATATATATTTAGAAAATAGGTGCTATCTTATTGAATGGACAACATGAATTTTACTGTTATTGGCAAAGGATCTTTTTGGAGGCAAAACATAAAGCCTTCCTAAACCAATGCAGATATTGGCATCTGATTCCATTAATGACCCAGAAGTACCCCACTAATTTACTGTGATATAGCTATTCCTATTGTCCTGATTCTAAATTACATCTTTCATTGCCAAATTAACCAAAACTCTGTGAGAATGAACAAACACATCATTTTGCTGAAGTCTGCCCAGCTGTCATCTATAACTCCTAACCCAAGTAAACCTGAGTTAGGGCAAATTCAGTGTTGTTTTTTAGGATAAAGCTCACAATAATGGAAATAAATATCTCACTCAAAGTCAAGGTCAGCCTAATGTGTTCTATATTGGGTCTGAAAATTGTTGGGTGCAAGGATTTCTTTTTCTTGCCTTTGGGTGTGCTCCCAAGGCATTAAATGGGATCACCTGGAGCTCAAGAAAGCCCCTGTAGAGGCAGGCACAGGGTGCTGGCTGCACCAGCTTGTGCTGGCCCTTGGGACCACAGCAGGGAATGCTGACCACAGGGATGGGCAATCTGTACCCAATAGTGAGGGGGTCATAAACATGAAACAATGCTCAACACACAGCTGGGAAGTGAAAAAATGGCTTTGTTGTTATTGGATTTGGGGTTGTGCTTTGGCTGCAATGCTTTGTAGCAGAGGAAGGCACTAGGCAAGAGCTGATGTTCAGCTATCTTTAGGCCTCATCAGTTCTGCCTGGCTGGTCTCTCTTCCAGCATTAGACCAGTGTCAAGAAATCCTGATTTCCTGCTCATCCTGGCCCTGGAGAGCAATTCTGGGAACTGTAATCTGCTACACTGTGGGCAGAGGGCCAGCCCAGGCGTTGGCAGGGTGTGCACAGCTGTGCCTCCCCCAGCAAGTCATGCAGCAGGATTGGAGCAGGAAAAAGCAGTGCTGAGGGCACAGGGGCCACACAGGGAGCCCCTGAGATTGTTTGGGCTCTCCCCCTCAGGGGACAACATGCTGGTTGGTGAGGAGCCCATCATTCTGCTTCACTGCACAGGGCACCATCTAGCTCCCCCATGGCCAAGCCTTCCTTTGCTGGGTGCTGCCAAGTGACCTTTTCTGCCAAAGGTTGTCCCCAGTCTCGGCTGCAGCAAAGGTGGAGGATGTCTCCAGGATGTGCTCAACCAGGCCTGCCATGTTTCAGGGCTTGATTTCAGGGTTTGGTTTCTCTTCTGCTTTCAGAGTCATGGAAGGCTGCTGGGGAGAGAAACAAGAGGTTGCTTTTCATTTTTCAGTTGACAGTTCTCAGATTTCTCTTCACACATTTAAAGAGTAAACCCACTGTGATATAGACTATTGTTATTCATCCAAAAATGTGGAAATGGTACATCTTTGTTTAATTGGAAAAAACCACCAATGTTTATATCTTGAAACACTCATCAGCTGCTCAATGAGACAGCTATCTGCATGGCTTTACTTCCAAGAAGAAATTAAATACTTTATCTTTAAAAAGTCCTGTAAGCCTGTTTGCTGCTATTCTATGCCTAGATAAAGAAAATAACTTCTGATTGTCTTTAGATTATCCCAGTTGACAGTATATCAATGAACATGTCACTATCAGATTATAAATGTTGTCATTTTTATGACTCTTGCAGTCCTGCTTTTGCCAACCAGCACTGTTTGTATCTCAGACAACATCTCTGCATTAGCTCTGTGCCTTCCTTACCAGCACAGCATGCAAAGTTTTGTAAGTGCCTTTGCTACAGCAGCCATTAGCAGCTGTATTGCCTATATGAAGTGATACTCTGCAATGTATTTCTTTACTCTGCTGCAGTGATTTTACACATGATGACTACTTGGAAACAAAGAACCATGTCAAAACGAAAGAAGCATCTTCAGAAAGTTGTGGGAAAATGCTACTTTGCTCTCAGCAAAGAGTGAGTTTAAAGTATCTAACTGCTCCATGCTGAATACATGATAGGACTAGAGAGGAAAAACAATTTAGTCCTTTTAGTGGATATACAGGCCCTTAAGGCAGGCAGGCAGCTTATGGATCTGACTCTACGGAACCAAAAACATCCTAGAATCCCACAGAAGATTTCTATAAGGTTTTACATCTTTTTGGAATACACAGTCTCTGGTATCCATCTGGTATGCAGAGAGATTGAATACACAATCCAGAATACAAATTAAACACCAAAGTTTTGCAGATATGAATATATATATATATATATATATATATAAACAGATAGATAGCTATATATCTATATAAATAAAATTTATAAATACAGATTTAAAAAAATCCTTGTAACCCCAGCCAGCATTTCAAGTAGGTTGTTCATCTTTTTTGGGCTTCTGAATGCCTGTGTTTTACAGAACACCAGATCCCAGTTTCCCCACATCAACCCCTGCTTTGGTCATTTGCCAGGATGACAACCTTTAGAAGTTTCACAGCTGGTTTTCCCCATGTTATGTGAAACATTTTGCACTTGAAGAAAGAAATTAACTTGGCATCACTGAGATGTAAGGCAAACTTTGCATCCATGTTGCTGGTATAGGTGGAAAGGAAATACTATTTGATGTCCAGAAGTGAGGGAGGGAAAGGAGGGGAAGGAGCTTGTATCAGGCACTAGCTGCATTACAAAGGCATTAGTGACAGGTGGGGACAGCATGCACAGCAAAGAGAAAGAATATAAAATAGCTAGTCACTGGTTTTTACCACAAAGGCCAGGCCTTGGCAGTTTCTGCCACTGAAGAGAATTAGACAGAAACAGTCTCCCCAAGCATCCTATGATGCCATCTGGCTTATTACAGAGGAAATCCCCATTGGCAGTCTGGGGTTTTTTCTCTTCTTTTTCTTCACAGCAACCTGAATGAGTGCCAAGATTATTTCTCTCTCTCATGCTCCTTCTCTTTGGCATTGAAACATCATTCTGTAGAAAAGGGAAATACGCACTGCATCGGCTCAGATGAAGGCAGCAATTTAAGGAGCAGGAGCCTTTTTCAAGCTCTGAGATGGAAGCAGGGCTGATAAAGGAGATTAAACAAGCTGAGACCCTTTTGATGAGCAAACTGAACCATCTTGGTGCTGAAAAAGCAGAGATATAGTCGATAGCTCTGATATACTGCTTGTGCTTGCCAGGAGAGCTATCTATTTCCATTATTAGCCTAAAGGGTGATGTAGGCAATGAAAGTGAGTCACCAAATAGGAGTTCAGGTGAGATGAAGGTAGCGTGAGCAGGGAGCGTCTCTTTATTACAACTCTTCAAATCACCCACTGCGGGCAATTACTTTGTCACCTCCTTGTCCTTTCTGCAAGGTTTCCCTTCCTGAGATTAGCAATGTGCATGCACAACAGTGCTCTGTACCTGACAGACAAGGAGACAGAAGCAGTGTGGATAGTTTTAATTATTTTTCAGTGAAACATCCACATTAGATGCAGAATGGAACTGATTTAAATTACAGCTTGCCTGAAAACTGTGATTGACCTGCAAAAAGGTCCTACTATGTTTAAAAAGATGATTATACTGGAGGAAAATGTTGAATATTTTGCCAGACACTGAATATTAATTTTATCCCAAATACATAGTTCTGTGTGTGTGTAGTAACTCATGCATACACATGGACCTAGATTTTGTATATATTTTTTATTTTTTAAATATCCTTTTTTTTTTAGATAAATAACTGTTTTGTGACTTCCCCATAATCTTAGTAGTCTTTTCATTGCAGAAATCTTTGCAATGAAGAACCGTTAACCGATATTTTTTTGCAACCTAATAATTTTCATGTCAGCTTGAAATGTCAATGAATATTTTGTAAATAATGTAGTGTATATATGGGATGTGTCCACGTCCTCTATGGAAGTCTGTCCCTTATTTTCACACTGTGGTGAGGTAGGACACTTGTTCAGTTCTGGCCTGGATATGATACATCTTCCTTTAATCTTTGTTATTACTACATCATATTTAATCTGTGGATAGAAATGGAACGGCCACATCTCCCCCTCTCCTTCTGGTTTTTGCCCAGCCATAAAACTACTACTCTGTCTCTCTCAGCTATGCTGCTTTTTAACATCGTAGTTCAATTGCATTATTGTTGTGTTTTCTTCCTTTTTTCATGCAGTATAAATGCCACTGAAGTATTTGCTTTAAAAATATAGAACTTGTTCAAAGTGGTTATGTTGTGGGTAAAATGACCTATTGATACCAAGCCATCTGGGGAAAGGGGTGTTTAACAAACATAGAAAAAAAAGCAGTGCACTCAGCAGGTTTGGGAGAACAGTATCAGATGTCTGCAAAGCAACTGTTCTTAAGTTAGCACTAGTGCTTCCTGGCTTTGAAGTGTACTGTAAGTGCTTGAAGTGTATTGCCTAAAGTCTAGGGGTTTTTTGCAGTTTCTATTTCACAGTGAAAGTTTCTATTATTTCTTTTATCATGTGGCAGCCATATCTAAATTCACAAAATATTATTGACAGTTGCAGAAAGAAAAATCTTAATTCTGTCTCAGAAAAGGAAATAAAGCTTAAAATAGGGGCTTCCCGGTATTACCAGAAGCATCCCACTGCTACATGAAAAAAAAAAATGAAGTAGAAAAAGGAAGAAATTAAAAAGGGAATTTAGTATTTATAATTTAGGGTGCAAATAAGGAAAGGTGAGTTATCTTGCTTCCTGACAGATTTTGGCTTTGATATAAATTCCACATATGTAATTTATTAAGAGTGTTTTCTACTATTATAAAAGTTTCTGGCAGTGGATTTTAGCTCTTCCCTGAGATACTTCACCTGCCTGTATGCACAGCAAATACCTGGGCCAGCTCCACTGAAGTGGCTGAGCAGTACTGCTGTGCAAGCCACACACCTCTCACTGCAGAACTGAGTGAAACCTTAAACTATTTGCAGCCAGAGAGACAGAGGTCAGGATCCAGAGGTGTCTTTGAGGACATGCCCTTTATGGCCTCTATGCAGCATAACCTCACAGTGAAGGGACTGACATCTCCTTGCAGAAAACTGTACTTTGCAAATCTCAGCAAACTGTGATTTGGCGATCTCAGCAAATAATGGCTCTGTCTGCAGCGCTTGGGTCTCCCCCTCCATGTGGTGGATCCTGTTGGCAGGTGAAGTGGTATTGACTGCCCTGGGTTTGTGCTGCTCAGGGCCAGACACTCCCATCTGCACATCCAGGGGTGCAGCTGGAGGGCACAGAAAGGAAGAAGTGTGGTCAGAAAGCACTGGGGAAAGACCAGAGAGATGGGAATAAAACTTTCTGTAGCCTGGCCATTCATCTTTATGTGGGTGGCCTCTGGAAGGATCTGTTTCTCTAGACTCCATCCTGTTTTTTCCAAAGGGAAATTTCTCAGGCAGACCTTCTGAGCGTCCTCCCACTGATGAAACAGAGGGGATCAGTCACCAAGACCTGGGAGTCATTGGGGAGCTGGGATAGTAGATGGTAAAACTGTTCCTAGAAGTAATAAAGACACAAGATTTTTATTGAAGGTTTGCTACTGTTTGATCACTACTTGTTGTCTTGGTTTGGAAAGAGAGGTATCTTCCAGGAAAAGCTGGAGTTTCCCTTGGACCGGAGAATTTGGAAAATTATAATTTTGCAATTAAGGGCTTTCAGGCAAAGATTTGGGAATAGGAATAACAGTTCTTTACTAGGATTAACAATACAAATGTAGTAGTAAAAAAACCCAAAACAAGCAAACAAACAACAATTTTAGAAAACCCTGACAGAGTCAGAGCTACAACCTGACACCTTGTTGGTCAGGGTGTTGGAAGCAGTCCAGAAGTGAGTCCTCCTGAAATGACAGATGTAGTTCTGTTGGAGTAGAGATGATCCTGAGAGAAAAAGGTCCAGCAATGGCAAGAAGAGTCTGGTCTTCCTCCAGGAATCCAGTGGAACCAGATACCTTGTGTTCCTACATCTCAGTTTTTATCCAGGTAGGAATGGTTGGCTCTCCCCACTGGGTGGAGCATCTCACAATGGGATGATGGAATGTGCCATGTCACTGGTGAGCCTTAATGGCCCATTAGCAGAAAATATCCCCTGGAGGGAGGACAGGTGGTGAAAGAGATAAGAAACACTGCCCCACCTGGTTTTAACAGTTGGCCCATTATCAGAAGGCATCTGCCCCCCTCTTCCCAGAGTTACAAGAGATAAAGAAAAACATCTCCCCAACTGCTTTCAGCAAATGAAGTAGAATACACATTTTTCGTTCCATAACCCAAGACATTATCCACCCCTTATTCTATTATCATCTGCAGCATACCTAAATCAATAAACTCTACTATACACAATGAACCCTTACACTCAGTTTTTACTTAGGATTAGGTTTTCCTATGGTACACAACTAGTTTTTCCATCTTTCTGTATCATAAACCAAGACACTTGCCAATATAGCAATCTTTATCTGAGTAACCCTTTCCATGAAGTTTGAAAAATTAAAAAATGAAATAGACAGCATCTAACCTGACAAACTGTAGGTCCAAAGCTAACCCAGGAGTTAGCTTATTCAAATCTAATGAACTGCCTCATTGTTTGAAAAGTGCTGATAAGTTTTTGATAAAAGGCCTTGTATTATTGCTTTTACACAGTTATATCGTCCTTGCAAAAGACAAATTGCTCAAAAACAGAGGAAAAATGTACTTCCTTAGAAGTTTTTTGCAGAAAATATACACAAAATTAATGAAATAAATGAAAAAGAAATGCATAATAAACGAAAGAGTGACATTTATGTGCAGGAGACATATAAAAATTGCCTTTGCAATAGAAAAGACATCTTGATTGTGAAATTGGCTGCTGTTGGAATAGCACGATTTTAGTAATCTCTCTATCCCAAGCACAATATTTTATTCTTATTTTCCTTCAAATCCATCACTCACTTTACTCGACTATAGGAGTTTTCACCAACAAACATTGTACTGACTCTATCAGTAATTTATATCTGATAAGAAATGAAAATATTCATGGATTTCTGCAAACTATGTGCTGGAAGTGTGGCACAGAATGATGAATAACCCTGACTATCTGAAAGTATTTTTGTCTTCTGTTATCTTTAAAAAGACAGGTTTTGAAAGCACGTGAGATCTAAATTTTTTACTTTGTTACAGTAGTATTAAGTAGTGCTGTTCATCTCTAGGAAATGAGAAAATATTCAGATACCAGCAGCACCACAAGCTCATTCCCCCATTCTCCTCTCCTGCAGACCAGGATGTTTTCTGGATACCGTGTATAGCTTTTGCTGGAATTGGTGAGCCTGAGATGTATTTTTGCTTTTTCATTCAAATACTGGGCCTGGAAAACATGTATTTGGAGAAATTAGGGACTGCCTGGTCACTGGAGTTCTCCTTTCTTCAGAACAGACATGTATACTTTGATCACATGAGTAATTTTGGCCTGTGGCATGACCAAATCCCCCCGCAAGCTGTGCAAACTGCATCGTCGTCTCTGCTCACCTACAAATGCTGAATGCCATGGTTTAGCCTGCTGTATTGCAGAATTTGCACTGGGATAGGGCAGGGCAGAATGCATTTGGTCACTTTACTGTTGTGGACAGTTACTTGCTTTTATTTCAGGTAAAACAAAAAGGACATGTGCATTGCATAACTGAAAGGCTGGATGGATAATATCAGGATACGAGCTGTGGCTGGTCCTTACCTGCACTGCTTATCCAGAAGCACAAGGAGCACTAGAAGTAGACCAGCTCTTGCTGCCTCCTGCAAATCCATCTGGCTGAAAAAAACCCACCTGTGGTGCTTTGTTGTAACTGCTGCTGAATGGGGAGTTCCAGGACACTTCCAAGTTCCAGTTCTTATCTTTCTGAGTGCGCTCACATTAAGAATACTTCAGATCTTAGCACTCTGTGTCCAAATATTTTGTATGTGCTGTAGCTTAGCAATGCCTCCCAGGAATTATTGCTCTGTCAGTAGGCAAACAATTGCTTAGCTTGAAAGAAGTGTAATTATTTAAGGCATGCACGAATGTTTTTGGCTACGTGGTGCCGTAACATTATTAACTGTGGGGGAAAAGCTAGCTAGCTCTCTTTTAGAAACTATATTACCATTGTCCTGAAATGCAAAATTGCTGTAAGTCCTATCCTGACCAGAATTCCACATTTGCTCCTGATAGTAGATTGGATTTCAGAGCAGGATTAAGTAAATAAGTCATATTAAAATGACAAAATGGGTAAATAGAATATAATGTGAAATGAAATGTAAATTGGATTTAGGCAAACACTTTTATACAGACCTCCCGTCAAACCCTATCAGACTGCTTCAAATTCCTACTGTGATTTCTGCTCGCAGTTCTATTACATGTTGCCACTCAAGGGCATTTGATGTTTTCTCTCTCTGGAAATTCATTTGCATTTAAATGATTTGAAATAATCATAAAAGCCAAGTGCTATGAAGTTTGAAATTAGTTACTGTCTATAAATTGCGATGCCATTAAAAGATGATTTTGAAGAGCTTTGCTGTCTCAAATGTATGCAGATTAAAATCTAACAAAGTACACCTTGTTACAAAACTGTAAAGAATGGTGTGACATGGACTTAAATTGATTTATTCTCCTACTAGTGCCTATAAACTTTACATACTTGGGTTTCTTCTCAAAGTGGAAAAAACCCTTTCATTTGCCTGCTGAATCTGAGCCAAATTCTGTTCTCAGATGGGGTTTCATTGGGTGTATCTGTTCTTGGCCCTTGGAGTTTAATCTATACGGTCTATTAAATTTCTGGAAATGCTGTATGAAGAGTTGGATCTCATAATTTTTTTTATGGAGGGAATAAAGGAGTGGGATCAGGAACAACGGAGGCCATTTACAGTTGGCAGTATGTGTATGCGCATTTATACCTGTATCTGTTCAGTTTTCCCTCTCTCCCTTGAATTACAATGTTCTCCTGGTAGGTGTTTCTACAGGATCTTCTCTCTGAGGCAGCTGGTGCTCCTGGTATGTCACCCTGGAGCCAGTCTGGCCTTCTTGGCTATGGAAAGGTAAAACCTTGTTTGGAGCACAAATACATTTTGAAATACTGAAGCCCCTTCTGAAAGAGAGCTCTTTTCTCCACTCACCTTAGGCAAAACCTAGGCAAGATAGAGCTGTCACCTCATAAACTCATCTTCTACCTTGCTTCCCCTAGCACTATTCCACTTTTAGCCTATTCCTGCTCTCTGCTTGTGAGACCTTCTTGCAGTACACTGCCTAATATAAATTCCTACTCTCTCTTTGTTTATACCATTGGGATATTATAACTTTACATTTTTGGATACCAACAGTACATTCCAAATATATTTTCCTATCCCCAAATAATTTTAAATGAACTTAACCACAAATATATGTTCAACTATGTCTAGTTGTATAACTTGATCTTAAGATGTTTGTAGCAAGGAAAGTAAAGTTGCCTTGGTTTATAGGTCTCAGAACCCAGGGATGGAATTACCTCTTTAAAAACATATTTATGTGTGGATTTTTATTATTGAAAAGAAAGAAAGAAAGAAAGAAAGAAAGAAAGAAAGAAAGAAAGAAAGAAAGAAAGAAAGAAAGAAAGAAAGAAGTGTGTAGAACATATCTTAAAGGGCAGGAAAAGATTTTGGTTTTGTATTTCCAGTCTAATGGTTCAAAAATTCCTGATATAGTTTCCTTGAAGATAACATTGGCTGTACAATTCTTACAAATCTTTCTAGTACAATAAAAAGGCTTATACTTGTTTGTGTATGAGTCATAAGCAAAGCAGCTGTCTTAACCATCTCTTTAATAAGCAACTTTTTTTCTCTGAAATTGTCTCAGTGGTTAGTGCAAACTACCAGATAATCCTTCCTGATCAATCCTTAATGCAAATTCAGTCTATGCACACTAGTGTGGGGACAATACCTGCTCTCTTAAGTAAGGTTTATGGTTGCTGCAGGGTCAGATTAGTGATGGGGAGTGGGGAGAGTGAGACAGAAGTGAACTGTTAAGTTTAATACATTTTTGTTACTCCAGCATGCCACAGGCCTCTTATGTTAGTCTTCTGGTAGGGTCCTGACTGCCTTATCAGAAGGAAAATCACTACAGAGTCACTGTGCAGCTCAGGCTAAATAGCCCCAAATAAAGGATGAGTCTGTCCAGCTCTGATCACTCTCTGGAAGATCAGTTGGAGTACAATGGATTTTACATAGGAAATGAGAGGTGGGATATTTGCCCAGGTAGGTTTTCATTGGGCAGGTTTTCATTGCAAAAGCAATTTTTGCTTCTACACAGGTTTTGTTGAAAATCCCCTTGCCTGAATTATTGACCCAAGAGCAAGCATTCTTTCAGTCCCAGATGGGTTCATCTCAGCAGAACTACAGAGTGCCAGCATCTCTCTTTCAATGAAATTACCTGGCCCCTTTGCTAACAACCATTTACTTCAGTCACTTTCCACAGTCTACTTCAGCAGCTTGGAACAGGACAATTTTGTCCATATCCTTGAAGGGAGAACCCTGGAGCACAGTCCTGAAAAGCTGGGGATAAGTCCCTGGAACTCTGATCTGTGCCTGAAAGTGTGAGAGGGTGTTGAGATATAGCAGTAATTTGGATTTGGGATGAAGGATGCACCTATTCACTGTTGAACTGATCCAAGTGGTTATTCCAGGTGTCTGATTTTCCCTCATGAGAGAAGAAAAAAATGCTCTTAAGAACAGTGGATAGTCTGTCTTTCAGTGAGAAATCCCTTTTAGCACATTCTATAGAAAAGTTGGAAAAGCTTTTGTTTGAGCACAGTCCTCCATCACAGCAGGATTTACTTATATAAATTAAAAGCTTATGAAAAGACTGGTTTTTTTTTGATGCCTCTTTTACATGAGTTCTTTTAAGAAAGACATCCTATAAATGAGCTATGGTAATTGATTCTGTCCTGCTTTAAATCAATATTCACAGACCACTAAAGAAAGTTTTGCAAATCATCTGGCTTTGAGAACTCTTACTACTCAAAACAAGACCTGGCAAAACAGATAAAAAATTACTCATAACTGCAGATGAAATTGTGGTGGGAGATTTAACTGAAAAATATAACATTTTATGAACTCAGGGCAAACCATATCTCCCAGAACATATTGCAATCTGATCTCTGCAGATGTTATTGAAATAATGCAGAGTTTGATAAAAATGCATAAATTATACTTTATTGTTGTGGATTATAAAATATGTTCTGAAAGGGATGGCAAGCACAGCAGGCATTTTGCTTTATCTAGTTTGACAGCGCTTCTTTGCCATTAAATAAGGAGGCATAACTTAATATGTGCAAAAGGCAGAGAAGGAAAGGGCCCAGACTGAAGACTTTCCCAAGATGGGACTATCTCCTTGTGTAGTGCTTAGCACAGAAACCCTTGAGTGTTCAGTGCTCTCCCTGGCACAGACACTAACATAAAGAGCAGGAGAATCTTTCTTCTTTGTTCTGAAACAATAATGTTTTCTTTATATTTTTGAAGCCTCATATTTTTGGACAGAGTCTAAGTCCCCTTTTGGTTTCATCTGCCATTTTTTCCTAACCACTCCCTACAGGCCTTTTTTTAGCTCTGCTTTGACCTGTGCTAAAGAACATAAAGTTTTGGCTCCCCAAACCTGTGTAAGTTAAATATTGCAGCACAGACCTGTCACTGCACAAGATGGGTTTGAGGGCCAGAACTGCAGCACTGAATTCAAAACAGTGGGAGGTAACCCCATCTCCTACTACTGCAATGACATTTTTAGTTTTAGGGGTTTTTCCCCTCAGGCAAGCATTTCTAAATGTTCTGGGGTAGAAACTAACAGATGGGATTTCTTTAAAAAGATACAAACCACAGCTTAGGGTTTCAATATGATTTTTTTTTCCTACCAGAAGGTAGGTAATTAACGATTCAATGTGCAGCCACCATACACTGGAATTTAAGCTGCTGGAAATCTCATTTGTAACCATAAGAATGCAAAGGGACACAAAAAGCTTGATTTGTTTTTGTGGCTTTCCTGAGATAAAATTAAACCTATTACCAAGAGCTGACAATGCAATATTGTTGCATTAAAGCCATGTTTATACTTTTTCATGCAGAATGTTTCCTGTGAATAACAACCTAAAGAATTTGTGGTATTTTTGAAGGCAGAGGTTAAAGTTATTATTCTGCTGTTGTAATATCTGTTTGTAGCCACACATGCTGTGCCTACTGCCTGCATATTGTCTATACTGCCTGCAGTTTGCTACCCTGATCACTGCTGTTAATAGGGATATTAGACATTCACTAGAAAATATAGTTCCTTTTAGTTATCCAGCAGGAGACTGAATTTTGTGAACATGCTGATTGTGTCCCAGATTTATCTTTCTACAAGTCAGCTCTCTTTGGAGCTGGTGGTTGCTCATTCCACCTCTGTTCTTCTAATTTGTTTTTGAAGTTGATCTGTTACAAAGTTCCCAGCTCCCATTTAGTCAACTGTAAACAGGAGAAAACTGCTCCAGAGGAAAGTAGTTATGTAATTAATAACATTGATTTAGATTTGTTTAATATAAACAGGAGAATAAATTTTAAAAGAGGTGAAATACTTGGTTTCTTCTCTGGAACTCGCTTAATGCAGTGGAGAAGTGTACTAGGGCAAAGAGTCCCAGTACAGAGACGAGAGCCTTGTGCCTCTTTTTGCACTTCCTCCAAGGAATGAAGTGGTCTCCAAGAGCACAGCACTAGTCAGAAAAGTAGTAATAGTTTAGGTCTAGAAAGCATTTAACAGTATTCTTAACTTGAAGCATTTTTTTTCAGTCTCACCAGCCTCAAAAGGATTTAACAAGGCACTTAACATCCTCTCTGAACAAGAATACTTTCCTGGAGCTGCCCTTAACAAGGGAACTCACTGCTTCCTTTTGCTGTGCATTCTAATGCTCTTTGAGTTCTACCTCTTCTGCAGCACCTCTGAGGAGGTGCCTTAGGCAGGAAGAGGATAAAGGCAAAAGGTTAAGTAATCAGTTGTCATCATACCTTTGCATACCATCCTGGTCATCCCGTGGCTGGTGGTTTCTCTCATTTATCCACCCTTGGATCTTGCCCAGTAAATGACATGGAAGGTAACACTTGGGATCCCAGCACATGCACCAGAGACTGACCCACACACAACATAGCTCTAAAATATGAAATAAATACAGGAAGGGAACACTCAAAAGGTAGTGCAGAATTGCTAACTGCTTTCTTGCGTGATTTTGGCCAACTGTTTGTCCACTTCTAATTATGCTTTTACTGTTGATTTAAATTGTACCACTACCACTATTTTCACATGGTCTTTGATTAGGGGGAAAGTAAGCAGAAGAGTGAACACCAGTTAAGGGAAATGAAAGCAATCTGTTTACTGATAATATATGTGGCAACACCAAGACAGGTAAATGGTACTCAGGGATTGCTCTCTACTCATGTTTATGATCTTCAATATATTTGTGCATTTCTCATTTACTGCCCAGGCAGAGTTTGCATTTCCAAATTACAGATGTATCATGACAATTTTGGTCACAACAAGGTTAAAAATTCTGTCATTCAGCAAACCTACACTGCTACTTAGTAGCACTTCTGAATGTGATTTTACTGGTCTCTGTTCTTGTTGGAGAATATACTAAAGTTCAGATTAAAGGTAAATGCCTTCTTTATGCACTGGAGTTTTTCATAGCTTCTTCCTCAGAGAAGCTTTTCTTCATTTCATCTTGAAAGGTCATTTTAGGAACTAAAAAGCCCTGTTGCCAACTTTTTAAATAATTATGATCTCCAATAAAATGCCATCTATTTTTAACATTGTACTTTTTAATGTGTCTTTTTTAAAGACACAAGTAGATGACTTTTTCCATGAATAATGCATGACTTCAGAAACTTTGAATGCTGTGACATAAATTATCAACTACTTTTGTACTGTTTGCTGATAAAGTGGCGGTGTTTTCCACACACTCAGTAGTCAGATCATGTTTAGAGTCAGCTTCATTTTGTTGCTGTATTTGAATGATGACATTTCATCATAGTTTATGCCACTTAATAGCGTAAAATGTCAGACGGAAATGATCATGACACTTCTGCAGGTGATAAGTATTCTCTGCCTCTACTCTGTGAAGCAAACCACGGTGCACTCTGTAAAGTAAAAGCAGACACTGTGGCAAAGGCGCTGGGGTTAGGAACACAGAGTGTGTCTGGTTTAGCAGAGGAAACATGTAGAAGATACCTCTCAAAAACAATTGTTTCTTTAAAGGATTTCCAGGGATGGGCAACTTTTATCAAAGTCAGAGAGCCCCCAAATCTTGTGCAGGGTCTGATGGTGCACCATGGTTGGACTTCACCATTGATGGCTGAGTGACCAGAGCAAAGCATTCATGGGCAGTGCAGAAGTGCAGAAGTGTTTCAATATCCTCAGTTGCCAGGGTCAACAGTAGTGGTGGTGTATTTAAACTGATAATTCAGACATGAAGCAGGAAAACAGTGAAACATTTGAAAAAGAAAATGAGAAGAAAAATGAAGTGCATAGCTGAGGCTGCATTGAGGCAGTAAAATATTCAGCTGGATCAATGTGCTTCAGGAAATAGTGATGTTTAGGATGAAGAGAAGAAGAAAATTAGTGGAAGTGGAGAAAACCAGATAACACTTTTTTCAAGCAAGAAGCATATTGAAGCAAATAAAGAACTGGAGGGGGAGAGTCTGCTGGGACCTGGAGCTTAGCAGAGAAGTGGTAAAGCAAATAGCAGAAGTTAGAGAGAATAAGAGAGATTGAAACTGAAAGGAGAAAATAGCCTCACAGCACATGGAAGCAAAATATCTGGAGTAGACCCTGGGGGACACTAATATGGATTTATGTCCTGCAATTAAAATTAGTGAAAATGAGGGGATAAAATGAGATTTTGAATTTTCAGGAGGACAGAACTATTTCCAAGATTTAAAGTAAGTTTTATGTTGTCCTTGTCTGCTAATTTCTTTCTGAACTCCCTCATCCCTTGCTTGTCTTTCCAGAAAGCACCTTGTCTGTGACACACCCTGGAATGATCCACACTTATCAGTGGGAGACACAGCAGGAAGACAACTCCAGAGAAATTGCAAGATCTATTTGTAACAAACATAATAAATATCAATAAATTGCACAGTCAGAAATAGCACTGACATAAACAGAATGTGGCAACTGGAATGAGCATATTAAACTACGCTCATCAAAAGATCAGATTTGTAGTGGGACAAGAGTAAACATTTTTTAAAATGCTTTATGGCTGTCAGGTCCCTGGTTATGGTTTGAACAGAAAATTCATGAAGGAATTGGAGAGGCAGAAATGTCATACTTGAAAATCTATTAATCCTTTGGCAGGCTCTGGGTGCTGCAAAACTGGCCCTACATTTGCCTAATGAAGCAACATTTGCAACCTCTATATGCTTGTGGTAAGGAAGACAATGGAAATGTGAGGAATTTGTGTCCTTGAGTCCTTGCATCTTAGGAATGTTTATAAGAGCAAATATTTATTAATTTAGGATGGCTGTGTTTTAAGGATGTCTCGCAGCTTGTTGTTACCTTGGAAATCATCCAGTCAAAATCATCAGGATTTTTTTAAATACCTGGTCATTGGATATTTTGCAAAAACAATCTAAGTAACTTTGGAGAATGGACAGTCTTGAATGACTCAGAAAAGGTGCCTGAATATTTCCAATATTTTATTACATGTAATTCTTTGTAGACTAGCAGCATTAATGTCAAATCCAGCTAGTTGCACAATAATTGAGGATTCATAAAATGTTTCTGGGAATCACCATGTAATTACCATTGTCTCCAGTGGTGGTGCAGGAAAATAATATGCAATATTTTAAGATATTTAATTAAGAAGTGTCAGTGAGTTACCTTGAAGATAACTTCTATCACCCCCGTATGACAAGCTTGTGTATGACTAGATGATAGATGAGTCCCCTCAGTATGGAAGACAGATGAACTGAGGAACATGAATGTGATATGCAGAACCCAGTGTGATGAAGTATATATAATTGTTGTTTACTCTTTAAAGGTGACCTACAAATACTATGCTTTATGGTAACTTTTCGTGTCTTCTTAATAATGCAATAAAAAATTCTAAAAGTTCTCCAGTAGAAATTGTACTTTTTCCCTTCCTTAGAAATTGTTGTCCAATTTGTTTTGTCCCCAAAGTCTTCTGTTCCATGAAGAAAGTAACAGGATTATGGTATCAGATATCAAGAAAAAAAGATGTTTGTGTAAGGATAATTTCTTATGTGGTCTGCTTTGGATGTGGGAGCTGTTATGAATTCATGTGTGGTTCACTAGTAATGTCAGCAGCAAAAGCCATCATCCCTGTCTTGGGAATTGTAGAAAAAAACTTGTAGCCTTCACAAAGAAAATGTAATATGAGATCAGGGGCAAGACAGAAAAGGGAACTTAAAGAAAGATGGGTTTCCTAATAGTTATTTCTGTAAAAGGAATAAAGGAACTACCAGTTTCTATTTATGCTATTTAGCATAAGCAATGGGCTTTGTGTTCCTTGCTCAAGTAACTGCTCTCTTACACTCTGAGGGCTGCGTTACCTTACATTTTGACTAACTGCAGTTTTTCTTGCTGTCACCACACAGCTGACTTGATCACAGCTTTCAGTTTAGGAATCCTTGCTTTTTACTCTGACTCTTGCTTACTAGCCCATTTGTCTTCTACTCTATCAGTGCCCTTCTCTGTGGACCCTAAGGTGATAATTACATTAGCTGTACTTCATCACAAGCTTGTTAGGGCTTGACAGTTGATTTTGGCTGACTACAATCAGCCTTGTCCCCACTTGTCATTGTCCCTTTGTGCAGTGGTTGAACATGACTCTTTCTACATTAGCAAGTAGTGTGCTCCATTAGGGGTGGATCTGCTGAGTGAAATAACCTACACTGACCTCTGTGATATGTGTGGTTTTGGGGACTTGATGCTAGTTACAGCCTGGTCCTGTAGGCTGAATGCTTGTTAGTGCCTGAAGCACATCTTTGGGTTTGTTTTCATCTGAAAGAGGTCAATTTGTGTGCTCTGAGACAGGTGTCTTGTGAAAATCACAGCACGTATTGGGAAAGTAAATGGTTGGGAGATTTAAAAATGTGCTTCTGACCATCAGTGCTGATGAAGGCACCTTTGCTGCTTGCTGATATACCCAGGGTAGTACTGCTTCAGCTGGTCTAAAGTGAGATCAGATTCCTACGGCTTCCCTGTGTTCTGGGTTAAAAGGTAGGTGAAAATATTTTTGTGATTTTTCTACAAGTAGATCTTCTCTTCCTGTGCTCATTTAGCAGAGGACAAGTGCTCCTTTTTCTCAGTGTGTGCATCTTGACAAACTGTAATCTGGGTTTATTCCCATGGAAATATCTCAGTGTGATATCCAGCTGATTTCAGTGGATCTTCTCAAAACTAGAACAGGTTCCTTCTTGTCCCTTCTACCTCTTCATGATGGTTGGGACCCTCTTCATATCTTTAGTCAAAAATTTGGTCATGAAAAGGAGAATAATTGCATGCATCTAAACTTTCTCTCTCTCTGCTTTTTTGTATGTCAAAGTACTTGATCTGTGTTGAAGTCTATGAGTCTCTCATCTCAAACTGTGCATATAATTAATGGAATTATAAAAATAATAATATTAATAATAAAAAAGGATTTCATTAATTCTGTCGGTGAGTATAAATCTAAAATAGACTTGTGGAGTTTGTTGAAAGATCCTACACATTAAGTAAGAATATATGTGGCTGACACAGCTGATGAGTAAAAAACTGTGATTGAAGAAATTCTCCATTTATTTGACAGGAATATTTATTTGAAACAAGATTGAAAGCAAGGGTAGAGTCTACTTTTTGCAGTTGCTGCAAACACCAGCGCTACAAGAAGTGCAGGAAGCATAGGAGTTGAAAAAACTGGTTGTGGTGGGTTCTGCATTCATCAGTCATGGGTCATGTGTTGAGAGTGGAGTTGTGTCCATTCTGATTCTTTCACTGAAAAGCCACTCATGAGAGGTCTTTTATTAATACAGCATTGGTTCAGTGGAGCTCTGGCTCGTATCAGAGATCCCACAAAGGTGCTCAGAACACAGTGCTACTGTGAGGGAAGGCTCTCACAAATGTGGTATTTGCTCATTTTTCTGAGAGTCTGAATGTGACCTTGTGCAAAACACATGCAAACTGACTTTGAGTAAACTATTGTTTTATGAAAATGTGGCATTACTATTCTAAACTCTATCTCTTTCTTTCCCATTTTTCCTCCTTTTCTTCCATGCAGCCCTTTTGTGGAATATCCATTATTTAATTAATTTCATTCTGCATTTGTCTCTCACAAATGTTTCTTAAATAAGACTCTTTTCTTTTTTCTGCATTTTAGGTCAAGACTAGAAACAACAGTGATACCTCTCTTTTTTCTAATACAAATATATACTTGTGAAGACTCATAAATAACTTTAATGCCAATAAGCAGGAATAAAACTTATTGACTGCACAGGAGACATATTTGCAGACAGAGTGAAAGCACGAACAATATGTTATCATTGTTCCAAATCAGAAGAGGGTCAGCATGAGGTGAAAAGTTTATAAGCATTGCACATCACTAAAGTACCTTGAGATGTTAGAAGCTAACAGCCAGATCTTCAGCTATAAATAAATGGTCTTAGCACCACTGATATTGCTGGAGATACAGTAATCCCTACTACACTCTCCTGACTTTCTGATTTTTATTCTGCATTTTATACGTAAATTTTGTCATCATTCTCCATTTATGTCAATGACAAATGCATATTTCACTCAGTCAGAAATAGACAAAGAGGTGCATTCATTGTTATAACTGATAAATTAGTGGCTTTGTTCAAACAACTTGCATTTACATTCACTGTTAGAGAAGGAAAAGCTTCTTAAAAATTTATAAGCTGACTATGCAGGTTAACTTAAATGTGCAGTCGTACAGTGTTGACTCAGAGTTAAATTTAGGAGCACTTTGCAAAACTAGTAGAAAGTAGAGCATTTGTTCAACATCACAGACTTGCAAATGGTTGAGCTAAATATATGGTGAGCATTCAGTCACAGGTCAGGCTCCAACAGTGGCTCAGAGTGCTTTCTGTGCATCGATTGGTCTAATTTTGGAGATCATTTTGTGTTTTATTCAAAACTAGACAAGGCTGTGAGGAAAACACGGACCTATGGGATACAGAAAAAGACTGATACATAAAGCAAGCTTGATGCTCTGCTTCTCTCTGTGTGCCTTATGCAGCCAATTCTGGAAACAGTACTCTGCTACCTGGGACCAAGCTCTCCCTGAGCTGCCTGTGAGATACCTCCTACGGCTACACTGGCCATCCCCAGCCCATCTGATAGCAAAAGGATTTTAGTTTATCAATTATTTGTTCAGAGGCCTCCCTCTTAGCAAACTAGGACCTGGGCTTTCAAACCCAGACATGTCTTGTCTGAGTAAATGTGTAATTCATGTGTGTAACTGCACAGTGTGCTCACATAAATCAGTTGCTCTCATCCACGGGTGACCAGACAGCTGCCTAACTGGCCATGTTCCCATACAAATACCTTATTTAGAGACAAGAATTAGGCATCCATTATATATGGATGTCATTTTATGCCCTTAAACTGATTAATGGGAAAATTATTTTTCACCCTTTATTTGTTTCACATTCTCCAGTCTTCCTCTAGCCCGTCCCAGGACATAAAACACTCTGAAATGACCATCCAGTCTTTCAGATTATAAATTGCCCTGGGTAGGAGGATTTGCTTTATGTGTTTTCTCCTGTGAGCCCAGTGTACTCTCCTGTGCTAGGGAAGTGCTTGAGTGCATGTCTATAATTCTCAGCAAGACCAGTGTCCAGGGGCCATGAATTCATGTGCCAGCCCACCACCTGTCACCAGAGGTGCCATGTAGCCAGCCTGCAGACAGCCACTGGTGCTGGAGGTGTCCTAAGGACCTTGGTCCTCAGAGGGTGTGCAGAGGTTGTGGTGGTACTTGCTGAGCTTGTGCTCACAACAAAGATAGTACTTGAAGACACTTCCTCACCCCTTGTAAAGGGTCCTTCTGTCACAGTGCATGGTTGGGGTAGAGGCCCATGCATTCTTGTTAACTGATTTCAGCTAGGAATAACACTTAGATAATTTTTTTTTTTTAAACATGACCATCTAATACCTGTTCGTTTAGAGCATCGAGTATCTTTAAAGTCATTGAAGACTGAGATGAGTCTTCAGATGTTACCTGAAAATGAATATCCCTTCCTGCCTGGGCATAGGATGTTTCTGATATGTTATGAGAATGGCTGCAGAGTCCTTTTTGAACTTGTTATTTAACCAATGATTTGCTGACATCTGAACCTGTGCAGTTTGTAATGAATAATTAACCATAGGGAGCAGAAAGTGTGACTGAATTAAAAGACCAAAAAATGCTTGAAAATGCTTTCATGATCCTTTATCCTACCTAAAACTTGAATATCAAACAAGAAAAAAATGCAGTTTGGATCATTTCACACTGCACAAGGAACCAGCAGAATTGCAGAGTTGAGCTCATTTGATATATCCACTTGTAAACACAGTGAGAAAGTGCAGTGACTGTTGGGCTAGATGTGGCTGTCATTGCTCTTGGCAGTGAGATGTTCCTTTACTGATGATATATCTCTGTAGTCAGTCAGGGCAAAGATGTAGACATTAACAAGAAAATATTAAACATTTATTTTGTCTGTTTTTACATGTCTCCAGAGGATCATAAGCAATTTATGTTACCAGATAGACTTTATTCCACCATTGTGTACAAATTACCTGTTGCTTCACCTATTAATCCTGCTTTTCTGTTTCCTTTTCAGCCAGTCTGAGAGGTGCAGAGATTCAGAGTCCAGGGCAATGTTGGAATGCAATGTTGGAATGCAATGCTGGAGTATTTTCAGAAGTTTATAATGCATGTCACTGCTCTGAGGCTAAGTTAGGAAAGTTCAAGATTTCTGCAGTAACCTTTGTTGTGAAGAGGATTGGCAGACTTGGAGATTAGGTCGCAGGTTAATAGGCAGTGGTGGGCAAAGGAAGAACAGTGTCACTCTCCCTCTGAAGCACCACATCCTGGTGGTAGCAGATGGCTGGATGCTGGGATTAAAGAAATCATGGTCTCTTTTACTGTGATAATTGCAACACTCCTTGCTGACTTCCATGTTTATGATCATGGGTGAATTTGATGTATTTCAATAGAAACAGGTCCAGGAAAGTGCATTTTCTGTACAGTAATGAAGACAAATCATAATCTTGGCTAAAATACACGTGCTCAAGGTTGTAAACACAGTGAGAAAGTGCAGTGACTGTTGGGCTAGATGTGGCTGTCATTGCTCTTGGCAGTGAGATGTTCCTTTACTGATGATGTGGGTGAGTGGTGTTTGTGCAGCCCATCCCTTCAGTAGGCAAGAGGTTACTCTCATCCAGGTGGAGAGAGCTTCACTTGTGCCTTTTGGTAAAGGATAAGCAGCTGGGAACACTAACCACAAACCAGTGCTTTTCTGTTAGCTGGCTATTTACACTTATCCAGCTTTTTAAAACTGACTTATAGGTGTTTTGCAGGTCAATTTTTATGGCTTGCTTTGATGTATGATGGGGGACACTGCATAGGCTGAATGCTTACTCCCATATTTTCTTGGGGCAGTAGGTATTTAACAGCTTAGCTGTGCAGAAATGTGTATTTAATCCCCCCCACAAAGGCCATTCAGTCGTAAATATCTGTAGATTTTTGAGTACAGAATTTCACATATGAAGTCACCAGAGCCTGTATTTCACATGTGGATTTAGGAAGTAGCCAGGAGGTGTTTCTTGAGCATTCTGTGTTCAGATAGAGGTTTTATAGGCAAATGACCATGACTCAGCTGGCACTGAATTAAACAGCTTCCAAAGAGCACTTACCCTCCAGAAACAGAGAGCTGACCTAAGCCACAGTTGAAAACGTGTGTAAACAGCACTTATTTCACTCCACCTCTGCTCTCCCAGGACCAGGAAAGACAATGAATGAGGGTGTATGTACAGCAATAAAATTTCCTATTTGTTGACTTGGTGTTCTGCAACAGCATTTCAGTCTCTTTTTCTTTCATTTTCTGGGAATTTATTGTTTGAAAAATTCACTGTGTAACTATGATTTTTTACTAGAGGATCATCAGGAAGACCTGTAAGCTGTTTCCTGACAGGAGATTGAGAGAGAAGAGAAAATGACCTGTTAGTAAGAATGCTGCCTGCTGTCTGAATTGCCCTAATTCATGAAGGAACATAAAGCTTGGACAAAAATTTATGGTGCCTTAACCCTGGGAATGACTCAGTTGTTTAACAGCATGTTTGTGTTCACACAAGCACAGGAGCTGGGCTGAACAAGAGCATCTCCTGGAGCTCTGTCATGGATGGATAGGGGCTGTTTTGGAAGGACCATCCAGGGGGGTGGAGTGAGTTCTGTCTGAAGGCAGCAGGGATGCACAGAGCTCTGCCCTGGCATGGATGGTGAGACAGCTCAGAACTTGCGGGAGTAATAATGTGAGTGCTTTTGAGCAGGGTACCTGCTACTGCCAGCCTGATGGGGAAGAAGAGATGAAGCCTTCTGCAGACAGCTGGAAGAAGTCTCATGTTTGCAATCCCTGGTCCTCATGGGGACTCCAACCACCGTGATACCTGCTGGACACAACACAGCAGGACACAAGTGATCTGAGAGGGACCTGGAGCACAGGGATGGTGACTTCCTGATGTGGGTGGTAGAAGAGCCAACAAAGGGACACACTCTGACAGACCTGATACTCACCAACATGAAGGCTGTGGACAGGCTTGGCTTCAGTGACCACAGTGAGCTGTGGAATTCAGGGTCCTGAGAGGTGGGAGAAGTGTCAAGATCAGTATCACAATTCTGAACTTCAGAACAGATTTTTTCTTGTTCAAGGACCTATTTGGAAGAATCCTGTGGGACATGGCCATTAATAGATGAGCAGTCCCTAAGGGCTGCCTGATTTTTAAGATCATCTCCTCCAAGCTTGAGAATGGTCCAGCCTGACAAGTAGGAAAGCAAGCAAAAGTGGCAGAAGGGCTTCGTGGATAAGCAAGAAGAACAAGGAAGCCTTATCCTCACTGAAGGAGAAGTGGGGCAGGGAATATCTAAACAAATTGTGCATACACAAATCCTTGGACTTGAAGGAATTTGAAGGGATCTCCCCATAGAAAGAGGATTCTGTGTTCTGAGCAGCTCTTCCACTTTTTTGTGACATGTGAATTTAGTTTTTTTCTTCTGAAAAGAAAAATCCTCTGAAAGCTGATTCACTTTTCTCAGCATAACCACTTCTCTAACTTTGCAAATACATTTCATAGCTGCAAGGTGATAGTAAAACTGTTCAGACATCAGTTTAAGGCAAACAAATACACATCTGGGCAAGAAATAGAAGGAATAATTGTAAACAATTGAGTACATCAAGTAATCTAAAGCCAAAGTAAATAGTTTATCAAATGTACATAGTTAACTACTATCTAAAAAAACTATTACCAAGAATAAACCACAAACAGGATAAAAGGACAATAAATGAGTATCCCCTAAATAATAATTTGACTGGCCCTACAATTCAACATTTCTTAGGGCCATATTGACATATTTATAAAATAAACATTGTGTTTACAAATTATGATTATAAAAAAACCCCTTAAAGCTGTCCTGTATTATTTGTCTTGGGTTTTTTTGGTTGTTGTTGTTGTTTGGGTTTTTTGGTTTTTTTTTATTTGATGTCAGAATCTGTTAATTAACTGTGGTGTTATATTTTTATGAGGTATCAATTTATCTAAGCTGATGTTCTGTTTCAAAAGATCTCAGAATAAGATTCTTCACCTATTCAGTTGAAAGCTCACTATCCCACAGAGCCATTCTTTAATCACTTCAATGCATGCCCCCATAGAGAGCAGAAAGTGTTCTTGATTTTATTAAAATACATTTCTTCTTCCAAACTGAAAACTAATCCAGATTCGGAGTCAACAGATCATCTTGCTCAATTCTAAAAGGTTTATTAATTTTTTGTTTCTGATGTTAGTAAGCCTTGAAAGTTTGTGTATTGTTGCTGGTGTATACTTTGATCAGTGCATTTGAAATGCGAGCTCTTTGGCCGTGGCTCTTTATTTCATTACATTCAGGCAGCACTGAGTACAATGGAGACCAAACTCATTTGGAGGCCTCTTAATGCCAAAGCAATACATAAAAATTATATAAAGAATATTAATAAGAACACAAGTTTTAGCTAGACAATTTTGTTTTAAATTTCTGTCCTTTACTTGCTCTGTGATTTTTGACCTAAGGTCCTCTGTAAGAACTGAATAGGGTTTTGTAAGAATTAGGGTGTCTTCCTGCAAAATGTGTTTCTAAGTTGGGTTGGGTGATATAAATGTCCTCTTCCCAGCTGCAGATATATCTGTCCAGTGACTTTTGCTTTTCTTGTAACAATAAGATTGTTTTCCCCATATGAGGAAATCTCACCATCTGTGGGCAGCACAATAAAGGAGACAAGAAGACGAAGGTGCTGCAACTAGCCATAATTCTATCCTCTTTTCCTAACCTCTATTAGATGGTTTTGAATTTATTCAACACAGATCACTCCTGGATCAGTTGTAACAGTCTGGTGAAAATTAAAAATAATAATTAAAAAAACCTCGGGGAAAAAAACCCCTCCAAAACAAACAAACAAACAAACAAACAAACAAAAACAAACCCAAGAACCAACAAACAAACAAAAAAACCACCATGAAAAAACTTGTCTTGAAAAAACAAGTCTTTAAGCCAGTCTTCTTCTTCACCCAACTGAGTGGTTCAAAATCTGGAGAAGCCTGTTTGGGAAGTGATCAGCCACTGGAGAGTGGCATTAGTGACTCTTTTCTTGAATTCAGGACAATAAAATGCAGAAGAAGGCTGCTTTAAGCATGCATAGCCTGCCTGCTTCTAGCTTTGGAGGAGACAGAGCTCCCCAGTAGATGTAGGAGCTGTAGGAGCTGCAGGAGCTGTAGCAGCTAGGAAGTTCAGTAGCAGTTATTCAAGCTAAAGATGTTCTCACCATTTTTACTGGCTTGGCTCTTAGTTTGTTTCCAAAACCTGACAATGTATGTTATATCTTGAGAAACTAGCAATCATTTTGGGTTCTGGTTTTGTTTTCTTGCAGACTGGAAAGAGCTTTATTTTAATAGAGTTCTGTTTTACATTAAAATTTCCATAAAATACATTTTTTTCTATCCTTCTGGCGTACTGCTTCTGATCACCGACATCCAAAAACTCACCTCATCCAAGTGAATGATTGATCTGATTCACATTTTCAGGAAAAGATATAATGAGTGATTGGTTGTGGCTTGAAAACTTGGATAGCAGGTTCCAAAATGAGCAGTATTTATGGCTGTTTTATAAGCACTTAAAAACTAGGAAGGAAATACCAATATATCCTTGACTACCAAAGAGACTTTATGAAATCTCCCTTTAAATTATAATGTCTTAACATTTTAATGTTCCTAATTTTGAATTAGGAAGGAAAAGGAATTTGTGACATTTGCACTGTGTGACTCTGCTATGTGGAAATTCACAGCATCTCATAATGGCTTAGATGGCAATAATAAATAAACAAAATGGTCCTTAAGCTATTTTTTTTCTCATTTGTACGCACAAAGATGTCACCAAAGTCACCTGTTTTCTCTCTGTAATGGTAACAGGGTCCTTGTCTAAGCTATGGTTGCTATAGAAGTCAGTTACCATCATCTTCCTAATAGTTTTTATCATATGGTTGCACTTCTGAATCCATGGCATCTCTTGTGTTTGCTGTTGAGATGTAGTTGAAAATTTGGATGCAAGTGGGTACTTACCTATTTAGTAAAGAAATGTATAAAAAAATCCCCAACAGTTCTGGACATTCTGTATTGCACGTCAGTTTTCCATATCATAAAAAGCCTCACTGCTGGAAACACAGTAAACAGGGATTTCTGAGTGGCACTTGGCCATGGTGGAGGATAAAGTTCTTGTATTTTGGGGGTAAGTTAACTGGCTTTTTCTTTTTGTTTGCTTTGTGGTTTATTAGGTTGCACTTCATCATTTGCAGGTTAGCTGGTTTGATCACTGTTCTTAATGAGATGTTCTAGTTATCATTTCTGGCTTCAAGCTAGTTTTGTATTTGAGTGGGGTGAAAGGTCAAAGGCCTTGTAGCTAAGGGAGTTAGGTTTCCTGTCTCTAATTGTTGCTCATGAATATTCATCTGTTGAAATGGAGAGAAAAGAAGTAGAAATCAAAGTGACTATTGACAGAGAGGTCCCAAAGAACAGCAAGCTGCAGGACTTTTCTGTTGATTCATGTGCTTTGTGTTTTATATATTGACTGTGTGAATAAGCATCACCCATGTGATGTCCATAAGGGGTAACACGAGAAAACTACTTTTTCCATGAAATGACACCTGAAATAATTACAGAATCACAGAATCAGTTAGATTGGAAAAGACCTCTGAAATCATCAAGTCCAACCCATGACTTAGCATGTCAACTAGACCTTGGCACAAAGTGCCACCTCCAGGACTCCGCTACCTCCTGGGCAGTACAATCCAATGTTAAATCACCCTTACTGGAAAGAAATTCCTCCTAATGTACAGCCTAGATGGCCTTGGCAGAGCTTGAGGCCATGTCCTCTTGTCCTTTCACTGGTCACCTGGCAGAGAAGACAAGCCCCACTTGGCTACAATCTCCTTGCAGGCAGTTGTAGTGAGTGATAAGGTCTCCCATGAGCCTTCTTTTCTCCAGGTTAAACAACCCCAGCTCCCTCAGCCGCTCCTCACAGGACTTGTGCTCCAGACCTTTCCCAACTTTGTAGCTCTTTTCTGGAGTCTCTTTAGCACCTCAATGCCTTTTTTGCCCAAAACTGAACACAGGATTTGAGGTGTGGCCTCACCAGTGCCGAGTATAGGGGAGCAATGCTGCCCTGGTCCTGCTGGCCACAATATTGATGATACAATCTAGGATGCTGTTGTCCTTCTTGGCCTCCTGGGCACAGCTGGCTCATATTCAGTCACTGTCAACCAGCACCTGCATGTCCTTCTTCCCCGGGCATATTTCCAGCCATTCTGTCCTCAGTCCATAGCACTGCCTGGGGTTGTTGTGGCCAAAGTGTAGGACCCAATACTTGGTCTTATTAAATTTCATATTCCTGATCTAGGCCCTTTATTCAGCCTGCTCAGAATCTCCTCTGAAGAGCCCTTCTACCCTCCAGCAGACTGACACTTGCACCCAACTAGGTGTTGGTCATGAATTTACTAAGGATAGACACAATCCCCTCATCCCGATCATCAGTAAAAATACTGAACAAGACTGGGCCCAATACCAGTCCCTGGGGGACATCACTGGTCCCTAGACATCAACTGGATGCAGCATCCTCTTCTTGGATGAGAAGATTCACTCCAGTTCTTGGATGAAAATATTCAAGGCTATGTATAAAAATGTAATTCAAAAGAGTTTGAAAACAGCTAGGAGAAAAAAAGGAGAAGAAACTACAAGCATGTCAGAACTTCTAGGTACATAATGTACTGGACAGCCAAATGCACATTGAAGGGTTGTTTCATAGAAACACAAACACTTAAGGCCAAGGCAGAAGTAGAACTTGGATATCTGAGTAGTCTTCTACCTAAGGAACACACAAAAGGTTTTCTGTACTGAAGAGAGAGGATGAGCAACCAGGAAGAGAAAATAACATGGCAGGAAAGAAAACAAGAATGCAGGCCAGTTTCACAAGAAGAGAGGAAAGAAAATGGAAATAACTAAGGATAAAGACCATAGGAGAGAACAAGATGACAGTGTATTAAAAGCAGAGAGCATGAACAGAGGGTGAAGAGAGCACAGAGAATCAGTATGAGGGAAGGTAAGGGGTGAAACACTTGTTCAGTGTTCAATAAAACAAAGTTTTCTTTGAGGATGACAGCTCCTTGAGATGCACAGCTACAGACTGCAGCTCAGAAAGGTGTACAAGGGAGTGGGGCAAATTTATAACTAAATAATATCCCTTCACATTGGGATAATACCAGGTAACCTTGGCATCAAGCAAGTGATAGCTCAGGTGGTTTTTAGCTCTTGAAGAGGGTGAAGTTGTGAGAAGATAATTCAATTAGACAGCACAAGATCTTGGGATATTTGGTCATTCCAATGTTAGATTGGACATTAGACATGTACAAAGAAGGTGGTGCAAAGGTAACTCTGAATCCAAGATTCGCAATTTCAAGGAGGAACCCAACATACTAAAGGAGTGAGTGAATATGGGCAGCCGAGACTGAGGAACTTGGGAACTAAGTGCAAATTACTCTGGGAATTTCTCTGTCAGAAAAATGCAAATTGCCAGAAAGCTCTTTCTAAGCTAGAGTCAGTCCTTCCAGATCAGGAAAAAAAACCCAACAAATTAGACATCAACAGGAAACCTATATTGAGGAGAAAAACTAATGAGTACATAAACCTGACTTTTGCAAAGTACTCATTACTGGTATAAAAATAATAATGGTGGAAGTTCAACTAAATTAGAATTAAGAAAGGATATTAAAATGAATAGAGGAAAAATGTTTTCTTAGCTGTAAGAAACTTAGATCAAGGAAATTTTATCTGGAATGATTGTCCTGGATTGATCAAAAAATGATATCATTTTTCACAGGTAGAGCAAGGATTATTTAATCTGACATGATGGAAGCTGAGAAGAGATATATGAACACTGTCTGCAAATACATCTGGGTGGAAAGGCCCCACATAGGAATAAAAGGTCAGTCTGGATAATGAAGGAAAGTTTCTGACCACACAAGCTTTGAGATTGTGAAAAGGCCTTCAAGTGGGAACAAAATGGAGCTGTATGGATGAGATTATAAACTTTATGGATGAGATTATTGGTATTACCTATGACAGAAGGAATTTTTTACTTGATGATCTGGGAATTTTCTTCCACTGCAATGATACTTCTAATTTGAGGGCTAGTATAGAAAGTGTTTCTGCCAAGGAAGGGAAAGACAATTGTGAGAAAGAGATAATTTTCACAATGACAGAGACAGGAAGTAGAAAAGTGGTTTTGGTAGTCCAGGTGTATAATTATCATAGACTTATTATTAGCCAAGATTTTTGGGGTTCGAGCAGTTTTAAAACTCCCTTCTTTAGTTAAAATTCAGCTAAATTTTAGCTAAATTTCTTTGGCTAGAAATGAAAATAGAAATGTCTCTAGAAAACAATGCAATTTTTAAATTCATGACATGAAAATACTTAAGTTAAAAATGGACAAAGAAAAACGATTTAAATAGAATCTCTTCTAATAGACTACCAAACCCTCATCCCCAAATTTAATTTACTCAATTACATTTCTCCTTTTCCTTGGCTGAAAGCTTTTCAGGAGTCTCTTAGAAGAGCATTGGTCTCAGTTCCCTTTCTTGCTTTTCTTGTTCTTTCTGCATGTCACTTTTTGTAGTGAAAACTGTACAATGATTGGAAAACATATCATATTGTTTCAGCTGTAGGATAGATCAGTAAATCTTACTTACTGAGGTTTATAGCATAGAACAGACATATGTTCTGAAAATACATTTTTTGGGCCATCAAGATATATTGGATATGAATGAAGGGGACTTGAACTAGAGCTGTGATGTGAAGCAGCAGATCTATTAGAGTTTGAAAAGAATAATTTTAAAGGCACTTGTTAATAAATAGGTGGATAAACTTGTAATCTCCTTTGCAAGACAGAAGATGAAACAGACCTTGCCAAGATTCCTCAGCAACCTTAGATAGCAGTCAGTTGTTCTCAGCAGGCTACATCAATATTTTCCAGCTATTTAGAGGCAGGACTGCATATCCAAAGGGTAGAAAAATGTGGTTTGTAGTACAGCAGCTGCTGCTAATAATACAAGTGATGAGCTGAAATGAACAATGGGTGTTAAGTTTTAAAAGTCTCTCTAGTTCCCTCTGGCTATGTTACCTGTTGCAAGCCTGCTTTGATTTCATACCAGAGTATATCATGATTCAATGGGAACCATACTACTCAAACCAATATGAAATTCAAATCAGAAAATATATATTTGTGGGAACAAGTAGGATAGGATTGAAGTCTTTTGTTTATGTGCTATAGTTTTCTTTACAATGAAGCTTTTAGATGGTTTTTATGTGTGTATAAAAATAATAATTAAAGAAAGGAATAGACAGTCTGAGAAAACCATCTTGCCAATTAGAAGAATCCTTTCTTTTATGATTTATGACATTATTAAGCTTAAATTGAAGGATGCCCATGTTGAAATGAGTGATTGAGAAATATTTGAAAGTGCACAGAAATGCATCCCCTGTGTTGTGCAATAATAATTCGTTCAGTTAGGAAAAAATTCCTAAAAAGCTTCAATTGTAGTTGTGAGAAATGTCTTGTTACTGCAGGCAGAGTTTGTTAGGTTCCAGAAATAAAGCATAGAAGTCAAACCCAGAGACACTGAGTAATGATGAGGTACACTTTATTAACTTCTTTGACCTATTGATTTTAAACAAGGCAAATCTGAATTTAGCTCAGTTGTCAGATCTGGACTGCATGAAGCAGGACTGAGGGATCACTGTAGCCTATTTTTTCATAATGCATCTCCTAAATTTCATCTTTTGACTCTTATTCATTTTGTTCCTCCTGAAATATTTGCAGTTTTTGTGGCAGCTTGGTAGCTTGCCTGGATGTATGTGGAGAACAGTCTGAATCTTTCAAAAGAAAAGAGTGCTGCTTGCCCACAGCCCACAATTGCTTGAGAAATGTCTTGTTTGGAGAACAGAGACCAGTTCAGACTGCAGACAGATACACAACTGCTTCCAGCTTAATTTTCTGAAATGCTTTTGTACCCTTCAGGTGATTTACTTTCTCAAGCTGGATTGGAATTTTTACTCCAGTTATATCTAGGCCATTTGATTCAGTGGTTGCAGCAGAGAACAGCTGCACACTATTTACTTTTGTGTTTAATTCCTGTTTTTCAGTTCTATTCATATTTTTAAAAGCAATAAAAATTTTATTCTTACAGTATTTTATATTACTGCCATTTGATTATTTTAAATCTTTCTTTTCTAGAAAGACATAATTTGCTTCATTTTTTTATTTGATACCCACCTGTATACTTACTGTGTTATGTCTAAACGTCCTGCTAAAATTGTACCAGAAAGAGGGAATGAGTTCCCTTCTTGGCCAATTATCCCCTGAATCTTATGCATCTCTACTTTGATATCTGCTTCAGTGTGCAAAATCTTTTGATAGAATGGTTTTTTAATGTAATTTATGAGAAGATCAAATCCCATTTTTTCTCTGAGAACTCTTCTTTTTCAACTTCCATGTGAATGTTTTTGTGTGTGATATGTCCTCACTGGGATGAAATGTGTCTGTTGTCCCACAATAAAGCACCTTGCAGAAGCGATCAGGCTATTTTGATTTTGTAGATCCACCACCAAGAACGTTTATAAGAAGCACAAAGAATGACTTTCCAGAATGTAGCAGCAGAACCTTAAACCACTTCAAAAATATAGTTAGCTATGTGGATTTAAAACAGAAGCCATATTTAGTTTCATTTTAATTCTGTATCTTTTCTGCAAAAAAAGTAAAAGTTTAATTATTGCAGGACATTTTGTATTTTATTTTCCGTCCTGCTTCTTGGCATGGGGAGGTCTTCAATAGCTCATTTTTGAGAATTCAAATCCAGAAATGTTTTTATCTTGGGTGACAATCATTGAACAGGTGGCTTTTACCAGGAGGAGTTATAAAGGGATTATTCAAAGGTAGGGTACCACAAGTTCTTTTGAACACATGTAGGAGTGACATGCAAGAGGTGGAAAAAAGGAGCTGTTTGGCTTGATTAAATGCAGGTGTTATGAACATGGAGCAGAAGAAAAGACTTTATTAAGCTTAGGGGTTACTTAAAAATTTATGAGACTATGAAAAATACCAACTCTTTCCCAATTAAAAAAAAATCAACAACAACAACAAAGGGATCCTAGGAACTGAGAAAGAGCAAGAGGTAGCAGGACTATGAAAATTTTGTTTTGCTTTGTTTGCTTAAAGGGACCTGGGGGTTGACCCAGCCTTACCACAGCCCCAGTCACACCCCAGCTGAAATCCAGGGTCTCTCCTGCTTGTGGCTTTGCTGCTGCTGTTGTGGAGTGTCTGTGTAATCAGCAAACAACTTTCTTAGCCAAGGGCACATTACCATCATGCTCTGAAGCTGAAAGGTGACTTAATAGTACCCATCACAGCAGCTGCCTGGCATGAAAATTCCTTAGAGAGAGGTTGTATGGTTTTAGTTCTGGGTGGCCTCAGACAGCTTTTGCCACTTTTTTCTAAAGTTCCTGATACTCTCAGGAAAAGAGTACACTGAGTAAGCAGCATGGTCTGCTGATGGGAGCACGTCTATGAGACGTTTCTGCTTCTGCTGCTGGATTTCCTCCTGTGGCAAGTGCTTTGTTTCCTCTGTTGTTTGTGCCTGTAGCACATGAAGACATTGCACTCTGCTCACTGTAGCCTTGGTGGCTGCTGTTGTCACACTTTGGCCCTTTCTATACTGCTGTGTTCCTCAGGTGTGATCTGGAAGGCATTTCTAAACTCCCAGAGGCTGTGACTCTGCTTGCTCCATGGGCAGCACAGCATAGGTTATGAATTCAAACTGTGGAAATCTGTTCTTCTTGGACTCCAGTCTCTGAGTGTAACACACAAAGTGATGCTGATTCTCCAGCATCAGGGAAAGGACTGACACACCATCTCAAAATAATAAAGTTATTATATAATATAATAATTGTTCAGCCAAAGAGAGAGTACTAAGTGTGATAAAAGTTCAGGTTAAAGGTGACAATAGTCCTGCCTCCAAAAGCAATTACCCCTGTTTCTGAATGAGAACATGGCCATGTCAGAGCTCAGCTGATCTCTCACAGCTTTTCCACTCAGCAGAGCTGATTTTAAGTACTCTGCAAGTGTTTCCCAGGCATATCTATAATATGCAATGAAATCTTGTATGAAGACTGCCCTGAGATGATAACTCCGGGCCAGAAATCTGAGATAATTGCAGGATCCAACACCCACTGGGATCAGCTCTTATTTCAGTAGAATGGTATGTACTAAGAGTTTTATGATACTCTAGTCTTTCTTACAGCTATTTATGGAAGAATTTTATGGATGATTTTTGGTGTCTGCATGAAGGGGTAAATGTAATATTTTCCTTAACAATGCTAGGTGATATAGTTGCCCTGTAATTCTAGAAATGCTTGGAAATGAAGTGCCTTAAAAGTGTACATGAAGTAAAAATTGGCCAAAAAGAAGCATTGAACAACAACAAAACACTTCCATATCCAAAAAAAGAGAAAAAAAATATTAAAACATCCCAGTCTTTGTGTCTCACCTTGCAGAATATGATTGCAGTATATACATTTCCTAAGGAATTAGCAGGGATAAATATTGGTATTACAGCATTAAACACATGGTAGCAGCAGTAACAGTCAAGAAAATCTTGGCGATTTTCAACAAAGATTGAAGAGCTTCCACAGAATTTGTTCAAATTATGCTGCAAATCCACGTCTCCCAGAGTAAATGGCACTTCACAGTACTTGGAAATTACATCTGGAAGTACTATTTTCTGTACAGCCTAGAAAATCTAGTCTCTCAGCTCCTCTGGCTCTCCAGCCTCCAGAATTGCTGCTTGAATGGATATATTGTGCAAAATCAGATTGATTTGGCATACAACAGGGTGCTCTCATCTAGTCTCACAGAAAGCCAAATGCTTCATTAAATATTTTGCCAGTTCTACTTTTTAGAAACAGCACTTAACTGCACAGTTACTACAGCCATTACAATCCATCCAAGTGCTGCAATAAATTTCCTGTCGCCCGAATGAGAAAGTTTACATAATAGAACAAAATACAAGCTTTTATGCTGCTAGCCATGGAAGAAAATATATGCATTTACACATCTTGGACATCAGATAAAAAGTGCTGGCTTCACAGCATTACAGCCAGGACTTCAAGTAGAAAGTAGTATTAATAGTCCCTGTCTTTCTCAAAAAGGGAGCTTTTAATTTCAGTTTTTAAAATTAATACTGCTACTTCTGATTCTGAGTAATTCAGTGAAAATGAAAGGGCCTAGTTTCCTTTTCTATGGATAACTGTCCTAGGAAGTAGACATTATTGTATAGTATGCACTTAGGTAGAAGCCTAAATTCTGACTTCTGCAGATGCTGATTTTTAACCATTCTCACCCCAGGGCTCCTTACACGGACCTGATTCTGCAGATTCAGAGTGTGGAAAAGGAGCCAGAATTTAGTTCCAGACTAATGTTTTCTTACAATGTTTTCTTATTGCAGGCAGGTATGTCTGCTGTCCATACCTGAACAACATTGCATTCTAACTTACCTAATGGAAGCAATGAGGCTGAAGCCATGTTTTTTTGTTGTAGAGAATTTCCACAGCAGGCAGGTAACTAATTAAACTTTTACAGGTGAAGGTAATGCATTCAGGAAAGCCATGGCTTCTCAGAGAGCACGGGCACGGGCTCCTCGTGGTGAGGCACTTACCAGTGGAGGTGATGTACAAAAGAGCTCTTTTTCCAGATGGGTTACAGCTGGGCACTGCAGACTTCAGGTGGCAAAGCCTGCAGCTCTGGAGGCAGAGTCTGCAGGCAAGAAAAACACTCACCTGCCTTCTGGCCAAGCAAGCAGTTTCCAAAGCCACCCAGGCTACTGCTGCTCTTTACTGGTGATGCAGAAAAAGCAGGGATGCTACCCTTAGATGCAGACAGCAGGACCGGTGGTGTCAGCGGCTGGGATAACTATGGCCTCTGAAATTCCAAGACATGATAAATAAAATTTAACAACTTTCTTCAAATATTAGTAATTTCAAATATATGCATACACCTATACACAGACAAATAAATACACTCAGAACTTCTACCATGGAAAAAAATACTTTAAACTCAAATAATTTAGTAATTCTTAGCAGTTTTTTTGTTGCTTGAAGTCTCTGACAGGACTTACCAGTGTTTGCCCAGGACAGTCTGGATAGGTCATTGTAAGTCTTGCAAAGAAAGGCTAGGCACAGTACCCTTTAATTTTCATGGACAAGCTTGAATCACTGGGGAAGCCATGAGCCATTTGTAACTAGGGACTTTTAACATATTATGCTCTTCATGTATATTATGAACGTGTGTGGCCCTCTAATTACCATCCAATCATCAGAGCATCAAAGTGTCGTACTTTGTTTACAGTCCTGAAAAACCAGAGTCAGGTTTTATGAGTCTGAAAAGATATCTTTTTTTGCTTTGTTTATATTATGTGATTTCTTTTTAATCATATGAGAAGAAACTTTGTACATAATCATTGCAATAAACCTTTTGTGAGACTTTTAGAAAATTATTTTTTTACTTGCACTGCTGAAAATGGATGCTGAGTCCTATTTATATGTTCAAAAATAAGTCCTTAAATCTTTTAAAGTACAGAGGGCTTGAGGGACCTCCCTGTAGGTGCCCCTGTTTATATTGCCAAAGTTTAGCTAGTGGTTGCAAAAACCCAGCAGCCAACTTACTAATGAGCTTGTTTTGACAGGACTGCATAGCTCATTGCTTATTAATGCAGTGTTGCTGGCTGGATCATGCCACACTTTCTGGAACTGTAAAAGTGATTCAAGAGACTGTATCAAAACCAAGCTGCAAACATAATTTGGAACCAGACTCACTGGATTCACAATCCAGTTCAAATAATCAGGACAGGACTGCCATTTTTCCATGCACTGCTATTCTCTGCAGCTCAAAACTTTGAGAGACTTCAGTACTCTGAGACAAATTTATCCTGGGGATAACTCAAATGAAGTGAGTAAAGTCACACCAGGGATTCATTTGGCTCATTACTAACATCTTGTCTCCTACCAGCATCCTCTGCATTGCTCAGCTGACACACTCTGGGGTGTGATGAAGACAGAATGGGTCAGTTCAGCTTTCAGGCTCCTCTATCTTTGCCATATTTTTTTTTTTAATTTTATTTTTAAAATAAGAGAAGTAAAAGTGCTATGGGCTGAAAAGAGTTTAGAAACCAAGCAATATCAGAATCATAATAGAGGGAATTGCAGTGATCATTGGGAAATGCCTTCCTCAAACTTATTTGTCCTGTCATGCTAGGTAGTTGAAATTTCGCAGTGTAATGCATTTTGTTAATGTGTTTAGGGATTCATGAGGCCTTCATGATCCTGTTGGCTTGCCATAAAACATCTTATGGGCTTTTCCATATGCAGTATTTCTGGAAGAATCCTTTTCCTTCCTCAATTTCTATCTGAAATGTGTAAAGATTGATTGATATCAATCATCATCTATGACATCAACAATCTCTGACAAGCTTGAAGAATTGATCCATTTGGCCTGAGAATTAATCTGGCATTGAAGCCCCAACACTGTCTACTCAAGGATGACCTCAGGTCATGTTTTGCAAAGAATCTTTATTAATTTAGATTTAGAAACCTCCAGAATAAATACAGTAGCTCTGTTTTATTATTCCATTCACACAAATACATAGAGGGAAACAATGGAAATCAGAAAGTCTGAAACATTTTCTTTTTATTTTAAAAATTAAATTATTTATGATGTTGTGATTACATTACACACGTGAACATGCATGTGTGTAGATGCACACAGACATGTGGACACTTGTGCACATATGCTCACAGAAAAGTATGCACATCCTTCTCCCTGAGGGGGCATTTGTATCTCATTGATTATAGGACATTGTTCTTGAAATTCATGGAGGACAGGGTTAAACAAAATTCTCACTGTAAATCTGCAAAAAAATATCTTAATATGACAAGAGTGAAGTTACACTTCCAGTTGATGGACAAGATAAGAAAATGCCAACAATTACACAAAACTTTGCTAAGTATGTCTCTGCCAAGACAGTATAAATGTGGAGCCACATTTTACTATGTCAGATCAAATCTCTGGGGATCAAGGCTTGAAAAACAAAAAATAAAACCCAACTACATACTCATGCAGTCCTTGCTGACTAATTGTGTCACCTCCAGGAATTACAGAGGATCATCACAGTGGATGAGCAGTACACTCAGCTTCTTCGGGTTTTGGTCCTCTTCAGCCCAAGAGCTCCAGAACACTTTGTGTTGCTCTGGCACACAATTCTGATGGGTTCTAGGAAACTTATTTATCTACAAGTCTATGTGTCTACCTTATTGTATATATATACACAGTATGGACTTGCCTAATGTCTTCTGTGTGCCTAAAATATTGTCTTTTATTTTAGCACTCCCACAGATGTCACTGGAATAGATGTCCAGATTACTTGGGTATACCTGAATGCCAAACTTGGTCTTAAGTTCATAAAAGTTAATAGTATTAGTCAAATCTGTAATTAGGAGATCTCCTACACTTAGCAGGAACAGTAGGATTTAATAACTTATGATTTCAACTCTGATATATGTACTTGAGGTTAGAATAAGCCTTTTTTCTTTTCCACATTAAAAGAACCTGCACTGATTGGTTTTGCTCCAAATATTTAATATGATTTATAATAAAGGCTCTTTTTTCTTCTGTGAAAATGAATCCAAGGGACAATTTCTCTTTTCTTTTAAAAGTATTTCAAATGGTTTCAAATTTACTACCTGTGTGCATTGATTATATAGAATAATCTTAAATAACAATAGGAATACATCTAAGTAGTACCTTTTTTTTTTTTGTACTGCTATCTATGTTTTGACCCTGTAACCTTTCAGCTTTCATTGCTGGAATCAGAAACAGGAGACTGTTGGACATTTTCTTTGGCTTCATGATAAAACATAATTGTTTTTGTTTCAGTCCATGTTGCTTTCGCTGTCATGGAATTTGGCTTCAAAAATTAGCTTTGAAAAAAACATAGCATCTCAAATTTAAGAAAACTGACTTAAAGAAAAATGTGCATTATTCTGCCTGCATTTCTTTATATATTATGTACTCATATGGTATTCTAAATACTGAAACTCTTCAGTCTTGGTTGAATTAAACAGAAAACACTTTTTGACTCAGTGAAATGTATGATAAATATTAATTTCTCTGTTTTTGTTAAAAAGCTGAAAACAGTCCGCATTTCCTGCAATTTCTTCCCCTGCAAATGTTTGATTCTGGGCCAATGAGATAATTATATGATCTTTCCCTCTCCTCTGAAATAAAAAGTCATCACATAAAACAAGGCTGTTATTAAGTACATTGTGACTTACAAGATTCTTCAATGTACATTAAACATAACATGTCAAATCTTACTAAAAGGGGGAAGCAAGCTGCCATGCTGATGGTGTTGAGATCCTTTCTAATCACCTGGGCTGAGGTTAACTCATCTAAATTTATCACCTTTAAGGCAGAAGTCTTGTTTTAGCTGATCATTACAGCTTCTGCTATTCTAAGAGCAGTGAGATGAGCCTGGTCCCTGCAGTGATACCAAAGGGCTGGAAAGGATTTAAAGAGTACTGAGAAGAGATATTATAGGGAAAGGTAGGGTGAATCAACAGCCAAGGAGAGTGGGATAACCCAAAGGAGATGAAAGGAGAAAAGGCAGAGTTCCTGTTCAGCTGGGGAAAGGAACATTGAGGGCACACTTCATTAAATACTTACATACTGTAAACAATAAATAAATGTAGGGTGAGAAGAGACTCTCAAGGACAGCTGTAGCTGGCTTGTTGCTTAGGAGATTCAGAAGTGCAAGCCATCTGAGAGAAAAAGACAGCTCAGAGGAGGGGTTGAATTTCTTTACTACTCTGTGTTTTTCCATACAAAGACTAATAAAATTGAAATGATCACTAGTTGGAAAGGCATTTATAAGACTTTCTCTTTCTGTGGAAGATGCATTTTAGTTCATCAGAAGTCTCCTCCTCCTCAGGAGACCCATCATGATGGTATGCTCCAAAGTGGGGTTTCCTTTTAGTTTCTTCTGATTATTCATTTCCTCCATAACGTGGATGTTCTAAAGTTTTTTAAGTTGCCTTTCTATAGACAGCTAATGAACCTGTAGATATGGAGGTGGCTTTTTCAGAGATCTACATCTATTTGAATGCACAGTTTTGCTAAAAAAAAGATACAACTAGGAAGAAATTCCTTACCTTGAGGATGTTGGAACAGTTTGCCCAGGGAGGCAGTGGATCCTCCAGCCTTGGAAGTGTTCAAGGCCAGGTTGGATGGGGCTTTGAACAAGTCTAGTGGAAGGTGCCCCTTCCCATTTCAGAGGGGTTGGAACGAGATGATCTTTAAAGTTCTTTCCAACCAAAACCATTCTAGGATCGTATGAAATTTAACACTATCTTTGTATTCAAAATACCAGGTTTCCTTGTCTTCAGAGGAAAAGTCTTGGATTATGAAGACCAAGTGTGGCAGGTGCTTAGGTGCAAGGACAGTGGCAAAACAGTGGTTAAGTTAGGATTTGAAGCAGTTCAGGTTTCAAGAGCTGTAGGAATTTCATATGTATTTTAAATGTAAGCTAAGGAATTCCCAGACTAATTTTTATAGGTTGAATTGTTTAGAAAATAATGTTTCCTCTCAAGGATTCTCTCCTTAGGTAATTGATAATTGGTTGGTTTGGCAATTAGAGTTGGAAGGTGGTCTCATGTGTGCATTTTATGAACACCCCTCATATTTTCTTTGAATGTGTTTAGATTTATACCATATAATGCCCATCTTTGCTAAAATGTTAGGAAGTGTATTTATGTATCTTTAACACCCTATAGAATACAGGTGTTTGAAAAAAATACCAATAGTAAGAATAACAAAAGCAATTTCCAGGACTTTAAAGGAACGAGACTCCATGAAATCCTCTTCAAATATATGGTTCCTCATCAAATATTTCTGCAGTTGGGATGTTTTGGGGCAGATGTAGGCTATGAAAAGAGGTAGCTTCTTGGTACAGACACCATCAGATCTTAGTTGCTTGGATGAGAGGGCCAAAGGCATCTGTTCAATTAGCTGTGTAAGTATAGAAACCTATGAATAGACCAAACTTGCTCAGAAATGGCCACTTCTGGCAAACTGATAAATGCTGCAGTAATTTTTAGAATTGACAAACAGGAACAGAGCAGTAGCTTAGTATGGAATTAATTATGATTATCTGTAGAACCTCAAATTCCTTCTAATCTTCAGAAATTTTTTAAAACCAAGTAAGCATAAGGTTAAGACATCTGATTTCTTTAGAACAAAATGCCTTCAAAATTATAGATATGGGTGTTAATCATAGTTTGATGAATTCTCATTTATATTTCAGGAGTAAATGAAGCATCTTTAACAAAAAGCTTAAAGAATTTCATGAAAGTGTGCTTTTCCGGTTGTACAATATTGCTGGTTTGCTTTTATGTGGCTGTCATGAGTTTCAAAGTAAATTTAACCTTAATTATGTTGAAAGTCTCAGTAGATTTTTTTAAGTAGCTGCAAATCTTCAATGGTGAATATGGAACAACAAATTTCCTATTAGAGAAACATATTGGTAATTTGTTAAACAAGTCACACCTGATTGCAAGTTACACCTCATTGGTATGCTGTTAAGACAAGTCCCTTCACATTTAGTTACATATTGTTTCAAACAACTTGCCAGCCAAAATTTTTCTTTGGATCTTGGAAAGCAATATTTTATACAAACTCAAAAACAATAACATTTGGATGACAGTTATTTTCAACTTGGGATTTTGACAAAGACTCTTAATTGTTATTCCCAGGCAAAAATCTTCATTAACAGGGAGTCTGGGTTATGAATATTTATCAATTACCTAAGGAGAGAATCCTTGAGAGGAAACGTTATTTTCTAAATAATTCAACCTATAAAAATTAGTCTGGGAATTCTTTAGCTTACATTTAAAATACATATGAAATTCCTACAGCTCTTGAAACCTGAACTGCTTCAAATCCTGACTCAACCACTGCTTTGCCACTGTCCTTGTACCCAAGCACCTGTTACACTTGGTCTTCATAATCCAAGACTTTTTCTCTGAAGACAAGGAAACCTGGTATTTTGAATACAAAGATCACAGAGTGATGGTTGGGTTTGGGTGCAGCTAAAACAGGGTCACTCACATGGGCTCTTAAATTCAGTTCCCTCTTTTGAATTTAAGAAACCAATCCTTAATAGTGTTTCTTCCTTCTTTTTTTCTCCCTATAAATAAATAATAGCTGAATAAAGGAAACACCCTAGTTAAATAAAGTGAGAAAGTTTATGAAAATTAGAAAGCAAAGGCCGAACCAAACAGAAGGAAGAGAAGGATAATATTTTCTCTCTTTGTTTAACCTACCTCATCACACTGTGATCAAAAGCAATGGATACTGATGGGATATAGCTTCTTTCAAAAAAAGAGCCAACACATATTCAGAGAATGAAACAAGTTCATTTGAGGGTGCCAGATTCTTTGCATATAACTCAGCAGATGAACGCAACACTGATTGAATCACACAGTTTTCAAACAAGATACTATTATTTCATTATTTTACACTGATCCTTTGTTTGCACTGTATTATTTAGACATTGATACATGGTACAAGACTTTAACACTCCTGATCCAACTCACATTCCAAACACATGAAATGGGTAAAATTCTCATTTAATGAGAACAGAAAAAAAAATTGACAAATAAATTTATTTATAGAACAGTTGAAATACCTCATGCAGAGTTGCAGTCCAATGACGCCTGTAGCTTCTCATTGTGTGTTGTGCTTTAGAGAAAATGTCATGTGAATTTCTCTCTGCTGCTGTCCAATTATAGCAAAAACTGTTATATCAGAGTAAGAGTAGGAAAACAGAACTGATAGCAATGGGACTTGCTGTTGCCTGCATGTTGCACAGCTGTCTCTGCTGGAAAAACCATAGGTACTACATGCCCTTGCTTAAAGCCCTGGTTCAGATCATATCACTATTTAAACTTATATTTGTGATAAAACACAACTTTCTGTAGTTGCAAGGGAAAACTTGGACTGATAAATGTAGTTGCAAGCAGGTGCATGCTGGAGTCAGCAGGTCTGAAACAGCCCTGAGAGAGGCTGGAGTGCTAATTCAGGACTCAGTGTTTCATGAAGCTCAGCACCAGCCCAGCAGAAACAGGAAGAGAAGAACACAGGAGGCTTACACTAACCTGTGTTGCTTAATTTAAGCATAGGAAGACTCCCAAATATTGTCTGCAGGAAGGACAAAATGGAAAGCACTGCTCTCAGGGCTGGGAGGAGGCAAAGTGAACTCTTCACCTTTTGAAATGGAAGTAGACCTGCAGCCTGGCAAGGCTTGTGGATTGCCTTGGCTGCTCAGTAGGAGCAATATTTGTTTGCAATAAAGTGCTAACCACACTAAGTACTGCTGGTTTTCTAGGTAGGGAATTGTAGAACTGTTTATTTTCCTGACCAAATGTTGAAAAGTGGGTATGTTCTCTACCGATCTTTACATTGTTATCCTAATACCCCAAAATCCTGGTGACAGATGTCAGTCATTGTGCGAGTATATTTGTTTTACTGTGTGCCTAAATTTAAGGGCTTGCCCTCAGGAATTAAAATATCTAAAGTAAACACGTAACAGTATATTCACCCTGGTGAATATTTTGAGACTGTACCATTTAGCAGTGCTGAAAATGCTCTTTCTGTGCAATGGATGGGTTATTGCATCACATTTGAGTCAATGCATCTGGCTGATGCTCTATTCCCAGTAATAGCTTCCCTTTGGCATTTGTCATCTTGGTTGAGCAGGAAAATCTTTAGTAACTGATTGTTAGGGTTATATCTTATGGTGTGAAGAAACAGAGATTTCAATTTACCTTTCTGTACCAAGAAAATAAGCCAATTTGACTGACTTATCATACAAGGGAGAAGACTGCCAGCTCTTGGAATCCATCCTGTAGTTATCCTTTGTAAATGGGGTTCAAAAAGCATTGTCTGTTAGGGCCATAGAACTACTGAAGACACTAAAGCCATCAACAGATTTGGTCCAGGAGCCCTGTTTGTGGTGGAAAAGACGTTTCTCCATTGTCATTAAAAGTCTACTCCATTTTTCATGAGGGAACTTTGAAAACAGTGTCTTAGCATCATATTTAGCTGTATGTAAATAGAACAAGTTGTAGTTAAAAACTGAACATATGGTTTCCAGTTTGGGGTTTCACTAATTCCCTTCACAATTCATGAGAATTAAAGTGAGGAGTAGATTTTAGGATTGCACCACTTTGTGAAGCTTTGCTTCAGAAATGTCACAGATTATTAGGATCCAAAAGGTGCTTCAAACTCCCTGGAATGAACTAGTTCGTGCCTTACAGAGATCAGTGAGGTGACATTTGATGTTTCTGTGCCATCTACTGTGCTGGCAGCTGGATGGCAACTGCAGCAGCCATGCTGTCCTTCTAACCCCTCTGTTGTGTTATCCTCCAACTCCTGCCTTGCTGCTGATTTTCCCAGTCTAACATTTAAGTAATTAACGTTGGAAGTATCTGACTGTTCTTTCTCTATCAAAGTACAACCACTGGATACAAAATAGCAGGGAAGCAGTTAGGCAACAATTTTTTTTTTTTCTTTTGGTGTTTAAAACATTTTGCTTCCAGCAGCACAGCGTTTGGAGGAACAAAAGAGACACTAAGCAGAGATGAACTGGATGGGGAGGGGATTGAATGGGTTGAAAGATAAATGACAATATGCTCAAGGGTTATGAGAGCCATCTAGCGATAAATACACTAGGAGTGAAAAAGGTCACTCTGAATGAGTGCAAAAAGTAATCAAACATTAGAAAGAGGGACATGCCATGTGTAAAGAATGAGGTACTGGAGTTAGGGGTATAAATACTGATAAGGAAAAAGAAAGTGGGAGAATGAAAGCAGATTGCCCAAGAGCTCTCAAAAGTTGCACAATGAAATTGGCTTCAAGAACACCAGAACAAAGAGGTTGGTCAGAGCTGCTGAAAAAGGCAAGAACTGCCACAAGGGAAGCAGCCTGGGTCCAGGCAAGGAGCAGCCAGGCAAGCCAGAGTTGGAGTGTGTAGGCAAGTGAGTGGGCACAGCACAGGCTTTCTTGGGAAGCTTTGTGCCCAAAGGCAGCCCCCACAGCTTTGGGGCTGCTCTAACAGAGAAGAGCAATGGCTGCAAATGGGGCTGTGGCCAGGGGCAGAGCACAGATGTGTCCTCGGCAGCCCTTTGCCTGCCATACTGTGCTGCCATCAGGAAAGGCAGAAGCTGTGTGCCTGCAGGAATTGCTTCGGGCTGGTCATGCTTGTTCTGCAGCCAGATTCTGCACAAAGCCTCTGTCTGGCATTCAGGGAAGATCTACACTGACATGCAGCAATGATAGCTTGCTGAGAATATTTTTTACTGCTATGAGACTGAATCATATGCAGAGCCTAGTCATTTCAACACCCACCTGGTTTACTTTAACACAAGACCTATTTCTATAAATTTTACAAGTCTTCCATATGGCATATACAGGAGATTAATTTTGGACCCCTACTGCATGTTTACATCTTGATTCTGGGCACTTTAATAACATAGTTAAAGATGGAAAAAAGCTCTGGAAAAAAATCCCTGTGTTTCCTGCCAGCTTGTCTAACTAGTTCTTATCAGCCTGTCTCCTGGGCTGTAAGAGAGCTGTGGGCTTTAGGCTTTTCATCTCTGCATGTCATGGGCAGCCCACAGGATCAGGACATAGAAATGGCAGCTATAATGCCAATGTTAAGCCAAACAATATCAATGCATCAGAAACCTGATCTCACCTGAGGGAGAGGATGCTATCCAGAAGGACTTGGACAAGGTTGAGAAATAGGCTTGTGTGTACCTCATGAGGTTCAACAAGGCCAAGTACAAGGTGCTGCACCTGGGCTGGGGCAACCACCATTATCAATACAGACTGAGGGATGAACAGGTGGAGAATAGCCCTGCTAAGAAGGACGTGGGGTGCTCATTGATGGATGGAGGGATGGATGAAAAGCTGCACGTGAGCTGAAAATGTGCACTTGCAGCTCAGAAGGACAACCACATCCTTGCCTGCATTAAAAGCAGTGTGGCCAGCAGGTATAGGGAGATGCTTCTGCCCCTCTTGCTCTCATGAGACCAGCTGGAGTTCAGCACTCAGCTCTGGGGCCCTCAGGACATGAAAGAAGAACCATTTCAAGAGGAGGGCCACAAAAGTGATCAGAGGGGGGGAGCACCTCTTGTCTTCACAGTCTAAGAGAATTGGGATTGTTCAGCCTGGATAAGGGAGGGCTCCAGGATGACCTCACTCTGGCCTTTCAATGTTTAAAGGGGGACCTTTATAAGAAAAAATGGAGACAGATGTTTTAGCAGGGCCTTTGTGACAGGACAAGTGATAATGGTTTTAAACTAAAATAGAGTAGATTTTGACTAGATGCAAGAAATAAATTTTTTTATGATGAGGGTGGCAAAACACTGGAACAGACTCTCCAGAGAGGTGGTAGATGCCCCATCACTGTAAACATTTAAGATTGGGTTGGATGTGGTGCTGGTTGAAGATGCCCCTGATAACCTTTAGGACTAGATAACCTTTAAAGATCCCTTCCAACATAAACTATTCTATGCTTCTGCGAATGTATGAAAGCAAGGACTTGCCTGACCATTAGATAGACCTGACTGGCATATAGCTCTTGATAGTAAAGTTCTCCAGCTCTTTTTTTTGTCCTTTTATGAGGACTGCAGGCATAGTAATAGTATGGCACAACTTGACTAATGCCTGACAAATTACACAAGAAAAGGGTGATGGAAAACATTGGTGTGCAACCCCCCGAAAAGCTGAGTTAAAGTTGTGATTGGGTAGGAATAGGGGGAATTTTGCATAAGATAATTTAATTTTGGCATTTTGGGGGGCTGACTAGTTCCTGAGCCCCTTGAAAGGTTTATTATGGAGTTCCATAGTGGTTCCATACTTGTAGGAGCCCTTGACTCCCATCACTTACTCTGATGTTGCTTAGCTGAAACTCCCCATGACGTCATCACAAGAGAACTGAAACCTGCATCACCAGTTGTGGAACACTCATGGGGATACAAGTGAGGGGCACAGCCTACAAGGATTGGGATTTTGGCATACTCACCACTAGAGAATTTTAGTTGCTTGCCACAAGGAAGGGAAAAGACCTATAGTGGCCTGTTGCTTTTGCCTTTTTTCTCCAGAAATGTCTTCTCTTTCTCTTTGCTAGTAAGAGCAAGATAAATTTTGTTTATTTGTGTGTTTGTAAGACTCTTCCCATCTGCTTTTTTCCAGAGTTATTGAGCGGTGGTTTTAATGTGAGACAATCACTGAAATTACATTTAAATTGAGATATTCCTTGCTTATTTCAAAGGAAAGCTAAGCATAAAGAGGGAACAATCCAATACAGAATTTCTTTCACGATTGATCTCTACTTGTAAGGAGATATTCTGCATTTCTCCCATAAAGAAAAAACCAAACCTTTATATACTCTTAAGTGAGCTCAAGGCTTGCTTTGAAAAAATTAACAGGTTGGCTGTAGTGGGAACAGCCAACAAGAAACATGGTAAAGAAAACTTCATAACAACATGTAACTGGGATTACTGGACATTATTTGTGTTTGATTATAATGAAGATAAAAACAAAAATTAAGAAAAGGTCCAGTATGTGATACCTAAAATGAAATTAAAATCAATAGTGTTTCTTCTTGGTCTAGTCTTGCTGGGGGGTTTAGGTGATTCTCACTATTAATGTTTCTGCTTGGAAGCTGAGTACTCTCACCACTATTGTTTCTGCTTGGAAGCTGAGGAAGTCTTTTTATGCCCACGAGATGTATGCCCAGCAATAGAGAGTTATCAAAGAGATGTGTGTCTTTCCACCATGGAAGAATAAGTGTGTAAGAAAGCTTCTATATCCACAGTGAATCAGTGGCTTCTCAGTGCTGCCTTGTTTTGAAAGTCGAGACATCACAGTTCATCACATCTGTAGTTCTGAAAATGATGGATGGCTTGATCCTAGGCCCAAAAGTCCTCCACTGAGCACAAGAGATGGATGGGCTGTCTTCTGGCAGGGATCCCAGCATCCAGGTTGCCTGGCAAATGAGTCACTGGTTGCTTCACGTATGAGACTATGTATGTATGAAAGGGCAGCACTTTCCATTCCCACAAAGGAAAAGTGAAGGGAAATTTGCAAGGACTGTGTTCCAGGATTTTGTTTATGCTCTTCCTAAAGGCATTAGAGGGGACAGACCTGCCCCCACCTTGTTCAGATTGAACAAACTCCATCTGACATAGCAGCTGGACAAACTCTGAATTTACCTCCTAGGTAATAAGAGCACAATTATTATCACAGCTGAGCCCCATATCCCACTCACATGTGATGATGTGTCACAAGGTTGTGTCCCCAAAAGCTGGGCAGAGATAATTGTTTTTTGTCTTTAACTGTTTTAGGAGTTTTGTTCTTATCCTTTCAGCTTTAATGGCTTGCCTCCTTCTTGGAGTCTGGATAATCAATGCTGCAATGTTTATTATCAACACTGAGTGATTTTTCATGAAGTAAAACACAAAGAGTGGTCTTGCTGAGCAGGCAACATGATTATATTTGATTTGTATTTTATTCTTAACCATTTATTCTTAGCATGACCCTCTTTCCTCCCTGCAACTATCAGGCTTTCAGTATAAATGATAGAGCAGAGGCATGCACTGGCTTGCTTCATACTAGGCTATATTCACAGTTGCTGATTATAGCATCATGTGTTTTAGGAGTGGAGCTGAAGCCTAGACCCCAATAAACCTCTCCAGTGGAAAAGCTGCTTTGGGAAACTCAGGCAAAGCAGTCAAGCTCACACATCCACACATGCCACATGGCTAGCTCAGCAAGGAGAAGCAAGAAGGCCCTTGCACTGGATCAGTTCCAGCCAGGTTTATTTCCAGGAGCCGAAGGGAAATCCAGAGCAGAAAGGGGTGAATGTGTGCCAGTCTCAGGGTTAAGTATGAGCTTCAGCAGCCAATGACCCTGAGGCACAGGGGCAGAACAAAGGGCAGGTAAGGTCAGTGTTTAATAGGGAAACAGGGCTGGTCACTGGGGACCCAAAATGGAGACACAGAGGAAAGGAGAAAGCAAAGGGCCAGGGGCATTAGGGAGGGGGGAAACCAGGGCAAACCATCGTGTACAGAGCACCATTGGGAAGTCCTCTCTGTCAGGCTGGGAAGGTGACTGTGATCTGCCCTGCCAAAGCCAGATCCTAGGTATTATGTTAAGTGGCTGCAGAGACTATACAACTCCCCTGTTTTTTCTTACTAAGAAGACACTCCCAATGGATCTCTGCAGGCACTTAACTAAGCAGGAAAACATGAGCAAAACAATAAAAACCATGATTATAACCCAGAAAAATCCCTTTAACAAAGGATGAAACCCATCCTGTCAATCCCCATTTTCTGGAAAGTTCATTGATCCTGTTTGAGTTCTCAACCTTTAATTCCTTCAGTTGCTCCCTCAGCTTCTAGATGTTAGCATGGTTGGATTCTGAGTGTGTGGAGAGGTTGAAGCAGCACATTCTTTCAAAGCCTTGGCAGCCATGTCCATGAGCAAGCAGCAAATAGTCAATTGCTGCCCAATTTTGCAGTGTTGCATGCCTGGTAATCTGTGTCACTAAGCAGGTCACTGAGTGCAGCAGAGGTAGCATTTGCCTGCTTATTAAGCCAACATTCCAGGTGAGAAAGCTCACCAAGAGCCTTAGCTGTGGCCACCCAAGGTAAAAATAGTGAGACCATGACTCCCTTTATTCCAATTATAAACTTGGCTATCACAATTTTCCCCAAATTCAGTATATGATCTCTTTTGCCATGACAATTTCCCTTTCTGTTTCCGATTTTGAAGTAAACTTATGTTTGTGGTTAGGGTAGTACTCTGGCCAAGACTACAGGGACCCCCTTGAAGACGTGAGGGGATCCCAGCCCATACTCAGTCTCCAAGATAACACTCCCCTGAGGCAGCACTTTGGGGTGCAGCGAGGACAAGGGAAGTTTAGGACTGGTGTAATTGCACCAGTTTAGGGGGGTATAGCTTTTATCAAATGGGGTTACATCTTTTCTATGGGCAGACCTAGTAAGTTCAAGGCAGGTCAGGAGTTCATTGGGAGGTTGGTATTGAAATTGAATGAAGAAGTGAGCTTTAGAGGACCCTAACAGCTCTAATTCTTGGGGTTCCTCTGTGCCCACTTGTCCCAAGTGTGGAGAAAGAAGTTGAGAGGAGTATGTGTATAGTTCTGTGGATAGGGAGATTCACAGGAAGCATTTCTTACCCTACACAGAACCTTTCTCTGCTGGCTCTCTTCAGGTCTAGCATTAACATCATGTCACAAGCAAATGTCAAAGATGTTTTATCAGGTTATTTCATTTTGGTTTTGCCATTAATATGCACCTACATCGTTTTCTCTTCTTTGTCCTTACACTCTAGTTATTAAAACACTTTAATATTCCCTATGGATCTTCTTTATTCAGCCTATGCATATTTAATACAAGCAGCTCCTCTGAGGGAAGCAGTCCTTCTTCAGCACCTTTACTGAAACAAGCTTAAGTCTTCCTTGAATGCAAAGTGCAAGTATACACTTTGAAACTAAATGATTTTAGAGAAAAAGCATCATGAACATCATGAATTCCTCAATTCCTAATTTCTAAAAATGACACTGATACACTAAAAAAGCCATTATGCATCCGTGTGTATTGTCTTACAGGAGTGAGGTGTCACATGGCAAAAGCATATGTGAAATAAGAAGAACAAATTGTTACCCTTAAACAAATGATATTTATAATCTAAGAAAAAATATCTGGGCAGTAAGATGGAGCTTGGAGGTAGTGCTGAACTAAAAACATAATCTTGCCTTTGGTTCTTTGGCCATCTCTGTTGGAGGGAGATTCTCTGGCCAGTGATGGGCTAAGGTTCTTCAAAAAATGTTTGAGGAAAGAGTGGATGAAAGCATTTCAACCAAGACTCTTTGGTCTTACAAAATATTTTAAGCTTCTTAGCTGTGTCTAACTTCTACCTTCCCATGTTAATTTTCATCAGGGTCATGCCTTTCATTTTCCACTCCTCTTTTTTACTTCCTGCAGGATGAACTATTCTTCTCATGGATGACACATTTTCAAGCAAATTTTTATTTTGCTGCTCTTTGCTCAAGCACTGAGTTGCAAATATTCTTGTCCTTCATGACTACATAACATTATGTGAAAAATAAACTAATGTAGATTTTTCTCCTTTTGGTCATGCATGTTGATATTCATTCAGACTGGATCTAAGGCGGAACTCTCCTGGAAAAAAAAAAATCACCTCCTCTGCCTTTAGGTGGATCTTCCTGGCACAGAAAAGGATTCAGGGATGGGTGCACAGCTGACTTTTCTCTGTCACAGTGATGACTGGCTCTCCAATGAAAGCATCTCCTCACCCTTATTGTTCTATGAAAATGAGATATTTTTAGCTCACTTTGCAGACACGAGTTGGCAGTGACATTCTGCCCTTTTAGAAAAGTAAATTCAGTCACTGAAAATGTAAGTTCCAGTCCTGCAAACAGATATGTGTGAATAGTCTGTGCCTCTTTGCTGATCCATATTGATTAGGGATAAGGGTCTGTCTCTGCAGATAGCTTTGAAGGTTCAAGGTCTCTGTTGTGGCAACATGAGCAGTTGCTGAGAGCCTGTACATAAAAGGAAACTGGGAGATGAAGTGGAAAATCTTGTCTCTGACCTCCCCCCCGACAGCATGGGAGGAAAGAATGTCAACTTGGGCATTTTTTGGCTTTAACTATGAATAGCTTCAGTGGAGTTAATGATACTTAACTAGTGTTTCTGTAGACAGCTAATCTGTTCTTCTGATCCTCCCAAGGCTCCCTGCCCCCTTTCCCCTTTTTATTAAAAACTGAACTCGGTCAAGGCAGAATTTTAATCTTTTGTGACCTGCAATTTTCATAAAAGAGATGGTTGGACAGAAGCAATCATAAAGTTTCTGTATCTGATGGCATTGTTCTGAAGCATTTGTTGTGCTTCCCACTTGTGGTTCAGCTGATAAGCACAGTTCAAGGAATAAAAAAAGCATTGTTGATTGTCAACAGGCCTAACAAAACCAGATTGTCTTCTGATGGTATTTTAACAGAGATATTCTTTTTAAAAATGTGCAAAGTTTACTGTGCTGCTTTGGATAGACATTTTCTAAATGCACAAAATGCAATGGGAACAACAAAAGACATTAAAATCTTTAAGATGAAAGAGAACAGACAGGGTTTTTTTCTGTCCAATCCATTAAGTTGTCTCAGGGATGGATTATGTGCTGTAATTACTGCCATAAATGCTCCTGATTAAAAAATTTACATAATTAATGTAAGTAGCTTTGAAAAGAACTGCTACATATATTTGTGTGTGTGTATATATATAGTCAAAAAGATCATGCACACATGTATATGCAAATTATATATCTAGTCAAAGAAAATCACCTAGTAACCAGGTCCTTCTATCTGTCATAATTCAAAGACCAGTAGGTGAAAAATGAGAAGATGGAAATTTTTAGGAGTTTTCAAAGTGTTTAATAATACAATAGAGTGGTAGGCCACCAGCTCCTAAGAGCTGTAGCAGCTCTGCCTATGAGTAGCATCTGTATGGTGGCAGGATACAGGGGCCACTACTGAAAGTTTTTGCTGTGTGTCAAATCCTTTATTCCAAGAGTCTCTCAGTGAGGTGCAGCACATCATGTAGGCTGTGACACTTGGAGTCAACTGCTGCCATGCCATTGAGAGAGGAAGTTTGAGATCAGATGAGCAATTTTAACACAAAGATTTTCCTCAGACTCAAGTTCTAAATTTAGTTTCTCCTCTCCTCTCCTCTCCTCTCCTCTCCTCTCCTCTCCTCTCCTCTCCTCTCCTCTCCTCTCCTCTCCTCTCCTCTCCTCTCCTCTCCTCTCCTCTCCTCTCCTCTCCTCTCCTCTCCTCTCCTCTCCTCTCCTCTCCTCTCCTCTCCTCTCCTCTCCTCTCCCCTCTTTCTAAACAATGCTGGAGAATAGTGCTAGGAAAAAAAGAAATATTTATTGACTTTATAATGGGATTAAGGAAAATTGGAGGAGAGTATCATTAACCCAAGGGATAAATGTTATATATGCAATCACTGCTATCCAAACCGTTGTTCATCTGGAAAACCAATTTAAGTTAAGCCTTTTTTAATTGCTTCTCTGTGTACATTTACTCAAATCAAGGAAGGGGCAGAAATATTTATTTTCTCTTTTTCAGAATTTTGTTGTGAATGTCTACCTATTTTTTTTTCTCTTCTCTTTTGGATACTTCTTATAAATATGGTTTTGAACAGAAATGTCTGCTTCAGAATCAGAATATCTCTGTCCATTGAAGAAAGGAAGATTTCATACTGCATCAACAGGGACTGGGGTGTAGTAGAAGATGTCTAGGTGAGACTGAGAATTTCTCAGTACAACATCACAGAAACGCCTTTATATCAAAATGAAACATTACATTTTAAACTGTCAGAGGGTGTTCAGGGGAGGGCCATGAGGATGGGGAGGGTCTGGAGGGGAAACTTGGTGAGGAGAGGCTGAGGTCACTTGGTCTATTCAGGCTGAAGAAGAGGAGACTGAGGAGAGACCTCATTGCAGTTACAGTGTCTCATAGGAGGAAGTGAACAGGCAAGTACTGATCACTGAGGCACAGGGTGTGACCCTTGGGGTGTCCTGTGCAGCACCAGCATTTGGACTCAATGATCCTAATGTGTTCCTTCCAGCTCAGCATATCCTCTGCTTCTATGATTCTCACTTTTCCTTGGCTTTGGAAAAAAAAAGAATTTCCTTGGAAAATTTTCTGCTCCTTTTTCTGATTTTCTGGTTAACAAAAGGTTGCAGTTTTACTGCAGGATGGTAAGTAGATGCAGCAAAGGGGCTGCATCTCAATTGTAGCTATCACTCAGGCAGGTTAACTGTTGCCTGTTTGTTCAGCAAGGGAAAGGCTTTGAGATGAACTGGGCAATGTAAGAATAGAGATTAGTTTAACATTTGGGACACTGCTGACTGTATTTCAATATTGACCTTGAGCGCTGCCTTGTCAGTAATGTATATATTAAGCCTTTGAGCACCAACATTATTTTATTGATGAAGTAACCTTTTGCTTGTGGTAATACTGGGTAACCACTGCATGTATTTCAGTGGAATTTTTCTATGTGAGAAAAGCAACAATAAAAAGCTCTATTTTACCATTTTCTTTTAGGTGCAAAACAGCCCACAAACCTCTGCATAAAACATTTTTCCTTTGTCAGCATATCAGAAGGTAAATTCTCAGTGCTAAATCTTGGCACAGTGTGTGTGTGGAACTTCATGGCATACCTGTCAGATGTTCTGATTCATTTTTAGGAGTCTGAAATATCACAGCTATAAAAGATTTAAAAGTTCAGCACAGATTCAACTGCTTAATTCAAAGAACTGAGCTCATTAACTGTTTACCTTCCCTTTGAATACCCTCCAGGCTGAAAATGGGAATTGGCATCTTAACAATGAGCAATGCACCACCATTGTACTAATGAGCTGCTTGGCATATTCACCTCCATGCCACTCTGCAGAAGTTTATTCTCTTTCATGGAACACTGTGTGGGGAGCAGGCAGCAGCACCCAGGCAGGCAGCCCAGGCTGATGAAAGCCACAGAGCCCATTGAACATGATGTCAGCCCCTTCTCTTCCCTCACATCCACAAGCAAATACAGATCTACCAATGCACAATTCTGCATCCTGCGGTTGCTGCAGATTTCCTCACCAATCCTTTTAATTTTCCTTTAATTTCTCACCACTTTCTATCAGCTGGAGGAACATGGACACAGATGGGTGGTCCTTGCCTTGGAAGATGTGCTGACAGCAAAGCTGCAGAAGAAGACTTCCCTGATTTCACAGAACAGATTTCAAGGCTGCCACATACAGGGTTGTCCAGCATATATTTGATCCCCTTATCTACCTATAGACCCTCTCTGAAGTCTTTGTAAGAATTGAAACAGTGTCTAATATTGTTTTAAAAATATATAGATTTGCTGCTGCCCCAGCCCTTTTCTCATCAGGAGCTAGGTTTATTTACAGGAAATTTTTGGCAGTCCCAGGATGGTGAGTACCTACATTTTCAGTGCTGCATTCTCTTTGCTGGGAGACGCTGTGGAATGTAAACTTCTCTAATGGCAGCTCCTTAAAGTCCTTTTTAGTCTTGTCAAGTTTCCCTATTAATAGAAGAGAAGCAATCTTCCTTCAATGGCAGCAACTCTCTAGGCAACCTCTGAATTTATAAGAATACAGATGGTGCCTGCCATTTCTTTTTTTCAGTACCACACTGCATTCCTTATCTGACATGTGGAACTTGTTTGGTACCATAATGCAGCAGCTGGAGACACTTTTCTTAGAAGTAAGGCAGTTTTGCTTGCCTTTTTCTTGGCAGCATTGAATTTTACCCACCTGCAGACAACATTAATTTTTTTTTCCCTTCTGAGATAGCAGAGCTCATGATGGTGATCTGATTTGAAATATTTTGGCACTATGCCTCTTCCTCTCTACACCATAAACTGCTAGAGCTAAGCATTTGTAGAAAAAGAAAAGAAAAGAAAAGAAAAGAAAAGAAAAGAAAAGAAAAGAAAAGAAAAGAAAAGAAAAGAAAAGAAAAGAAAAGAAAAGAAAAGAAAAGAAAAGAAAAAAGAAAAGAAAAGAGAAAAAAGAAAAGAGAAGAGAGAAAAGAAAGAGAAAGCATCTAGATAAGTCTGTATGTGGCATTTAAAGTGTTTGAATGGAAATATTATGCTATGGGATCTATCTCTGGCAGATGACAGAGTGCTAACTTTAATTCAAATTATACAAAACTCAAGACTGTTTTATTAGAAGAACTAAATAGGGATGAATGCTATAGAGCTGGGTGCTTTGCAGTTCAGGCTGATCTTTCCTGACAGACTCTGTTGTGCTGCTGACTGCACTGGAACAGCCCAAAAATGGACAGAAAGAGGAGAATCTCCTGACTGAAGTGAAAAGATGTATTAATCATAGGGAGGATGGCTATGACTTAGCTGCTGACAGCAAAATCAATATGTTTGGTTGATTGCATGTTGTTGGTTAACTGGTTTCTGGGATATCTCCCTATTGTGTTTGTCAACAGCTGTTAATGCAGCAATTTGGGGTTCTGATTCTGGGCTTTGTAGTTTTACCTCCTCTCTTTCTTAATGGCTCCCAAAGCAGCCTGCTGGGCCAGTGTATAGCACAGCTGAAGAAAATGGAAAGACCTAGAATAAAATGGCATGGAAATAGTACCATTTCTGATGCTTTACATGATACTTTTAGCAACTCCTTTGCTCCTGACCCTGTTGGAGTGCTTACTGACTCTGTTTGTCAGGCTTTAGATCTGTGCTGTTTAGTAAAGGTTTGCAGTTGGGGTTATTGTTTGCCTCATTGCTAGTTCCCACTGGCAAAGATATGAAAGAGTTAAAAAAGTTCAAGGAGTCTTTTAAAGTAAGGTAATAACTCCTCCTATTTGTCACGTTGTTAAAGGTTTCTTCAGGGTTTCAATCCAGAGCACATAAGAGAAAATATGCATCCAGATAAAGGCAGATATCTGGGTGCAAGCAGTTCACCTTCGTTTTTGAGTGCAAATATCAACAGGCAGACAGCTTTCCTGTGTGCAGGCAGAGGCTGTCATTTGCTACATGCATTTAGCATTAGCACATTGCAAAAATACGGTTCAGTTGTGAATATCAGCAGACTCCTCTTTTCCAATGTGCAGGAAAAGACAGTGGAAGTAAACCCTATCCTCCAGCTGCAGCTCAGTCAGATATTTTCTTCACTTACTCAGTGTACAGGCATTTTTTGTGCAAGTCACTTGGATTTTGAAGTGAATTACAATTTCAGCTGTTTTGACAGGACAAAAAGAATATTTTTAGTTCCACAGTTAGTAAACCAAATCAGCAGGACATGACTTTTTTGTATGTTCTCTGTGAAAACCAACTGTTCCCTAGTGCTGGAGGTGAAAGGGTACATTTTTTCCTTTGGCACATGGAATGACTGAATTTCAGCCTCTTCACTCCCGTAGCAGAGCTTGTTCTCATAGGAAAACTTGGTGGGTAAATAGAGATATCTGTAAAAACAGCTAAAACTGCCTCTTCTTTGACTGTTATCTAAAAGTGTTTTTAAAAAGTAGCTGAGTAATTTGATAATCTGTTGAAGATTATTATTATTATGCTCTGAACAGAAGTGTTGCAGCTTTGAGGGCTTTTGAGTCTTGCATCTTCTCACTGCATCAATGAAGTCCCTTCTGAAGCACAGGCACGCTGAGGTGGGGCAGGCAACTGCAGAGGTCTGAGTTAAAACCCTACTCTTCTCACTTTCACAGAATCACAGAAACCTAGAATAGTTTGGATTGAAAGAGACAAGTTTTATCTAGTTCCAACCCCATCATGGGCAGGGACACCTTCCACTAGACCAAATTGCTCAAAGCCCCATCCAACTTGGACTTAAATATTTCCAGAGATAAAGCACCCATGACTTCTCAGACAAACCTGTTCCAATGCTTCACAGTAAAGAATTTCTTCCTAATACACAGTGTAAACCTGCCCTCTTTCAGTTTGAAGCTAAGGAGAGCAGGACCCTTGTCCTGTCACTCCATGCTCTTGTAAATGTCTTTCTTCATCTCCCTTGTAGGCTCCCTTTAGGTGCTGGAATGTGCTTTAAGGTTTCCCCACAGCCTTATGTTCTCCAGGCTGAACCATCCCAACTCTCTCAGCCTCTACTTTCATCTTCTTTACAGAAAATAAATAAATAAAAAAAAAGAGATATGAAGGGAATAAAGGGAATATTAAAGTGAAATAAGTCATAGAGCAAATAGAGTACAACTGGATAATCCCATTTTCTCTAGACATCTCTAGGGAAATAGCAAAATGGCAAACATTATGTAAGAGACTCAAGCCCTTCTAATAAGGGTGCCTGCCTTCTTGCAAGGATAAATTGGATTGGCATGTCTAAACTTGGAAAAGAAGTTAATGAAGGAAACTGAAAAATGGCAAAAAGGACAGGAAAAAAAAGCAAATGTTGAAAAAATTATTTATGGCTTCGCAAAGTTTCCCTAGCTGTCTTCTAATGCTTGCATAATTTGAGCCTGGGGAAGGTTTTTTTTTTGCCTTTTTACCACAGGATGTTGTGGATGTAAAAAGTATAAGTGGCTGCAAAAGGCAGTTCATGGAATTAATGGTAAATAAGAAGATCCTTACAGGATGTTAAACACAGAGGAAAATACAATAGCTGGCTTAGGGTACTAAGATTTCTGACAGCTGAAAGGATACATTTGGGAGAGTATCTGGGTGTGCTTGTGCTTTTTCTATCTTCTTTCCTTTATTCATTAATGCCAAGTTTTGATCTAAATACACATTTTGTCCTTCAGCTGCAGTATTCCTAAAAGCAAATTCTGTGGTTAAGGGAAGGGAGTAAAAGACATCTAGCTGATGCCTGTCAGTTACTGTGTTGAAGTCTTTTCCTCCTTCCCTTACATTGACAAAGTAGTGATTTCATAGGATTTGGTGTCGATTCACTGAAGTTCCAGTAGCAACAACCAAAGCAGGAGGAATTACCTAAATCTGCCTTAATCCTCCTTAGTAGGATCCTTCTCCTATGTGTGAAAAAACTCTGAAGAAGTTTAATAGTGAGCAAAACCAGTAATTTAATAATTATGTCAAAGTTTAATTTTTCAGCACTTACCAATTGGGCGGTGGGGGGAGGGGTACCAGGGGTGGTTTAACCTGCTGTCCTAGAACTTATTTGTGCCTTTCAAAAAGCAGATATGTTTGGGTGGAAAACACCACCCTATTACTTCTGTTCAGACAGTTTTAATTTTACTTTTCCAAAACAATTCCATTCAATCAGTCACCTTTCAACTCTCTCTGTATATTAAAATGTAATAGTCATGGCTGAATGAAATAAAGTCTTGATTTTATAGCTGGATATTTGATATTGTGGGTTTCTTATTGTTGCACTACCTTCCAGGTAGATTCACCTGGACAGAATATCTCATTTTTTAGTACTCAAATAAATGCAAAATGTCTCCATTTAGTATCCTCATTAATGTTTAAAAGATAATTTTCTTAACAATTAATATGTTTTAGATGTTGCAGATATGGAAGAGAGATGTAAAACAGCTGTAGGATGACTCCCCTTGGTCCTGTTTTTTGACTTGGGCAGCAGCAAACTTGGTACAGTTTTAAAGTCGTTCTAGTTTCTGGTCTACTTTTGGGGACTTCTCCAGATGTTGACTCTGCTCCCTTGTTGTGTCTCTGCTTCAGCTCCAGCCCACTCCACTGGCCCACACAGGAGCCACAGAACAGGGTAATATCAGCTTTGCAAACAGCAGAGGAGGATGATACAACACTTGTACTCTCATCACATGTGTATGGCAGCCTGAAGGGGAGTGGGAGGTTATTGTAGGAACCTCCAAAGGAACTGCTGAAAAGCTAAGCCAGTTTCTCTGCTTAAAGAGCCCTGCCTCAAGAGTCTTCCCTTGGCAGGAGCCCCAGTCAGCCAGGTGCACAGGCTCTGGGTGATGGGGAGGGACTCCTTGCTGCAGGCAGGGAGTGACTGTGGTGTGCATTGCTTCTCTCTGGTGCCAGGCATAGGGGCTGTGGCTCAATCAGGCACTGCACCAATGCCACTGATGCTATTGATCTGCTTGTCTCCCAGCTGTTCCCTGGCTGTGCTGCAGTGTAAATCCTTCTGGCGGGGCTTCAAGCAAGGTAACTTTTTATGCAGAGGCAGTAACAGAGCTCCATATAATGCCCTACTCCTTTTTCATATGGGGCAGGCTTTTTGCTTGAGGGTTTTTGGTAGTTTGTCGTTTGGCTGTTGCTTGGTTTTTTTGGGTTTGGGCCTTTTTTGATTGCTTCATTTGGTTTAGATTAGTACTGCAAAGTACTCATAAATGCCTATCTGCTGCTGTGTTGCACAGGTACACTAGTCAGGTGCCTAGGGAGAGGCTGATGAAGAAACCACAGTGTTACCACATAGGACATTGCTAAATCGCTTCCCCCATTAACTAGTGACATTTAAGTTAAACTAATGAGAAGCATGTCTGCTGCAGTGCAGCACACATTTATTCTTGGAGTCTGCTCCCTTCAGCTTATTTACTGTTTTACCAACACTCTTAGTCACCATTACAGCTGATTAATGATGCCTTTCATTAAAGGGAAACTATTACAGACAGTCTTATTTGATCTACTTTGAAACTTTTCTATTTGTGATCGTCGTCTTCTGTCCCTCCTTTCTCCTCCTTCTTATCTTTTTCTCAGAAATGATAAGTGAGGCAAGAGATAATGCCTTCACAGCCTTTGATCAACTGCTGTACATATGGCACATGATGAAAATCAGACAAAAAGCAAAGTGATATTCTTGATAAAACACGTACTTCTACATTAATAATTTGCCATCATCTAAATTGCCATAAAATCCTCAGCTAGACTGATATAATCCTAATGCCTTTTGCACAATAAGCAGGTGTTAAAGTGCAAAACTACATCTCTTCTCTGATATAATCTGTATTTTAATGGAACTTGCTGTATAAGGGATGACCTCATGATTTCTACTGCTGAAGTATTCAGTTGCTTGTTTTAGGCTTATCTAACCTTGCCTGTTTTATAAGTAGCTCTCTGAAAGAAGTTTTCAGTAATATTACAGGTGCAAAACACTCAGTTCTGATTTTCCTTTTCAAGCAAAAACCCATGGATGTGTGTTCTGAGAATTCCACCCAGGATTTTGGACAGACCCATGGATCTACTGGATGGGAAGCAGTGGCTGTGCCCCCATCAGGGTATGTCTTTTTGAAATCAATTTTCACCATTTGATTTTCTACACAGATGGCTCATTTTGTACAATGAAAATAAAAGACATATTTTGGGGAAATTTTCCTGTTTGTAGAAGTACATGCAGTCTTTGGAGTTTCTCAAAACATCTAAATTAAACAGCAGGAATTCCTGGAAAGCAAAGTCAAGATGGGGGCTTTAGCGTTACCCTCTCTCTGATATGCCAGTATGCAGAGGGCATGACTTATCCAAACCTCTGTCCATTGAAAGTTAACCAGTCACAGAAGAGCTTTGTCTGATTGGGAACAAAGAGCAGAGACCACACAACAGAAAAAAAAAAGCACATTTTCAAGAGAATGTGTAGATCAATTACATCTTATTCATATATCTTTTTTTCATAGAGAACATATGATCCAGCTCATAAATGCCCTAAAAATGTTCAGCCTACTGCAAAGACAGCATCTTAACACTGTGCTAGAGAGATGAGGTAATGAGGAATGCCTCCCTTTTCTCATAGGTATCAAGTTACAAATATTTTTACACCATGATTCATCAGCTATGTTTGACTTGCAATTTATCTACTCAATTTACTACTATTCGTCTTTCCTCCTTCTGCCATGCTGCCTCCTTATATTTTTGAGCAATATCTTCCTCCTTCTAGGTTTGATTTCCTTTCACCCCAAATCAAGGGAAATAAAGGTTGAGCCACATGTCAAGAAGGTATCTCAATTGAGGAAAAAATGAGAACAGTTAAAAAAGGCAAGGTTTCCATAGATGTGAGATCTTGACTGGCCAATTTTATTCCATGGCAGGAAGCAGGCTGCTAGGCCAAATATTTTTAAATGCCTCTTTGCAGTGGTACCACACAGATAGAGATAAAATCTCTTGTGGAACCATTATCTGATTTATTTCTCTGTACCAAACACTGTTATACTTAAACCCTACAGGCAACTGTGCCTATAGCCCATTTTCCCAATTCTTCAAGCATCTCTTATGTTTTTGTCCAATACTGAGGATGTGGCTGTGCACTCATGACCCAGAAGTGCTCAACAAAATGTTTTCTGGAAGTTATTCAGTAATACATAGGTATAGTACATTTTCTATTTGAAAAAGGAAAAAATACCTCTGGAATTGAAGCTACAATTGAAGCTATTGTACCTGTGAGCAGCTTCTTGAATATGACAGAGCAGAGTGTATGAGGAATACAAGTACAGTGAATGGCTTCTCAAGGACAGGAGGTGTTTGCAGCCTTTCTCACACATAAATACTATTTCTATTACCCACCAGAACAAACTGGGTGATTACTAAATGTGGAACATGTGAAATCAAATCAAGGTGGCGTTGTGGCGCTCAGTGGACTATGGTATTAGAAATGTACTTTACTTAAACAGCTCTGAATTTTTATTACCTTTAGTCAGAGAAAGAAACAACACAATGGAAAGAGGCTTTTTGTGATGTCCAAAATGTATTTTTAAGCTTAGCTCTTTGTGAATGTTCTCAGTTCCACAACTCCTGGGTGTTTTGTTTATATGATTTCCCTGATCATTACAATGCCTTAAAGCATTACAGCCTCTTAGAGACATGGAACTTGCAAAGAGTGTTATAATCACAGTAAAGGCAAGACAAATTTCTGTGATCATACAGGGCTTTGCTTCAGTATATGAGCACAAGATCAATAAGCAGTACATTGATGAACATTCAGTCTGCACTGAGGTGAAAGGAGTAAGACACACATTTAAAACAAATGCTGCAGCCGTAAAATTTTCATCATTTGTGTCCCAGTAGTGGTTTACCTCAGCTGCCCTTTACATTGTGTGAGGACAGACTGTACTGCAAATATCAGCATTTGCCTTTGCTTAACAGTGGGAGCAAGCACAGATTTAAAACTCAAAAAGACAAAACATATAAGGGACACCTCATTCACAATAACTTCAAATCACAGAGGACCTTGTAGTGCTTGAGGTGATATATTGTTCTCCATACTGTCATTTCCCTTGTTTATCCAGTCTCCAAATTTCTTATATTTATTGGAGAAAGCCCATTATACATTATATACAATTATGCTCAGCTCTTTTCTCAGAGATTTATCCCTTCAATTTTTAACCATAGGCTGTGGCTTTGAACACCACCTTATCTGTTCAGTGCCTGATTATTAAGGGAATTACACAGGACTTGCTAAAAGAGGTAGTGGTAGTGACAACATGAATTTAACCTTAACACGACCTTGTTAATGGTGGGGACAATGCCTTAATCTAAATATCTACTTATATGCTCTGATTGTGGTTTATTTCACTGCAGAGAACCTTGTCAAGCACAAGAGTTGCTGGCTGTAGATCAATAGCTGCATGAGCCTAGTCTACTCTCCTGGTCTCTTCTGGGTGATTTGTTTTGCACCAAAGGTCTGCTGGCAGCCTGTCAGTGGCATGTGTTTGGCCAGTGAAGGTCCCACACATCTCTTTGAATTGCCTGGCATTTGGATAGTAAAATTTTTACTGTCTTTGGAAATTCTTACAAATCTCCCATATCAGCTATAAATGGTAAATTTAAAAGTATTAAAAAGTAAGTTGATGAATCAGTTCTGGTTGTAAACTGGAGATGCATACTTAAATAAATAAAGCTTTTTCAGGGTCTCAGATGAAATGATAAGGCATAAAGCTAAACATTTTTTTGTTTTTAAACTTTTATCCTCTTTTTTCTTAGTGTATCAAAATGGAATGAGTAGCATTTAATATTTTTCTTTTTCTGTGGGAAAAACCTGCGCCTTTCCCTCCCACTTTCTCTATCTTCCCTCATTCTCTTCTTTTTTGGAAATTGTTATGCTCCACGTATACTTGTGGGCACGGTAATAAAGTCCAATAATACATTTCAAAATGTTATACTTCTGAAATTTTAAAACTGTAAACAGTTCCAAAAGTTAGGGGGAGAAATGAAATAGATTTTAATCTAAAAACATCATAGATTTCACTCCTGCTATTAAAAAGTTTCATGAAAGAATAAAGAAAAAGGGGAAAGTGTATGAAGGGGGGATATTTCTGCTGTTATTTCAGAATTTAATATTACTATTTGTTTCTATTATGTTAAGAAAAACAGATAGGAGATTGTGATTAAAAATTCATTTTAATTTTAGGTGCCTTCCCTCAAAATCATGAGAAATGTCTCTGCATCTGGCTTCAGAATTTAAATACCTCTGCACATGATGGGTGCTGCAGGAAGTGATTCATGCTACTTGTTAAGGATGCAGTGAGTCTGCCTTGAGAGGTGCCTATATATCTCCTGCCAGTGGAAGGAGAGTAGTCTGGAAAACTAGGTTAGGCAAGAGTATTTAAAGGGTTGAAGTCAGAAGTGGTGCTTCCACTTCTCTTTCCTTTTGAAATTTGTGGTGGGCAGTCCCATGAATTTGTAGGTACCCAGGTCACTGTGATGATCAGTCCTGAAGTCCCTAGACTGCAAATCCTTGAGGCATGAAGAATATGTGTGTGTGTGTGTGTGTAAAGCACTGAGCATAATAGAACCATGATTGTGGGGATAGCACAAAACCATTACACAAACTTCAGTGGTTATTATTTTGTATTTATTTGCACACAGCCTTTTGTAAAAATGATAAAGCTGCCAAGCCCATTAAACCAGAGCATCTTGGACAGTTACTAAGAGGATATTAAATAATTTCTAGGTGTTCATGTGATGTTTTTATAAATATTAGATAAGACAGAGCATGAAATAGCCAGTCATTTTTGAAGTTGAAAACAATAAATATGTGGTATTTCTTTATGATGGTTCACATTTAATATTAAAATCCTGGTAGTGATCCTGACTTTGGAAGGCTACATTACTAGAGATTGATCTATGGCTATGAAGCACATGATTTAATGAGGTCTGTACCAGGCCAGTAATTCCTGAGCCTGTCTGCTCTTTCTCCCCTAATGGGATATCTACATTTTTGTTTTCCCTGTGACCCCTAAAAAAAAAAAAAAAAAAAAAAAGGTCATAGTAACACACCCTTCATGAGTGTGTGAGTCTGCTAGAATTTCTAGACTGGAGGTTGTAGTTAGCTTTCAGAAGACTTTGTAATGACTGCTTTGAGTTTATTCTTTTCTTGTAAGAGTATCATTAATATATCCATCCCACTAAAGCAGTTCCAACTGGTTACTCCAGTAGAGAAACAACACTCTGTGAGTGATGAAAAATTAAAAAAAATAATTGATCTGTACCATGTTAACTCCTTGGTTACATTGGAAAGCATTGGTAGCTCTACAACATAATTCACATTTCCTAGGACTGGAGGATAGTAGAACAGCCTAGGTTGGAAGGAACCACAGGAGGTCTGCAGTGAAAACTCCTGCCCAAAATCTGGGCAGCTGTGAGATCAGTGAAATCTTCACAGTCTCCAGGGATGGGGATTGCACACCCTCTCTGGACAGCCTGCTCCACTGCCTGGCTGTTGTCATGGGACAAAAAAATTAATCTTTTAAAATTATTCTAGTCATATTTATCAGCTACCTCTTCTGCAGCTTGAACACACTTGGTCTAAAATTTTTGGTGAAACAATTTCTTGGAAAATAATACAGCACTAGGAAACTTTGAATTGTGTAGCCATTCAAATAAAATCTGTCAAGGAAAAGAATTATAATTGAAATAATTTTGTTTTAGAGTTACTAACATTAAAAGAGACCAAAGTAAAACTTTGAATATATATATCTATATATATCGATATATATCGATATATATCTATATATATCTATTTAGATATATTAGATATTAGATATATTTAGATATAAATATATATATCTATATGTATTTTTGCTCTTTAAGAGAGAAAAAATGCAATAAAGTCTTCAGCTGTGGTACAACACAGATAAAGCTAAAGGTCTCGGATCAAATCCTCAGCAGGCGAAAAATAAATGACATTCCATTGACTTCAGTGGAGGTACTCCTGTATGTGCCAGTGAGGATCAGGAATACGAAAGAAAGCATTGCAAGAGCCATGAAGAAAACAAAAGCATTGTAAATATTCTAATATACTGTGATTGTGTGTGGATCCCCAGAGGTGCATTCTAGAAATAGTCCAGGAACTGCAATTACAGTGTGGATAAAGAAAGACAATGAAACCATCTCATTTTAGATTCATAGGTCAGAAAAGAGAAATTGCCTGACATATTCTCTCCCTTTGAAAACCACATATGTTAACAAGGGAGGGAGAGCACAGAACCTAGAGCAGAAGAATTTGCTGCATCACATTTAAAAGCTTTTAGAAAGGACTATTTTTGTGTGCTTAAGGAAACAACAATACTGAGTTAATTCTGCAAAAGGGGTTAGCCAGAAATTTGAAGAGCTGAGGTGAAACCTGAAGTGAAGCTGAATATTTACAACTTCACTCTGTCCTAATCCTAATGCTGCAGCATGAATACATTTTCATAATCTCTGTGCTTGTGAGTCATCCTGGTGTCCTTTGCCGCACAAATTTACACTGGGCTATGTAATTATTTTTAGAAAATAGGAACTTTGTCATCTTTGCCCTGCAGAGGGATTGGGTGATGCCATTGGATTCCCATTGCTTTCCTGAACTTGTGACAACGAGGAACAAGTTCACACCAGTGATTATTCATGAGCTTTGTCATAATCAGGATGTGTATATGTAGATGCAGAGCTACTGGGAAAGGTTTCAATTAGAGCTCTGTGTGATTGGGAGTAGTGATGCTTGCTTCAAGCTTTACCAGCTGATGAAAATAACCTTCCAAACATGGTATCTCAGTCCTGGAATGCCTGAGGGGCTTCCCATCCTGAAGGAAGGATCTGGCAGAGGGAGAGAAATAGTGCACATGATTGAATGCTTTCTTTCCACGCATAAAACTGTGGGCCTGACAAAAAGTACTTGGGATTACTGGACAGCTAAGGGACTGCGTAATGAGATATGGAGACCTTCACCTTTGGGTCACCTGTGACATGAAGTCATTATCATCTGTCAGCTGTTTAGCAGTCTATGTGAAATGAATGTTGTCCTCTGTCCCCCGTGCACAGAACTGCAGCTAGCCAAAATGGCATGTATTGCCATATTTCAAAGGACACCCAGACCACTAAGATTTCCTATAGTGCTGAGAATGACTCCCCTCATTCATAGCTGTTTCTCTTGTGCATATTTTCAGCTTTTACTAAATGTTGATCTTGATTGTAGGATTATATATGCTGTTTAATATCCCCCACTCCCCCCGTCCATAACTATTTAATATAAAACACATAGAAAGGGAGTGGGAGCCACATCCCCTGCTGAAGAAATGCCATTAGAACAGCTCTTGTGGTTCAAACCTGGAGTGTACATAACCCTGCTCTGAATCAAAGTCCAGGAAAAAGCATGATAAAGAATATAAATATGGAAATACCCTTCTGTCCATCTATCCTAAGATGCATACCCATACTTCTCCCAGATCTGAAGACTTTCTGAGCAAGGTGAAGTTGTTGCTGCCATTTTGTTCCTGATGGACTTATCATTCATGAATTAGGCTGCTCCTTTCTGGAACACATTTCTCTTCCTGCAGCATGACAGCAAATAGCTCAGAGTGCTGGACTCCTTCCTGAATTTTACCTTCTCTTTACAGCTCCATCACATTTCCATGCCTATCTCAGGGGTCATAGCCTCAGATGAAGAGCCGAACATCTCAGCTAAATCACAGCCTGATGGTCAGAGAATTTTCCAAGAACATTTCTAGACATGCCTTGACATTTCCCAGGAAATGGAAAAAGCAGTTTTTCTGCTTTTTGCTGATGGCTATGAGGAACCTAGACCCAGAGTCTTCCCACTTCTTGAGTACATAATTTAATTATTACTTATTAAATGGAAGGAGAGAGCTGCAGGTGACCATCCTCTGGGTAGTCTAAAGCCAGGAGAGGGAGATCCAGGGCACCTGGTTTTATTCTGTTTGTTACACATATGAGCAGTGGAGATCTAACAGGCTCAGACCAAGAGAGTGTGTCCACACATGCAGCAACCTTCTTCTCATGCCTTGCCTTTGACCTTTCCATATGCACAGTGAACTTACTGAGGACAAAAGATGTGAATGATTTCCCAACACAGAGGACAAGAGGAAGAAAAGGAACTGAGGCACAGTGCCTAGTTTTCCTGTTTGTGCAATGCTGTCTAGTTAGCTTAGGTTTTAAAGGAATACAGTAGGAAATGCTAGCTCTTTGTTGTGGTAACATTTTTGACAAAACCTCAGGTTATATTTGTGCAGTGACATCAAATTATTTTTTGCCTATAGATTTGCTATTCATTGCAATTTTTACATTGATTAAACTGGACCTTTGTAATGTTTAATATTTACAGTATGCTTATGAACAATATATCCAGACTTGCAAAAATGGAAAACAGCCTCTGACCCCTATTCCCTTCTTTTTTGCATAGTGTCAAAAATAATCCCTTATCCCCAAGAAATGCTAGCTGAGGGGGCACACACATACAGATGTATGATCCCAAAAGTGCTGGCAGATGTAGCTATTGCCTACAATGAATTTGCCCTGTAATGCTTGCAAGGACTGAAAACTTATAAACAATAACTTGCAGCCTGCACACAGAGTAAATGAAAGCAATTGATTGAATAGATATAGATAAAAAAATAAGAAATCATAGGCACACTCCATAAAATAACAAGTCCATAAATTCCACTACAGTGGAACTCCCATGTAATGAAAGGTAAAACTCAGCAGGACTTCTCATACATTCCCTCTTTATTTAATACAGTGTTTGGGTTTCATACTGCTCCTGATAAATGAAAGCCATCATATTGTTGCCATGGACTACACCTTGCTAAGGACTTTCCAAAGGAGTAACTTTATGGGTTACTGCATAAACATGGGTTTGATGCATAGAGCCCCTGACTGCAACACTGTGTTGCTGAAGATGGTTTTAGAATGTCCTACAAATATTTTTGAGGCAGATACAGCAGTGTATTACACACTGACTCATTATGCTGTGTCTTGATTCAGTGACATTGGGAAATATAGACACATCTATCCCATGATATATTTAAGGGGTAACTTCTAGTGAAAACAGACATTAAAGCATCTTTGACTGCTGATGGTTAGAGCATTAATGAAATTAATTGTAATGCTAATAGTCAACAATATTAGTTTCTTATGCAATAAAGAAAAAGATAACTAAACTAAGTGGACAAAAGCACAATATTTTGATTGAGTTGTACAATTTCTACAATCTAGTTGGGTTTTTTTAAGTCATCTGACTGACAACAATATTGGTATAAAGCACTGTAAATGAAGTCATTGTTGTATCATGAAATCAGAAGTATCTACGCAGAGAAAGCTTTACAGAGAATCCCAGAGTTTTTTGCCTTGAGGTTTTTCTCTGCTGTGTGAACCCCTGAGATGTCATCTGAATGGATATTATAAGAATTACCTATTTCTAATTTTGCCAATTATATTTGTAGGAGCTGAATGTTTTCTGATTTAAATTATATATTTTCTTTAGATAAAGAAAATCCTATGTCTCATAAATATTTAATAAGAAAAATAAAAACATGTGAGTTTATTTTACAGATAAGGTGTCAAGGTTTTAGGAAAAAATTGCCAGGGAGACATTGAACTTCAGAAAGAAAACCAGTGAAGAAATTCAGAATAAATTAACTTGCTTTAAGGTAAAAAAAAAAAGAAATACATTGTATCCACATTTATATACTTAGAGAATTTATGCAATTCCCATAATTATATATGGAAGTAACCAGTTATTATAGACTGCTAATGCAAATGTGTGAGTAGTTGAAAACACACATACACATCTTAGCATAACAGCCTGTTGGAATTTATATGCAGATTGATATTTATATTTCTAATTGCTAATTTACAAACAATATTTTCTCACTGCTGTATAAATATATGTGTGTGCATGTAACAACATCCAATACTATATTTTAAAGTGTATTTTTTTTCATAACTATATGCAGCAAAAAATAAATTTGGACTGTTTAAATATAAATTCAAATCTACAGATAAAAATGCATGTTACAGCAACTGTTTGGAATTGTTGATCTTTCTCAACATATTACCATTGCTGGTAATGGGATGTACTTTGTGAAATTTCAACTTTCTGAGTCAAGGGGTTAACATTTAATCAATAGTTTTCACTGTTATGGGCTCTTCTGGGAAATACTAGGTTGTGATATACGCTATGCATCATGAAGCAGGAGTTAGAGCCTGGTGGAAAAATAATCTGATTGCAGAGTTTCATTGACAGTGCTCTACTCATACATTTTCTGTATGTCATTATTTTCCATAAAGTCCACATAAAATTGCCGTGGTCTTTTCCATTATAGTGTCTAAAGGATGTTACATACCAGAGTGTTATTGTGCTCCTGTGAAAACCCATGCCAGGTTTCCCTTGGGAGTTTCTAGGGGCTGTTAATAAATTGGAATGTAATGAACTGGTGCTCGTATTTTCTCAGTTAAACAGTAGGCATGGGGTTCCTTACTGGAACATAACCAGAAAAACTGTGTGGTCTCATCTTATTAAAATACAAAGACTGATCAGAAGAAAAATCCTTTATGTAAATATTCCAAACTCTTGACAAATTTTAATTCCAAGGTCATAAATGAATAGATTTTAGAACGAAAAAGGAAAGCTATGGTTATTTAATGTGGGAGAAGTGAGAGGAGACAGTGGTAAAATAATCCAATGGTAAAATAAATCCTAATTCATAAGAATATCTAGTCTGCTCTCTGAGTTGGATACCAAGGGATTATTCCTGAGTCATGCCATGCAGCCATGGCTCTACAGAAGACAACAGGGGCTCACAAGCCTGTGTACATCACCAGACTGAAGACTGGACAATATCTGGACCAAAGCCCAGTCTCATGGGCCCATGTATTGGGACAGAATTAATAGCCTCATCAAGCCATTCCTACTTCTGCATGGCTTGATGAGCAAGGCATGACCATGACAGGGAGTTTTGTTGGAAAATACTCAAGAAGTCTCAAAAGGTTATGTGAAAGAGCAGATCTTGCTTAAAAACATTTTCTTCAGTTAAAATTTCATGATAGCAGGTACCTCTTTTTCCTTCTCTCTAAAAGAAATTAATACTTCCCTACTGCTTCCAAGGATAATTTTCAGGGTTTATGTACATGTCTGATGTTTTACAAAAAGAACATATCTTCCTATTAGGCCCCTCTTGCCCATATGCTAACAGGAGTCAGCAGGAGACCTTATCACTCCCTTGGCCTGACCTTTTTGGAACGGGAATACCTGAAAGTTTCCATGCTCTCAGAGGCTTTGAAGACCACTGTGGACAGTGAGTGGAGATTACAGGCAGCTCCATCTTCCCAGAAAGTAATTGTAAGTAATTGTAAGTAATCTGGTTTTCCAGAAGTTTATTTCTGCACTTTTTTTCTTGCACCTATTATAGAGTACTGAGCAGACAGCAGCAATAAATGGAATCTGATTTATTTTTTGTTAGGATCCATGCTCAAAATTTTTGCTCTCTCTAAGATGTAATTCAAGCAGAGAAAATCCCAACAACAGCCCTATATGTATTTCTTTTGCTGTTTTACTCTGGGGTTTTGTAGGTGAAATGATAAGACAGAAGAATTGTGTGTTACTTGTAATCTTTAATTACAAACATGTTTGCTATTCCCCTCACAACTTTGCAAGAGCAGCAAGCTAAAAGAGAAAACAAATCACTCTTTCAGTATGTTTGTGGCAGTTTTTATGCAGCAAAGAGCAATGGCAACTAGCAATGTATCTGTTTACAGGAGGTATTCCTGTTTAGGACACACGCCACTAAACCCAGCCATCTGACTTGAAGGAATCATTATTTTGCTACATAACTTAAAGGACACAAGTCCCTGTAAATCAGCTATGCACCATGCACATATATGCTGGTTTTTTACTGCCCGTTTGGGGGGAATTTATAGAGTAGTTCTCCAATAAATGACTTAATTACTTAAATGTAAAGGCTGCAAATGTGTTGCCATGTAGCAGTGTCATTCCTAAATGAGGCTACATCTTCCTTACAAGAAAAATATATGCTTGAAGAAATACTGCATTTTAAGGCTGCATGCAAATTAGCTGCTAAGGAATACACAAAATTTCTTTTTTTCATACAATCTTTTAGTTTTCACTATACTCTTACATTACCCACTTCAATTTTCCTTCATTGACTAACAGGCTATACGTAGCAGAAGTGGTATGCAAATACAGGAGAGACTCTATCCTGTGATTTTTAAGTGTGTCCTTTAAGTATGTCCTAACTCCTGACCCATGGGGTGCAAGACTCTTAAAAAAATCAAAACAAACCAGCTTGCTTGTGGGGTGATTTGATACAACAATGTATGATACACAAAACATATTGTAAATAGGGAAAAAACAGAGCAGCTTTTGGACAGCTCTGTCATTCTTACTTCCATATAGCTCTTCTTCAATTGAGGGCTTATACACATGCCCATCTTTCACTCTCCATTTTAGTGTCAACATCAATAAATATGAATTAAATTTTATTTTAGTTAGCAAGATATGTCTGGTATGCTCTAGACTCAGGTCACACTGATTGGCTATTGGATGCAAGTGACTTGTGTCTCTGAAATACTTAAGTAGTGAATGCTCAAGTGCATAGAATAAAATTCATGGAGTAAAAAGTAAGCACATTTACTTTCCTGAGTTCATGCTGAACAATTTCCGAATCTGGTAATGGTTCATATTGCTTGTCATGGGACAAACATATTTGACAGTCTAAGCAATAAATCCAGCAAATATAGCTTAATGGTCTGTCAGAACAGGGAGCACAGACTCAGATCTGGTGCAGCTACCTCAGCATCTCCTGCCAAGGCAAAGCCATGGTGTGTCAAGTCTTAATGAATCAGGCAAAGCCCAAAGACAAAGTTCCCTTTGACACTGATGATGCAGAATTGGAATATTAAACACCAATGCCCTGATTGCCTCTCCATTGGGATTAAAAATCTCACCAAGATTTCTCTGATGTTTCTCTCTGGCCTTGTGTTCATCCTTTTCCTTGGCATTACTCTTTGTATGGAGAGTGTTGCTTCTGGTTTTTTCCCCTGACCTCAGACAGGTTTTTACTCCACAGTTTTGCTCAGTAACTTATTCCAGGTACAGAGCATAGAATACAATCTCACTTGGGAATATGATCCTCACATTCTTCACCTTATGCCATGTCCAGAAAGACACAAATCAGGGAAAAATTTCTCAAATTTGACAAAAAAGAGGTTGTCATCTCAACATCTTACTAATCATAATTCATTGGTATTTTTTTCTAAATAGAGTAAGACAAAACAAAACAAAACAAAACAAGCAGATTCATGTGATAAAGATTCAGTACAAGGTAGTAATTTACTTCAGCTACTGACTATATTCAACCTGATTTAAATATCTTAATATTTAATTATCTACATTCATCTTACTGAAATGCACATAAAGGAACATCTTCAAAGAAATTAGCTTTGAACATTATTTACAGACAAGGTGACAGCTGTCTAATTCATTCTCTTGCACCAAGGGAGAACAGCAAAGTGATGTAAAAAGGTTTTGAACTGTATTATTTAATTCACATAATAAATTTCAAGTAGAGTCATGTGGTTGGGTTCTGTGTGGTTCACTGCCTTTCTACTGATTGTCTTATTAGATGTTTGCACATCTATGTCTGGCCCACATAAATTATTTCTCTAGTTGTCTTGAGTAAACTTGCAACGGCAAAATAGTATGTTTTTACAAGAGTGTGTATTCCTCTGGTGTGTGTGTGCATATTCAGCATGAGACATTCTCAAAAGCACAATACTGTTTCAAAGGCCTTAAGGCAGAGGAATGTTAATGTGATTGTTTTCAGTGCTGATTGTGTACTCTGCACTGAGCAAGTTCTGTTCTGCCCTGAGTCACTTATTGACTAGAACCTGATGGCAAATGGCAGGAAAACAATTCTGCAGGTGGGTAGATAGATAGACCTCTTGGGCTTCTGTCCAGTAACGATGGGATGCAAACATTATTTGTAATGAAAAAAAACCAAACAAAACAAACCACTTCTGGCTTTGATTCTCTGCATAAAATAGGGTTTGGTAGTGCTGTGCACTGCAATTTCTATAATCTTTTTAGCACTGAGCTGTGTAATGCTGGTCTTTCATTAAAATACTCTTGAGGATAAGGAAGAGCAGATATAGTCCTGACCTTACCAAATTTAGAATTTTGGATAGAAGATACAAACTTTAATGTCAAATAGCTGTTGTGTCAGTCCAGAGAGCAGTAAGTGGAAAGACTGAAAAGCTGAGATGTAAAAAGGTTAAAAACTATGTTTTAGCAACAGGCTCTGCAGAAACCAATTGCTCTGATGTAGATTAAGCTGTACACTGACCTTTCAAAGAATAAGCATTTTTCTCAACTGTCACTGTAGGAATGCATGAAACAAGCAATGTCATTAGGGAAGACACCCAGGCTAGTAGACTTTGAAGAGATTATGTCAATGAGTATGACCTGCCCATTCAGCAAAAAGAAGTGAAGGTTAGAGCTTGTACATACAAAATAAATCTGACTGAAAAACTGCAATTATGTTTCTCTCTTAAAAAACATCTTGGTCATAAAATCTGGGATTATTTAGAGCTTGTGTACTCAAATATATATATACACACATATATAAGTGTGTATAAAGGGCTAAAATCAGCTGTTGTGAGCCTCTCCAACATTTGCACCTACATGTGTTTCCTACTCAGTGGGAGACAGCATTCTTAGCCTATGAAAATTATGATTATTTCAGACATTTTGCATTTTGCATCTGGCAAATAGTATTTAAGAAATAGTCTCTGCATGGTGCTAACAACATCCAATCATTCTTAGCACTTGTTAAATTCTGGGATATTTTCACCATTCTTTACAGAAAAATATGACTGCTCGTTTGAGCCCTTAGAAGAAATTGTGACACCAGGAAAGCATGAATGCATAAAGGTTTAGGCTGTGCCAAATTAGAAATTGCACTGGGAAGAGTGTGGTCAGCAGGAAAAAGGAGATTATCTTTCCCCTCCACTCTGCCCTGGAGAGACACAACTGGAGTGCTGTGTCCATTTCTGGGGTTCCCAGAAAAGATGAGGAACTTCTGGAGTGGTCTAGCAGAGGGCTAAAAAGGTGATTATAGGACCAGAGCACCTCACTTCTGAGAAAAAGAGGAGGGAGCTGGGCCTGTTTAACCTGGGGAAGGGAAAACTGAGAGGGGACCTCATCAAGGTCTATCAGTATCTGAAGGGAGGGTGGCAGGAGGATGGAGCCAGGCTCTGCTCACTGGTACCAAGTAACAGAACAAGAGGCAAAGGGCAGAAACTGATGCACAGGAGGTTCCATCTGAATATGAGGAAAAACTTTACTGTGAAGGTGACCAAACACTGGAACAGGCTGCACAAAGAAATTGTGGGCAAGTGCTTGAATATCTCCCTCTCTGGGAATATTCAAACCCCACCTGGATGTAATCCTATTCAACCTTCTTTAGCAGGGTGGTTGGACTAGATCTCCAGAAGTCCTTTTCAAACTCAATTATTATGTGATTCTGATAATCTGGGGGATTATTTTTCCTTTGTGAGCTGCAGTCATTTATAGGACTCCCACCTGGAGCACTGTGTGCAGTTCTGGTGCTGCCAGCATAAGAAGTGTTAGAGAAGTCCAGAGGAGCACCATGCAGTAGATAAGATGACAGGAACATGTCCCCTACAAAGACAGGATGAGAAAATTTGGGCTATTCAACCTGGAGAAGAGAGGTTTGTGCAGAAACCTCATAACAACTTTTCAGTATTTGAAGGGGGCCTACAAGGAAGCTGGAGAGGGACTCTGCATCAGAACTGTAGTGAGCTGCAGTCTCCTGCAGGACCAGGAGTCATGGGCACAAATTAAAAGAGAGGAAATTTAGGTTGAATATCAGGAGGAAATTCTTTACTCTGAGGGTGGTGAAATACTGAAACAGGTCGCCCAGGTAGGTTGTAGATGCCCCAGCCCTGACAGTGTTTAAGGCCAGGCTGGGGCTTTGAGCAACCTGGTCTAGTGGAAATTGTTCCCACACTTGGCAAGGGAGACTAGATGATCTTTAAGGTCCCTTTCATGCCTTAACATTCTATGGTTCCATGATATAAACCTCAGGTGAGCCAGCAGCTCAGGCTGAAAGTGTTTCTACCCTGCAGGAGTAAACTTTCATGTCAAAAGATATAACGAATGCACTGTTTTCTGGCATAACACCAAGCAGGAATTAATCTAACTACACAGGCCAATAAATGAGGGGATGGTGGGGTCAATGTCAACACTAAAATACTGAGCAAGCCTTCCAGAAAGCCTCAGCTCTTGGGGAGCCAAAAGTACCTTTGTGTATGCATGTTTTTGCTGCACCAGAACACAAACTACCAAGATTAAAACTAGATTTTGTATATTTATTCAAGTTGTGGTTGGAGCAGACGTTGCTTGACACACATGGGTTTGGTGTGTGAGCTGTTGCTGACTGGAGGGATCTCATTTATTGAATATGTGGGTTAATATACTAATCAAGCAAAGCCCCAGACTCAAAAAGTGGTAAAACACAGGCAATCAAAGACTTTTCTTACATGCCTCTTATGCAACAGGGAAGAAATGGTAAATATGCCGCTTTCTACGAACAGTCTTTACAAACAAAACAAGGTACTTCCTCTCATGAAAAGCACAAATAAGCAGAAAAAAAAAAATTCTTATCCATTCCCTTCATCTGTGCTTGAAACTCAAAATCAGCGTAATCCCTAGTTGATCACAGCCCACCAAACTACTTCACATAGGTCAGTCATGGTTATGTAAGCTATAAAGTGCAGACTGACAGCAGGAATTTTGCATGCTTGACTCAATCTCTTTGAATAGTGTCATTGGTCTTGGTGATTCTAGCACCAGTCTTTGTTTGGAAAGTGCAGTAAAAAAAGGGGAGGAGGAAAAAGAGGTTGTGGCTGTACAGGCTCCAGCTTCAGTCACTTCCATGAAGGCAAAGAGGCAAAGGAATGATAGCAGAAGACACTGTGCTCTTTCTGCTGGTCACTCTTCACTCATTCACTGTGGCTGGGAGACAGTGTGCTCTTCTCTGACTGCCTTTATCAATACACCGACATTGTAACAAGTTGGATAGAAATGTTCTCCCACTCTAACTCTCTCTCCCCTTAGGGCATGCTGTTCTGTAGACAAGGGCTTTTTTTTGATTAGGCTTATGGGAAAATCATTTTTCAAGTTTCATTGCATGCATAGATATTGATGACACAGGCCTAAACACGAGAAAATTTTTGTAACATAGGTGAATATTAAGAGCTGTCTGTACCCTTGATAGTCGTAATTTTTGCAAAGGACAAAAATATAGCTGAATATATATGTATAAATCCTTCCTATTCATGTCTTTGACTTTTGAAACTCTGCAAAGTTGCATAATGAATCTGGAGATCACTGATCACAGAGCAGAAGTTCATGGCCTTAAAGGTTCTATTTCTCTTCAATAAGAAAGGGGTTACAGCACCACTGCCACATTCTCAGGAGTTCTGGTCAGGGGGTACTCTTCTCATTCACATATACTAATGATACTCATGATGATATCTTATTTTCTGTCTGCTCATTGACTTTGAAGCAAATGTGTCATCAAACAGTGTGCTTAACGCTTTTATCCATTATATATATACATACATATTATTTTATCCATTCTGTATAACATTTGCCACATGACATTTTAATGTGGGCCATTGTAAGCCACCTTCATTTCCATAAGTGGCTTCTGTTAAGAAACTCTAAGCTTGTGATAAGTTCATGATCTCTGTCTTCACTACGTCCATTATTCATTCTCCCACACACAATTGTCTTTCCTCTTTTTCTTGTCTTTGATTTCTATGAGAAACACAATTGAAAGAAGCTTGTGCTATTACATTCTGACATTTAGTATTCCTAATTTCTTGCATATAGACAGTAACATTTGCTTTCTCTTGGATCACCTGTTTTATATTCCCTATTTTTTTAATTGTTATAGCATTACACAAATATGCAAGGTGAGAGAATTTCCTTGACATTTCTCTTGGAGTAATGGTTGTCTCACTGTCTTTTGCTGCTTTTTGTGCCCCTATGACAGTCTGAAATTAAAGCTGAGCTTCCTGCTGCACAGTCCTTTGCCTACTTGGCTGCAGAAATCTGAACATTGGAATCTACATTCTGAGGCAATTAAAAGGAACCTTTGCCAAAACATGACCGCACTGTCTCACCAGTTCAGATAGCCCAAAGGACCAGAAAAGACCTTCCACAGATCTGATTGACATTAAGCTTAGACTCATTTCAGTTTCCTAACAGTTTCATCCATGTAGAGGTTCACTGTTCACCCCTGTCCTTGTAGCCCGTCAGTGTGAAAATTTGTCCTTCTAGACTATGTGGCTAGACTTGCTCATCATATTATACACAAACGTAGTTGGAGGGGTTTCAGAACTATGACACTTAAGAAAAAGACTGTTTTGTACTCTGCTAAGGTTAATAGCTTTGCAGAACTCATAAAAGCATTCACAATTGTTCTTGACTGAATCATCATAACAGCAAGCAGGTGCTTATATATAATCATACGTTTTGGGAGCTGTCTCAGATCATTTGTCTGGCTCAAAGGATGTACCTCACAGCTATTCATCTGAAAGACATAAAATGACTCAAATTGGTTGCTTGGCTTTCATTTCTACCAGAAACAGTGTGCAATTCAAGATCACTTTGTTGTTTACACATCTTAAGCAAGTGACATAGAAATGGCACTTTTATATGTCAGAAGTGGTTTCTTTTCTGTTAATGAGTAAGAAGTCCCTCTACTTTTTATCCTATTTTGCAAAGTCTATTATGTAAGTTTGATTTGTTTTATGGGTATAAATGTATTAATGTTCTTTCTAGCCACTAATAGTTTTTGTCTGATTTCAGGCAGCTTAACATATAGATTATCACTGGTAAACAAACTCATTGACAGAAAAGTCAATTACCCTTTAAGACATACAGTGATACTTTTTAAAAGAATAGAAGATTTTAACTTTGATGCATGGTTTTAACATAAAAGAGCTCATTCTTTTCTTTAAATGAAAAGTTAAGAATAGTTAAATGTTTCTCTTTCAACTGTCCATATAATCACTGAAGAAATCTCACTTTCTTGTACTGCTGCTTCTGGACTTATATCTGTGTGGTTTAGATTCTTTAAATCAGTGTTTCAATTATTTTTAGCTATTTTAGGTGATACCAGTAGGATATAACTTTTGAATAGAGTAGTTAATGAAAAAGAGCCCCCACAATTCCACAATGCTTCTTGTTTTCACAACACAGTTTGTCTAGTTTCTCCTACTACAGTAAAGATATACAGAGTGGTGAAAGAGAGACTAGGACTTGATTGATGACGTTTCTCTCTCTTTGCATAGTCAAACTGTAATGGCAATGCAAGCTCAGGGGACAATACTACCAGCAGGAGTGTAACAGCTTCACAACTGCTTTGCAGTTTTGCACAAGCCAATGGTCACAGCACACCTGGTAGATGAGGTCCCCTTAGTCCTCTGAGCAGCCTACTTTACTGCATCTCCTCCCTCAGACGCCAAAACAGTAAAACAGTTTGCTACTGTAAAAAAAAAAAAAAAATAGGAACAAAATGGAAAGAATGTATGGTGTCCTCCTAAAAATGGATCATTTTTATTGAGGTTTCTTATTCCCATTTGTTCCTTTGCCCTTAATACTTTAATACCATTACATTGCAGCATAGAATCGAACTGCTGAAAGAAAAGCTTGCAGGACTTGTTTCCAAGTCTCCAGGAAAGGCTGAACAGTCATCAGGAAAATGTCTTGCTTTCTTTATGACTTCTCTTTTGCTTTGGGATCAAAACTTGATTTCAAAGTGCATCTATGAAGTTACATCTGACATCTCAGTGAAATACCTGTGAGGGCCCTTCAATGTCAATAACTCACGTGTGAGACCTAACAAGTGTTGTGTGCCTTGTTTCGATCAAGCTGTACAATGAATTGTACATTGATTTAGCAACTGAAGTAGGACGTGTGTGATTAATTATGGAATTTTTTTCTGAAGTGCCGAAGTGTCCAAAGTCAAATATTGCTATACTAAATCCGTAATATCACTCTGGTAATTCAGTATTTTTATTTGTTTTTTTTCTTTTGCGGATATGTGCAGACAAAAGCAGATTTCACACTTTAAAAGTAGAAAACTTTTGTTATAGCAACTTTTCTCAGTAAGAGTGATTGCCTTTGGAAGGTGTGATATTCATGTGTCTCTCCACAGATTAATTCTCTTAGCAGCAGCAGCAAAAGAAAATGGATTACTGTAATTTAGGCATGCCTAAGCATTGCAACCACTATTTTTTCTAGCCCTTTAAAGATAAATTATCAAGGGGTAAGGAAATACTAACCTCGTTTGCATTAGGTTTTGTTCAGTACTGGTTTTTCTACTAGGTGAAAAATAGTCTCTTGTACTGAGATGTTTTAGGGAGTGAAAATCTTCCAATACACAAATTTGCAAAAGAGAGAAGGGAAAATGCAGTCTTCATTTTTTTTTTCTCGACTGTGATAACAAAGACACAAAAAATATTTCATCCTTGCATGTGGCTTTTTTTTTTCTATATGCTGTTCTGCTTATGTTCATCATCCAACTAGGGAAAGAAAATCTAGCCTGTTATTAACTATTCATGGAATTCACAGTGGAGTCTAATGTAACTGTGGTGTTGCTGGGCTGATTACTCTCAGGGAGAGGCTTTCTCCTGCCCTTTCCAGAGCCAGACCTCCAGCTGACAGTGCAGTCAGCCTGCAATTGGCCATAAGCAGGTGTTCTGAGAAACCCGGAGCAAGTCAATAAACAACTGGAATTGAACATACACTCTGAAGAAACAGATAGCTCGGGGTAGTGCTGCAGCAGTAGTGTCTGAGCACAGCAACCCAATTCCTCTTTGTAATGGATGACCAGAGGGGAAATAAAATGGATGCAGAGCAAAGTAGGAAGAGAACAAAAAGTTCTCTGGAGACTTGGATGTCAAATGAATGTATAAGGGAACATTTACAATACATCTTGTTTAACTGGAATTAAACTTATCTTTAAGGACATTCCCTAACTTACACTCTCCTAAGAATGACTGATTATCTTTATTTAGTATAATATTATAAGATATCTACTTAAATGAGTTATTAATTAATTGCAGAAGTATAATGTAAGTAGCTTTTAATGAATAGTACTTATATAGATAAATATTTGTAGACTCAATATATCGATTGAAAGTTTAAGGAGGAGAAAGGCTCAGGCCAATATCTGCAAGACCAGCCAATGTTTCTTTAATTATAATTTTGGAGGGATTCACACCACTTGTTTTTAAAAAGTGAGGCGATGTGTTCCAGTCACAAATCTAGTCACACTGGCTTAATGTATGCTCACTCTGTAAGTATCTTAAGAGTTAGGTTTGCCTGAACTGAGTTTTCTTTGTAGTTTTCCTCTAGAGATTAAAGTTCCCTGCATAGTAAGGATCAATATATGACATCTTTCATGGGAACTGGACTTGCTAGAGTATTTACTAGAAATTAGTGACTGGAATAGTAGAAATCTGTCCTTCACAGATAAAGCTGAGCAAATGAGTGTGCAAATAAGACTGCAAATTCTTTAGGAATCATGCCAATAAAACACTTCCCCACAACCCACAGCCTAAAGCCATGACAAATGCCTAGTGCCCTTGAATATGCAAAAGAGGATAGGTATTTGGAGGTGGAAAATGTTTTGCCACTTCAGCTTGTAGCAATTGTGCCAAAACAAGCTTCTGGGTCTGGTTTTGGACCTCAAAATTTAAAAAAGCACTTAAGAAATTCTATGAATCTCACTTGTGGTCAAGAAGCTCTCTGACAATGGAAAACACAGAAATTTAAATCTCATTAATTTGTCCAGAGGACACCAACATAAGCTTGGATTTGATGGCATGCATTCCATTCTGAAGAGAAAATTGTCACTGCTAGTGCAAATTATAATGTACTAGAAAAAGGTACTGTAGGAACTAGCACCTAGAAGTCAAATCTGCAGATTCAACCAGAAGGAAGGCACACAGGTGCTCAGCATGCACTGGAAGAGATTGCTGAAAGAAGTGGTGAATTTTTCATTTTTTGGAGCTTTCATATCAAAACTGACTGCCTGTCTCAAATTGCCTGAGTTGAAATCACATCCTTGTGTTCAATAAAGGCATGCCTGGATGTAAGGCTTGATCAAGGATCTCCTACTAAATAACCTAGTAGTCTTGTTGACTTTAAAATCAGGCAATCTATTTCTTCTACAGGCTGAAGGGAGAAGAAAGAGATAAAGATTATTTCCATATTTTCATTTTGGGAAGGTGCTCAGAGAAGTATGATGCTGCGGTATATATATAGATAGATGGACTGATGGGAATTTATGACTTCTTACTTGGAAAAGAAAATGCTCATACTTGCAATATAATAAAAGAAACATCAAAATAAAACAGACTAATTTTTCCTTTAATTATCACAGTTTCTACAGCTGCTGAGAAAATTATATCTTCTTTAATGTGCCAAACTTCATATTATAACCAGCATATAACAAGGAAATAAGGGTAATTGGAATTAAATTTATAGAGTGGAGAATCCTCTAGTTTAATGTTGTCTAAATGGATTTTAACATATTGAAACTGCCAGAAACTCACATGTGAATAAAAACTGTTAAAGAAAATGAAGAGGAAAGAAAAGTAGGATATCAAGTAAATACAGTTCCAGAAAACTTTTGAAGTAAAATAGTGCATTGCAACTGGCAGCTCCTGTGAAGTTCCACTGTCATTGATCAGTTCTCAGTTAACATAAGTTAAGTGCCAACACTGATAAGGAATAGATAAGTCTCACAAAACATGATTCTTCTGGGTGACAGGTTATTTTCCTCCATGACACTAATCCTTTATTTCTTGCAAGATGAGAAACTTCAGAGGAAGCTCAGAGGAGAGGCAGGAACAGCAGTTCTCTCAGAGAACAACCTATTTTGGTGCTGGTATTTATTTCATGTCAGCACCAGTCATGTGCAGAGCTCCCTGCTGTGCAAAGCTCTCCCACAGAAGCATGGAAAGTGACCTTACACACTTGGTCTTACAGATGAAATTACCAAGATACAAAGTGGGCAGTGAAGGGAGCAGAAGCTGAGGTGACTTGCTTGAATACTCAAGTAGAATTGAATTCAATCCTGGCACTCTGGGATTCTGAACACAGTGTTGTTTGCTGTCCCTGACTGTGAGAACTGGGTTGTGAATTACCACTAAAGTCTACGGCAAATCTCAAGAGCACAGAGTCTGCTAGTCTGCAGCATCTTCCTGCTGAGGCACTCGGGTGTCCTCAGCCAGCCACCTACCACATAGACAAAGCACCATTTCATGATCTTGTCTTTTCCAGTTTTTATTGCTGAAGGAGGTGTTATCTTGGGTTCACACAAATCTTGGGCAAAATCGTAGCTGCATGACTATCAGTGGGAAATGTTCTATTAACTTTGGTGGGAGCAGGGCTTTGCCTCTCAGGCTTATGGATCAGAAACAATGCAAAGATAGCTTTGAAAGTGTGGCTTTTCAATGGCATGAGTAGGAAAGGAGCCTTTTCCTGGGCTATCCAAGATAGTAACTTTTAGGGTTTAGCCAAAATAGATGGACAAAAATAGTCTTCATCTGTAAAGACATCAATGGTGGGCACATCTGCATTATTACCATTCTATTTTCTTTCTCAGGTGTAAGAAACAAATTTGTAAACAACTCTTATGATTGCCTCTCTTTTTCTGCATTTGTAATCAATTGGGAAGTGATTTTGAGCACATGAACTATGTGCTCAAAATGCCTTGCGGGTGAAATGAAACCAAAAGATGGGTTTGGGGAGAGCCCTGAATGTGCTCTAAGTACTAACAGATGCTCAGTCCACGGGGCTAGAAGAGAATTAGTCCAAAATAGACCTTGAACAGAGGTCAAGGTCTGTGGGTGCTGGTCTGCATCATCAAAACCTTTGCTCTGCAGATTTGGTCCTGGTGTACCACATTCCTTAAGCACAAATATATTTTCAGCTGTTACATGTCCAGGTTAGCAATATATTGAAACTGGCCTTCACCCACGTTCTGTCTGTATGTGACCTAAAAAATTTAAACTACTGCCCACCATTAGAAGCCTTGTACCTAAGGCAGCGTTTGAGCTATATCTGTATGACTTTAATTCATGTTGCAACCCACATTGATTCCATAGATCTTTTGGATATCCAAAAAGTTCAGATGCTCTCAAAGTTAGGGCTCCCATAGTTCTTTAAATCATGTGATCCCAAAATCATTGGAGTTATTTATATAGTCAGAGCAGAAAGATTTCAAGGTACTGCATTTTTTTCTCCAGGCCAAGACAAACAAATGACAGCAGTGGCTTAATCCAGGGTGAGTGTTAGGTACATAGGAAACTGCTAGTGCTTGGTTATGCCCACACTGAGCAGAACACACGAGGTTCATCATGTCTGGAGGCTGGCCCAAGGCAAAACTGTCATAGATTATCAGAAAAAAAAAAAAAATCAGTTGATATAATATCAGGGTATAACCTGAGGCTGTAAGGAGAAGAACTTTCTTTTTATGTGCTTCATTTGAATCTTGGCTTCTGTAAGAATGGACTGAAAATAGATCATGTCACCAGATCATGACTGAGATTTTCCCAACCCAACACCTTGCTCTGTACATTGTAGGGGAATAGAGTTTTTGCGCTATTCGCTTCAGTCTTTTCAATTCTATTACAAACACAGGAAGCTAAGGAAATAAGTTCACTGTATAGATAGCAATCCCTATGTGCAAAATAATATGGATAATTAATACTTAGCTGAAGTATATAATGATGGCTGTATCAATCTGGACTGCTAGTTCTTATGTCCCTTTCATCTCTATTTTGCAGTCAATAAGATTTCTGAATGGCACAAAATTGTTCTGCTTAAGTGACATGATTTCTAGGAAGCTGTCGGATATCAAGGAAAAGAGACAACACCGCCTGGAAGGACCAGAACACGTTCTCAAGAGAGTAGGTGAAAAAATGATTTTATGACATTATATTCTGACACTGTGTGCATCAATTTTAATGAAGGATATACTAGCTTTATTTTGCAGTGATGAATCCAAAAATATTTAATGCCCTAGGCCTGAAGGAAAAAAGGTGGTTTTATAATGGAGTAAAAAGGTGCTATATTTTTGTATTGAACATGAATTTGAGAATAAAACTAGATAAAAATTTCTTTTGTTCCCATATTTTTCCCACAGAAACTGAATAAAAGCAAGACTGTATACTTTATCTTTCTATCAGTAGCTGGGATCTGCCTATAAATTCCTATTGCACATTGTATTTTACTCAGATTTTTCAAGGAGGTAAAGGTTCCACTTCCTAACTCATCCCAGCTTCCAAAGAGCCAGATAAATATATTTTTTTCAGAATTATGAGAAAAAAAAAATCATCTAACAGCAATATAATTTAAAGATCACTTCTATACATATATCTGCATAAAATGTCCAGGAGTGTTTTAAATCCACTTGTGAAGTGCAACTGTTTCTGCAGTGAGAAGTAAAAAACAATTAATAATAAAAATACATGATACTTTGAGATGACAAGTGAATAAAACTTCTTCCTGTCACAACTGTGTCATGATATAAGTACAAAAATTTATATTATCCAGTTGGAATTTGAGAGGGACATAAGAATTAACACAATTGTTTCTCTAAAGAAATGGGAGGATTTACATGTTACAGAGGAAACTAAAAAACTAAAAGTATCTTGAAGAGACTTGCTATATACAGGCTTCGGCTTTGCTACCATTCTCACTATGAAGAAAGTTTAATCACCAATGCAAAAATTCCTTCCTTACACCTTCATTTTGAAATTTGTCTTACTAATGTCATCCTATGGGTTCTGCAATCATATTCTCATGGGTATTTATACATTTCTCTCAAGTAAGAACAAGCCAACATGACACACTACCTTTTATTTCTGGTGGTAATAAGGTCTGATGCCTTTATTTTCCATAGTGGACTATTACTAAATTTTGGATGCTTCTGAAAGTAAATAAAAACTGATTGTGTCTATATATTTAATATGGCTTGTGGTTTCTTTGGTGTTTGTTTATGCTTTTTAAAAGGTAATGATAACTGATAAAATCATCTCCATCCTTTTATTCTTTCCACATCTGCTTGAACAATTCTGCCTACATTATGAAACAAGTTTGGGGTTCTTCTGTTTTTTTTTTTAGCTGAGCTGTTTTCTTCCCTGTCTTTGCATTTGGTTCAAATTATGATGAATTCAATTCTCATTACAATCATTGTAATAATTGTGATTATTTGCTGAAATGAAGAATAACAAGTTGTTCCAGAAGATTACATACTGCATTACCCAAAAATACCTATTGTGTAGCACCATGGATAGGAAAAAATAGAAAGATGAGTCCTACCTTGCTACCAGTGTGATAAGAAGCCTCCTCAATCTCATAGTTATGATTTCTTTTTCTGCAAATATCAAAAAATAGCATACAAGTTCAGTGCTTTTTGAAAACTGCTCCTCCTTCAAATGCAACCACAGGTATGGCTCTGTAAGTAGCTGATTCCACTATAAGCATCACATATATGAATGGAAAAGCTGTTTGTTAAGCTTTTACAGTCCTAATGTTAATTACTGCAATTAATGACTGGAACTGCAATTAAAGTTCAACTAAGGGTTTTTTAAACTAACAATGGGGCCTCATTAATATTGCTCATGACTGTCTACTGGGAATTACTTAGCAGCCATGAGACTTATGTATAGGACCTCAGTTTGAACTTTCATGACTCCTCTTCAGAGAAATTAGTGATGTCCCACCAAGTCATAGGACCACATCTTCCACTGGTTTGGTTTTTTTTGGAAAAAAGATGATTTTAAACCTAACTTTGCACCCAACAAAATCAAAATGAAGACTTATAACACTGAAGACATCACAAAAATCTTCTAGATGGGAAAATTTACTTTAGTTTTCACTCTGGAATTCAGAATCCCACTTGGAGGACAAAGAGTACCCTGACACCAGAACCAAGATTCAACAACAAAACTGCTAAGCTCTTTCAGGTGACTACAGCCTTAGAGACACTTTCACAACATTAAGGTAAGTTTAACAACAATAAGGTAAATTATGTCTCATCCTTTCAGTAATAATATTCCTATAACTTTGACTTCTTTATGAGCATTCCTACCATGAAACTGCATTTGTTCTTAGAAGATCTGTGTCTGGTCCACAATACCATAGCACAGACTGCTTAAATTCATGTCTGCAAAAGATTGTCTTGATACATGCTTGTCTCCAGACCTGTCAGTGGATTCTTGCCTTTGAATTACTTGATCTGTCAAAGCTAAGCCTGGGCTCAGCAGTCTGTGTCTGCAGTTTTGGGTCCCTAATCAAATAAGAAGTTTGCCAAGGACTCTTTGGCCATTTCCTGAATTCTCTTTGAAAATGGGACCCCGTCAGTTTGATGCACTCCTACCCTGCTCACAGGTCCCCATGCAAGTGGCTCAAGCTAGTACTCAGCTCATTTCTTTCTTCAGGAGACTCTTTTCTACTGTACCTGCAGAAATGCCTGCCATATGAGGACAATCTGATGTGCTGGGCACAGAGGTTCTAAGGCAGCCTTTTGCCAGACTACAGTAATGATGACCATGAGCTTCCTCAGATTGGCCCTTGCACCAGATGTTCTTCCCATAAAAAACTCCTAACAATGCTTTTTTACAAAATGTTCCTTTCACAAAAACTCACCCTCATTTATTTGGCCTAATATTTTACTTACTATAAGCTTTTAACCTATAGTAAGAACTACATACAAGATATGTATACATACTACATACTACATCCAAGAGCTGAAAAAAAACCCCGAAACAGAATGTCTATCACACAAGGGTACCAATGCTTTAAAACAGAATATGAGTTTTTGAATTTTAATAAAATCTGAAATCTCATAGGAGTTTTTTATCATTATATCCTCACAAATTATTTCAGTGTCACCGGTATGGTTTGCTTAGTAGCCACTGTTTTATTTACTTTGTGTTCTCTTATGAAAGTGGATGTCATGAGGTGGAAATAATCTATTTCAAAAGTCCTCAAGTAAAATCCGAAAGATCTTTACATTTCCATCCAAAATGTTGATATTTGAACTCAAAATTATCTATTCGTTGGTTCAAATGATATTTTTTAATGGAAAGTCTGGAAGATGTAGTGCTCTAAACAAGCTTTAAATACAATGAGGTTTATGTAGTGGAATGTGATCTGCACTTGACTCTGCACAATGCACACATAACTAACCCTTTGCCCAGGGTGGCTTTAGTGTTGCTGAGTTTTAGTGAGTGGTCTCTTTAATTACTGAAGTGAGGACTGCTCACAGATGCCTGATCCAAGTGCAAAAGGGAGAGTCTATTCAGAGTAGGTCCTGCAGTGTGAAATGCTGACACTGAGCTGATGTGACAAACCAAGAACTTTTCTCCCATTTCTGTGTGTTTGTTCTCACTGAGCTGTGTCATGAGGTAAGTCATGCCAGGTGAAGAATGCAGAGATTTCCCAGATGTGGGGACAAGGAGATAGAACAGATGTGTCATCTTTGTTGCCTATAATGCATCTATAAATGCACTAGCTACCTGCTGGCAAATCTGTACCAAAATTACATAATAAAAAAAAATAAACTGCATCATAATAAAGCAGAAAAAAAAAAAAAGTAATTTAGTCTAAGAACAAGCAAATGGGCCCCAGGGTTTAATGAGCTGAGTTACTTGAGTTAGCACAGCAAATTTCCAAAGAATTTACCATACACTGATAATTCACTCATCATGTATTGAGTTCACTGCTTGTTCATTGTTTATTCTATTTTTTGGGTTTTTTTGGGTTTGTTTTTTGTTCTTTTTTAATAGGAGTGATGGTTAATGGAGTGCAATGAGGAGATCTAAACTAAAGCTCTTGCTCTGCCATGGGTTTCCCCCATTACTTTTAAAAGTATTTTTAATTTTTAGACATCCTTGAGATGTCTAAAAATTGAGAGCTACCATTTGGAAATGCCTATTTAAGAAGATATTGGAGACATTCTAGCTATGATAGCACCTGCAGAAGAACTTGTTTAGAGCAAGTATCTTTGGTACCTTTGAAATGAAAGGTTATCTGCAGGATCTTCTATCAGCAGCATTCATCAGAATTTTGTAGTCTTAAACCAGGACAGTTCCAGGGTTTGAGAGTATACTGATTCACTAAAGATGTATGGTTAACTGGAGAAGGGAAAAAAAGAATGGTCTGTTGATTACAGCAGGCAGTGACCCAGGATAAACAATTGATTTTATTTCAAGCACTGTGAAAGAAAGGATGGATTTCTGGGAAAATGCAGGGAAAGAACAAGTTGGGTTGGTTCACCAGTTGGTCTGTATAGACCACATCAGCATTTCCTGCAAATTTTCTGCTGTTCAAAGACAGAAAAGGACATTGATCTTGATATTCAGGCTACTTACAGATATGCAAATATAGATGACTAATTTTATATGCTCCTTTAATTGTATGGCATAAGGTTATAGACAGTGTTCCCATACCGAGACAGAGCTCTGACTGTAAGTAGGAATATGCAAGAATGAAACTCTTGGCTAAATGTTCAGGAAAAGTGGAAGTTGAGCTGGGGGCACACAGGAATAGGATCTCTTCAGTGGTGCTAAATCAAATGAAACAGCTATAGTTTACATTGTCCTGAATTTCCTATCTATCAGTAATGCTGACTATCTTTTAATACCAGAGTCAGATACACTGTAGCTTTTCAAATAGGTAAAAGTGTTATGAAGAGCAGAAATAGAGTACAGTCTACCAAGTAATTCCCAGCAGGCACTAAATACTGAGGGGGACAAGTTGAAAAACAATTAAATTCAAATAGCATGCACAAACCTGCTCTGTTCTCACTTACCAGCAACAAGTCTGTTTAAATAACAATGTCTTAAAGCACAAAAGAAAAGAAAAGCCTCATGAAAATCTCTTTCAGGGACAACTGCATCACCTCAATCCTTTTACTTTGCCTCCTCAAGGATCTCTTTTTCCCTGATGTGGAGATGAGGAATTAATCATCCTGTTACATAAAATGCATACTCCATGGGGAAGATGTATAAAGCACACAAAAGAGGAGCAGATTTTTTGTTGAGTAAGGTCACCCTCAGGGGGTGAGAGCACAGGGAAAAGTGCTCAGTGAGTAATTACTATTTCAGGATCCTCTGGAGAATTGCAGGCTTGATACCATCTGAAAGAGCCTATGATCTTCAATTAACTCTTTGCTCCTGTACATTGGTAATTACCTCAGTATATGTTGGGGGCCAGAGGAATTGGAAATTATTTCGTTTGTGTGGTGGTCAATGTGTGCCACAGGTGTGAAAACCGGGCAATTCTCCTGAATTGGTTGTCAAGAGCAGGAGAATCTCAGATCTTGAGGAAGACCTCTACTGGGAAGAGACAAGTGTGGAGTAAGCTTCAAGCTTATAATTGTCTTATCTGTTTCTAGCTATGTCTGAAAATGGCTGTCAGTGTCCTGCTGACCAGGTGATGCTGGCAGGCTGAAACCAGTGCTGGACTGCACCAACATTTAGAGGACAGGAGCAAATGTTATGGAAATTCAGTACATGCTGGTGCCATCAATGAAACTAAGATATGATGAGCAAAATAAAAGATGAGAAGATTTTTGAGTTAAGAAAGGGGATGGAAAAGAGGGTATCAGGTTATAAAGGCTTTGCTGTGTTTTAATTACTGCAAACTAAGTCTCTGCAGTAGCTTGTTAGATGTACTATAGTTTTAATTAAGTAATTAGCGAGTTTGATGAAGAATACAAGGATTTTTAGAATTTAAAGTATTCTGGAGAGTGTATAGGCAGGGGAGACTTTTTTTCTCAGGTGTCTCCTCATTATATAATGATTAACCTTGAGTGAAATGTTACAGGAAGCACTGAGAGCTTTTATTTATGAGTCACAAGCATAAAGCCTGACCCAAAAGTTCTTTGGAAAAATTCTGCAAGGAGAGAACTTTGTTAGTGTGAAACCTGTAGCACTTAGGTCAAAATGTGCATTTAGGTATCAGGTAAGGTGTAGCAGAATAACATTTATCTCTTAAATGACAAACTTAATGAGCAATATTCATAGAAATAAGCAGAACTTCTGTGTTGCAATGTGTTGAAAAGATAATGTGGTTGTATTTAGGTTATGTGTGTCATAAGTTTCAGATTCTCACTGAAAGGTCTTGAATGAAAATGAAATATAGCATGAGAAAATGAATACAGCTGTTTTTCTCCCATCATTCACTGTGTAAACTTATCCCCCTCTGAGTGTAATGTCATGAGATTTTCATAGGACAAATACAACCCTATGGGAAAGATATATTGTGATTCCTCTCTCTTGAGACAGCAATAGGACTTGTTATGGTGATGGGAAACCCAAAGTTCCCAGGTTAGCATCAATGCAGAATGTGCCCCTAGAAGTCTTAAGGTAACTGCATGAGAGCTGATAACGTTGTTCAGTTGAGAGACTCCTTCAGCCTTTTGAGGTATAAAGAGTAATTCCATCCTAAATAGCATTAACTACCAAAAATCTCTTCAAAAGTGTATCTACTCAAACATATGAATACTGAATAAGCAATATAAACTCTGTGCTGGTAGCATGCATTTGGTAGCAATCTAGTTTGTTATTAATGAATCAGTATATTTTGCTCAGTGGGGCACAAAGACACATTTAATCTTGAAATATCATTAGTGTTGTCTTATTTTGTGGCACATTTCACCTCAAAGATTACTGCATTCACTTCATCTTGAGTCGAAAGTCTAATCCATCAGTTAGTGCCATCCCATTATAGTTCCATCAGAGGCACCTAATGACTATGGATACCTAATACAAGTTTGTAGGTGATTTCAAAATGTGGCTCAATACACTTGGGAGGCATGAACAGCTTTCTTATATCTGAGGAAACTGAGAAGAAAGCAAGAAAGAAAAAATTTTAAAAAAGGGAAAAAATTAGAAATAATAACTCTGTGGCTGCTGGAGATGAGTATTTTAAAATGACAATGTAAATAAATCCTTAGATAATCTTTTATGAATGAATGTGTATTTTCTGTTACAAGTATGAAACTATTTAGCAATAATAATTATGTCTATTTATATCTATCTCTATATTACCAATTTTATCTACAGATCCATGTTGATATATACTGTATAGACAAACAGGTGGATACAAATGCAGGCATTCTTAGAATGTGTATATACATAAGAATTGCATTTTTTTCTGACTAAACACTAAATGCTATGCTGGAATTAATTTTCTGTTGTAGCTACACAGAAAGTATTCAGAAGAAGAAGAATTGACCACTGAGTCAAAGAAAAGGCAGAATGTTATATACCAAAATAAGATAGACTGCTGTGGTCAAAGTACTGCAGAAATGTCAATGTAGTTACAAATAGCCTGACACAGTCAAGTTTCTTACTTTCATTAGAGATTACAATTCTGTGAGAGTAAAATTTTTCTCTTACTGGAGATTTTTCTGGTTGGTCTAGGCTGTATCTTAAATCAAAATAAAACAAGAAAAACTTCTTTGTTTTGTACTTAGAAGTGACCCTCGCTATCCAGCTGGTTTGCAGGGGGAGGGAGGTTGGATCGGTTGGTTTTTTATTCTTTCTGGTTGCAGTCTTGTGGCAACATACACCATCTAAGTATCTCCATCTAAATTTAGGAAATTATTATCATTCCCCTATCACAGTGTAAATATGTCTGACTTCTGCTACAAACTCTGTCGTTTGAGACCAGAGCAAATTACCCAGAAAACCTATGGAATCTCCATCTGTGGAAGTTTGCAAGTTCGCTCAGCTAAGAAAGGGCACAGCCATTCTGCTCTCTGGCTGGTAAGAGACCTGCTCAGGGCAGAAAAATGGTCTTGAGACAGCCAGAGGGGTCTCTTACAAACACAGTTTCTATGATTCTATAAATATGTTTGACTTGTGCTACAAACACTCCAAGTACTGGGAAAAAAACACTCCAAACTTGTTAAAATATTATAATAATTTCAACTAGGGAATTCTGAATGTTTTCAATTTCTTGTTAATTTATTCCTGAGCTCTGAAATGTTTGAAAACCCTGAAAATAAATGTCTGACTCACAGAAGATATCTTCTATGAAAAACTACCAAATTTACCAACGATTTCTTTGAAACTAGGAATTTTACACCAAAATGAAAATAAGGCTGTCATAATTCGGAATGAATGCCAGTACTATGCCAGATTGCACCATTAGTGAATAAACAGGGGATATGGCAACAGAGCAGCAGTATAATTAGCTCAGTTTAGCATTTTCAGGGTTTTGCATCAGTAGCTCTAGTAGGAAACAGACAGCTCTGCTTTTTGGCCACATCAGTATGCAACTAGCACTGAAGAGATCAGGCATAACCAGTGAGCTGAAAAAAGCAGTTTTCCATGCACACATCTGCTAATCTGAGGCAGAAGGTATTTGGCTTCATACCTAGGGAGTTTGGTGTGAGCTCCTGGTAGCTTTCAGTGCAGAACAGCCCCCCTTCTCATCACCTTTGTTCTGCAGCATTAACCTGCAGCAATTGTTTAGAAAATGGATATGAATATCTTAGTCTTGGGAAGAGCTAAAAGAACATTGATCTAAGGCTTTATTCAAGGCTTTGGATACGCAACACTTCTTCTCAGTGAGAATGTCCTGAAAACAGCTAAGGACGTTTCCAAGGATTGCTTTTATATGATTCTAACCATGACTTTGTTACCAACTCACACACAGCCTAGAGCAGCAATGTTAATGTTTGAGGGTTTTTTTAGCAAAGAAGCCTATTCTAAAAAAGGTGGGAAAATAAATTTGTAAGTGGAATTTCAAACTGTTTTATCCTGTCCTGTAGGTATTTGAACCTTTATTGTTTGGCAAATGTATTAAAAAAAAAAAAAAAGTGCATTGAGGTTAATGGGATGGTTCCCTAAATAGAAAGTCAGAATGGATGATGCAGGACACCTGAAGCTTTATCTCTAAAAGTGTTGACATAACTGAGGATCCTCAGGATAGGATTTCAGATGCCTTAACTGACAAGATGTGTAGTAATACTCATGTGCTATTCCACAAGAAATTTATCTTTGTAACTATGACTACTCACTGTTATAGGAACTGGAGGAATAAAGAATCCATTTTTATGCAAAACTGGGAAAACATAGGGGTTTTTTTCATGAATTTGAAGTAACTAGAGGACTCACCCAGCTTTCTGTAGCCTCTGTAGCTTACCATGTTCATAATGCACTGTATCACCGCAAATTAGCTCATAGCTGCCTCAAATCTCAGCTCTTGACTGACCACATTTCATTTGCTGCAAAATTCTTCTATTTGTTGTGGGGTTTTTTTGGGGTTTTTTTTGGTTTTTTTTTAAGAAATAGAACTTTGAAGGATGCTTTGTTGGCAGATATATTTGTCTGGCAGGGCCATGGGTGGCATGGGTGTAAGCAAGGGCAGAGCTTGGCTCTAAATGGCTAAAATGCTATTCTCCTCTGGCTGTGAGATGCCGAGGCAGAATATAAAAGTAACACAGAGCATGAAAGCTTCATAAGCAGCAGAAAGAAGGGTCTGAGTCACCTGGTGTGCCTCCTGCTTCCCAAGGGCCTGCAGAAAGGCTGCTGTGCCTTCAGCTGGAGAGCTGTAGAACACAGACCAGCTCCAAGGTGTGGCATTGGCTGGGGAGGCGCCACCCTCAGAAATAAGAAGCAGCTCCCTCCCTGACCAAATGGGCTGGGCTGGGCTGACCCTTGCATGGAAATGATGGGATGGACCACGAGTGTGGGTGCAGGGCTGCAGGGGGTGGGTCCCAGTCTTTGCTCACCACCTTTCCAGTGTTGTGTCCATGCTCACTGCAATTTTCCTGCAATGTGACAAGCAGGTGAATCTTCTACATTTTGAACGAGTTACAGTTTCTTTGGTGTATTGTCATGGTAGAGATGAGATAACCTCCCTGGACAGTTCAGTCTGTACAACTGTACTCACTGCTTCACAGAGCATTTCTGTTTTCAATCATTATACATATTGAATGTTTCAGAATGTGTGATTTTTAGGTAAACTGAAAATGGAAAAAAAATACAAGTTAGGTTATAGAAGAGAGGCAGTTTAATGAGAGAGAAAAGCTAACACTGCAGTTCTTAAAGCACAGGGGAAATTTAAGCATGGAGTACCAGAAATAGGATTTCAGCCTTTGTTCTTAATACATGTTGCATCTAACAATTCCATTTGTTCCACTGTTCTTCAGTGCCAGAACTAAGCAAATAGTTTGCAATAAATAATTTAGCCTTTGAATTTAACCTTCATTCCTGCTCATGGAGTCACAATGTGCTGGCTGCAGTGGTTTCAAACTCAAGATCGTGCAACTTTTAGGGGTAAAGGGAAATTGAAGGTATCTTTTATTGTGATGTGCCAGTGTGATATGACACTTCCAACTGATTACAAGGTACTGCTTATCTTCCCTGATCTGATGGTTGCAGTGGGATGGTGAGGAGGGAAAGTGAAAACTGTCATTTTGAAATGAAACATGAATTTCTCCTTTTGAAAAGATTAACACCTTTGATACTTTTTGAGTAGGAAGGTTGACATGGAGTTACTACAAGAAACAGACAAGATTATTTCTGACTGAGCCAGTAATTCTAAATACTTGGTCTAGGATTGCATCTAAAGGGGACACTTGAAAAGAGGGCACCCTAAGACATCTTCCAGATAAATTTCACCTTTTGCATTTCATTGTGGAATGGACTTTTATGTCAGTGAGGAAAGGAAAGGATTCTCTGATGCCTCTACTACAAAACAGAGGCCAAAACCAGGTCACTTTGGGTTGTGTTTTTTATCAGTTTTCCATTCCTAGCTCTGGCAAAACATATGGCTATGATTTCAACCCAAGAGATTGTTGGCTTTGCCTCAAACAGGGACATTTTTGCAATAAGGAGTCACAAAAATTTGGCTAAGAAAAGGCCACAAAAGAGTTTCTCATACTACAGCTCAAGGCATGCAGAATAAGCTGCGGGGATTACTGCTGAGCTGCTTTTACAATGAGAGAGAGGGAAAAGCAAGTTGTACATATCTGTACATATCATCATAAAATACTACTATGGTAACAACTCATTGTTTATCTGCTTGTCATCCATTTGAAAGGACAAAAAGAGCACAAATATGGAAAACCAAATTATATTTTATCTGCTGCTCTTTTGGTAGGTAATTTTAGGTCTCAAGTAAATATGTAACTTTTCAGAATTAAAAGGGGAATCTTTGGCACTGCCAAAGTGTCAGTCTTTCTCTGGGTGATTATGTTGGAAAAAATAAAGCCTCACAAGTGACCTTGCTGGAACACTACAAGGTTCTGAAAGTCTCAACAGTGTAAAGAAACCTCGTGTGTCTTCCTTTCTGTTTGGAGATGGGAATCAACAATATTTAGAATGGGATTGGCAGAGTTCATTACAGAGAAAAAGAAAAATAATTCTATATGCAAATGGGAAAAAGCACTAGAGGAAAAGAGGAAAAAATTGGTATCAATCTGAAAAACAAGAGGATTTTAATTGATCTCTCAGCCCATAAAAAACATATAAATTTTTTTTATACATAAGCATGAAGTGCTTAAGAATTCAGATAGGTTTCTTACAGACATCCATAAGCAATTTCCCTTTAGCCACAGTGACAGATAAATATCACAATTTTCTGGAAAGTGAGGATTGAAGTCATTGAAAGGGGTCTTGATAGTCTTATTTTTAGAAATCTAAACTCAGCTGACAAAAAATATTAAAAATTCCACTATTTTTTGAAAAAGAGAGGGAATACCTAGACAATAAAAATTATTGAATCCTTTTTTAAAGGTATGAAAACATCACTTAAATGACAAAGTAGTTTTCCTGTTTTTCTATCTTTATGTTCTTTACTATTTTCCTTTTGAAAAAATATGAGACCTCTTTCATTACTTGCTATCTTAAGTTTTCTCTCTTCAATTATATCCATCCTTGACAACAACATGCAATTAATTTTCTAGCAGAATTGGACAATAGGAAAAAGTAGAATGAAAAACATCCTCACATTTTAATGCAGAGACACTGGCATATGCAGAAGTAAATGCCAGGCGTTATGCACAATCCAAGGATAATCCTTTTGTGTACAACATGAACTTGTGAAATCATTATCCCAACAATTAACCAGCATGATTAATGAGGCAGGGAAAAAAAAAAAAAAAAAAAAAAGAATAGTTGCTGCTGCTATTCAGTTGGTGCAGAATCTAAATGTCCCCTGACTTCATCTATTTTCCTGTATGTCTTACTGGGGTGTCTTCAATCTTTTAGAAAGAGAGGTTGCCATGAGTCTCGGCCCAGCTGTTTTTGACTGTAGCAAACATTATATTGATATTGTCACTCTGTCCCAGCTACCATTCTCTTTTTTTCTTTCCAATGAATGCACCAGGGTCTTAAAAAAAAAAAAAAAAAAAAAAAAAAAAAAAAAAAAAAAAAAAGGAGAGAAAAAGGAGAGAAGGGAGGTAGAGCAAGCAAGGCACAAATCAAATGAAGCTGAGTGGGCTCTGTTTGCAGGCTGTGGCCTTGCTCCCACTGGGCCCACGCAGCACGTGCCCTTTTATCTTAGTGCCTTTAAGCTATGGTGGTCTGTTCAACCTTCTGGGGCTACATATGTCTCTGCACCAGGATAATTGTTCTCAACAGCATGAGCTTAACTCTATCATCCCTCCTGCCTCTTGACTTACTGTAAATTAAACAGTGGCTCTATGAAAAAAAAAAAAAAAAGAGATACTGGGAAGTTTCAGCAGCTCTTTAAGATTACATATTTAAAAAGATAATTTATTTTATAGGAACTATGGAATATTTTTCTAGTTTCCATATGGTGATATGGAAATAATTTTAAATATTCCCTTTGTGCTTTTTTTGCCTTTTTTTTAAGCCTCTGAAGCAAAGAACAATCAAAAAGAAATTAGATTAGTGGAGAAAGAAGACTAGACATGGACAGATAATATATGCATGGAAAACATGCAGGAAGCCAAATTCCCATTCAGAGTTTGCCAAATTACCCACAACTTCTCTTTCAATGCTCTCCTAATAATTCTCCATTGTATGCAAAGCCTATAAGAATAGAGTTAATCACAGTGTATGTGTATCAATTACATATTATGGATGTAAATTTTGCAAGCCCCTTCTCCTTGTTAGGAAAGAGATGATCTTTGCGCCGTGCACAGTTGAGAATGCTCTGTCAGCAACTGAGCAAATAATAAAAAATAGTAATAGTCAGAAAGCCTCTTAAGTTCAACTCACATTTTAACTGCTTGGTCTAAAACTCAAGAAATGGAAAGTTTTCACAGATGTTGTCATCCTGATCTATACTGAAAATGTTCTTTAACTCCTTAAAATCCCTTAAATATCTTGTTCTTTTCACATATCTTTGTCCTTTCAAAAAGATCAGGAAATTTTAAACTTCCTTTGTCTTCATCCTAATGCCTTTCCCAGTACCTGTTTCAATTCAAATGAACATTTTTAGCAGACACCTCTGCTTAGTCAGATGACATTTTACCAGCACCTTTTATGTTGGCATCCTTATTCTTCTCTCTCTGGAAATACCTGCAATGATTGCTTGATTTTATTTTTGAAAAACACCAGAAGAAATTGTCTATTTTTCAAAAGAACACAAGGAATGGAAATCATTGAGCCATAATTTTTATGTTCTTCACTGGAATCTGTCCAAATTGGGATTTAAGTCAAAGCAGACAGCATCCTGTGAGGGTTTAGCTCTGTCAGCTGGGCAACTGCAATTTTCAGTGTATACATTATTGTATTGCTGTGTGCAATGACAACAGTGCTGATACTGCTCAAGTTTTTAGGTCTTCCTTGCAGAACAACCATGATCTCTCATAAAAATCATGTGCTTTCTGTAATTCTGATAATTGTTTCCTTTAATCTACAACAATAACAACAACAACAAATATTTTGTCTGCAAGAGCATAAGTTTTCTTCTTCTTCAGATTATGTTTATTAAGATGAAGTTATACTGCAGCATAGCAAGATTCTTTACTGAATTACTCTCCCCGGGTCCTAAGCTGGGCTGCAGAGGCCCTGTGTGGAATTTAGACAATGGTCTCTGTGAACTCAGGACTGTCAGAAAGTTGTGTCCTTTTCAGACTTTTTACACCAGGGATTTGAGGGTAAGCACCAAAGGGAGCTTTACCAACAGATCTTGAAGGCTGTATGGGATTCTTGCCCAGGCTCCAATGTCCTCAAGGACAATTCACAACTTTAAACTTTTTTATCAACCCAGGTTTTAAAAAGGGCTGTGTTTGGCCTAAGCATCTTCCTTAAACAGGACTTAAAGAGTGTTGCACAAAGCCTAAAATAGTTCTGATTACAAGTGAAAAGGTCTTCTGAAGTTTCTGATTTTAAGTAGTTGTTACTGAGCCTCCCAGTCAAATTAAAATTTCTTTACTAGCAAATAAGACTAAAAGTTAATTGTTAACTTTTCCACACTCTTGCTATGCTGATATCTCTAAATATTTCATGTTTCATTACCAGGTTTGTCGCAGAGGCAGTAAAAACTCTGGTTCACTGATCCACAACTGCTGTAATGGCATTCCCCATAGAAATCTGCTGTAGCTGTTTATGGAAACACATATTTACTAGATGTGTATACATACATACTGAAGTATGTATGTGACAGTACACTCACACTTAGTGCAAAATAAACTCTGGTGATATGATACATTGCTAAAATGTCCAATTCTACAATGACAGCTGCACACCTGCAAGCTGAACAAGCTGTGGGTACCCATGATCCCAAAGCTTCCTTTCCCAACACCTCAGCATTTGAAGCCCCACAATGTCATCCCTGAGGGTGACGTGTCACCCCTCTGTGAGACCTTCAAAAGAGGGTGGCAGAACATGCTCCTAAGGGATTTGAGGAGGAGCTCTGAAACTCTTCAGAAAAACCAGAAAAAGTAATGGCACATTCCTTTGGCCTACAACAGAAAGGTAAAACTGTGCTTGGCCCTCCCTGTTGTCATTGTCATAGTTCAATGCTCATACTGTCTGTGTGCCTGGATATGCAGTCTGAGGGGCAGATGCTCCTTGCTCCTCTCCATTGCAACATCAGGGATCATGCAAGGATAACAGGAAGGCACACAGTCTCTCACATGTCAGCTGAAAGACCAGTCTTTGGCCCCTGTCTTAACATTGTCTCGTTCCTCATCAGTGCAGATGAGCTCAGAGATCTGCAATTAGACAGCTGTAGGTTTCCTCTGCACTAGTCCAACAAAATTTTCATGCCTAGCATGTAATGCCAGATTTAATCTACATATTTTCTACAGATTTTTTTTCTGAGGAAACATTAGTCCTCTGATATTTGCACATTGCTGTATGCGTGGAATTTGGCAGTATCTCCTGCATGTAGCCTCTTTAGGTCCTCTAAGTTGGCTTTGTTTAAGTATCTGATTCATCGAAAAACTCTGTACAATTTGGGCCTGGTGCAAAGCCAGTTTAAGTCAACACTAAACCAAACCAGGCCTTTATATCTCTGCTTCAGTATGGATTTATGCGTGATGTTTTAGGCATTCCCATTAAACAGCTCTAGCCCAAATGCTTGTAAATAATAATAGTTGTTTAGGGTATAAATGAAGTAGTAAAACTTACATTTTAAGAGCTACTTGAGACGTAGCCAAAGTACTAAATAAACAAACCTCACACATTTAACTGTTGACCATACTGAGCTTACTGAGAGGCTAAAAACAAAGGAAAATTTCCTCAGGAAAAAAAAAAATCCATTTTAGGCTAGACAGAGAAAAAGAGGCTGCAAAGTTGCAACAGGGTGAAATAAAGTAGAGACTCAGAAGATAGTTAAAATGCTACTCTTGTCTCTGGCGAGAAACCTGACTACATAGCGGTAAGAATGTCTTTTTATTTCCAGAGCTTACTGAGGCTGTGATAGATGTATATCTGGAATATATTTCTTCCTGTGTGAACGGACTACATATCACTATCATTAACAGTAACTCAGCATGTTTATCACAGTGCATTTCAAGGAGGCAAGAAAACACACAGGTTACTGTTCTAATACCGCAATAAGTCATGGAACCATCAGCCTACTCATTGTTTTTAGTGTAAATTTCGTATTTCACAAGGTTTTTTTTCTCCTTAGAAATGGCTTATGCAAAATATAACAGAAATATATTGGAATGCCATGCCTGAGTCTGGGTAGCATTTCTACAGATCAGTTCAAAGCAAAGAGTATTTCTTCACTCGAATGTGTTATGTTGACTGAATAATGTGTTAGTGCAGTCAGGGATACAGTATTTGTCATCCCTGACACTTTGAGAAGATATTTGCTCAAATAGAGTTCAGTCTAGCTCTGCAAAATATTTGTTGCTAGGCTCCTATTCACTATTTGTGGGTAAGATTGGATGCCTCTATTATTTTAAAATTTGTTCCATCTAAGACACTGTTCAGGAGTCTTACTGTTTTCAGCATTCAGATTTCATATCAGTAAGAAGTAATTACCTCCCTGAGAAAATCCCCTTTTGTCCCAATTGAGGCCATGTCACTGCAGCAGAAATGTTATTCAGCAGCCACTGGGCATCCTTGGTGGTGACATCTGTTTGGTTGTCTGGTGAGGGATTGAGGTATAATCAGTCATATAGGTGTTGAATAGTATTGGCTTCCTGACAGACCATCAGAATGGCCATAGAAGCAGCTTAAAAATCAGCCTTTTTGTTTCTGCCACCCAGTGAAACACTGTGATGTTTGGAGATCAGTTTTACTTACAGTATTGCACAAATCAAGACAAGAAGTTACTTCCAAGACTGAAAATAACATGCTGAAAGAGGGGGGAAAAAGAAATTGCTTTGCCTATCAGTGTTTTCTTTACTGATTTGTGAATGACCAACTGACTAACTCACCTATGGCATCAGACAGAGTTAAACCTTCCATTTTCTCTAGAATTTCTAAATTGATTACATATTATTGCCTTAAATTTAAAGGAAGGCAGAGCTTACAGTTCTATTGTTATTGGTTTGTGAATAAAAGATGAAGATTAGCATGATTAAAGAGAAGTGAAACAGGGGTTCAGCAGTATTAACTCAAGAGAGTAATTTTCCTGGACACTACTGGGACTGTGTCCATGACTGAGGACAGAAGAATTATGCTCTAAGGAAAGTAAAAAGCAGACCCTGTCTAACCAGTCCCCTAGGGGGAATGGCAGTGATTACAGGGCATGCTGTTTTCTCTTATTTTATGGGCATAGGCAGCCAACTGAAAAACATGTGAGGAAACCAATGCAACTGGCATCAAAGCTAATGTAACTGAGTCCAGACTAGCAGGTGAAGATTATGGGCTATTGTTTGCAGAGCTGAGAGTGAAAGCAGGAACATAGCTACTGAGGTTTTGTGTCTCAGACCCACAGTAAAAAAACAATTGATACACCAAATTTTCACTGAGGGAAGATCATATGGATAAAAGAAACTGCAGTAGAGATTTTGTGGGTGTAGTCTTGGCAGGAAAGCAAACAAGAGAAATTTGAGGGATTCATCTCACATAACTGTAGGCACTGCACTACAGATGGCTATATTAGAGCGAGTCACCCAGACTCCCTTTAAAGTCAGTAGAAATAAATAGTTGCTTTTAGGGGATAATTCATCTTAACCTCAAGTAAACAACTGAAATATCTGTGATTGTACCCCAGAAGTGCCTGTTTCTCTGCTTTAACCACACAGTTGTTCAGATGAGACTCTGCACACAGTAGATGGAGATATGCATTGTCCCACGAGGTTTCAGAGGGACTGCATAAACAGGAGACTGACAGGGCACTGCACGAAGAGGGGAGGTGCTCCCTCATTCAGCTCTCCATAGACAGATGTGGAGGAAATCTGCAACTAACCCAGCATTTCTCCAGAAACTTTAATTTTCATCTTTGCTACTATTTGCTCAGTACCTCCACCTCTGCCAGCTGTATATGGAGGAAAACAAAACAACAGAAAAACATATAATTCTTTCTTGATTGTTATATAATTTAAAAAAATAATTAAAATATAAAGACAGCTTCTAAGTATAACAGCATTTCAGTACATATTTTCCAAAATTAACATATTTTATTTATATGTAGATGGTGTATGCAATAGTCCTGGCTGTCATAAAAGAGGCTGGACTCAAGCCACAACCCAGAAATAAGTGCTTTTGCACTCAGTTCCAATGGTTTCAATGCAAGCTTTGCCTAATGAGCTCTCCAGACTTACTGCAGGCACCACACTCAGCTGGGTTGGTGTCCAGACTTTATAGCTGCTGGACTTGGAAAAGTGCAGTAAGATCTTAAAGCAGGGAAACTCAACCTACATCAGATAGCTAGAAGGACATATTTATTGCACAAGTACCCTTAGGATCCATTAGGGTCTCCATTAAGACCAGTATATTGAAAAGACTAAAGAAATGGCAGAGGAACTGTTACTTACTTGATGTTATGAACAGCATAGGCAGTACCATAAACTTTCAGAAACAGAAACATAAATCATAAGAAAGTTATTGTTCTTCTGGTAACAGGAAGCTAAGAAAATGTTTTTCTCACACTATTTCTGAAGGTATTTCTGGCTATGCAACTATATTTTAGACAAACCCAAGACATTATAAAGTAATGTCTTGAAGTAAAACTACCTGATGATAACACTCAGGAAGATACTACACTTTGCTGACCTTTGCTCTAGCACTTGAGTTTAGATTTAGCTGCTGTATAATACCAGAACATTTATGAGTTATACAATTCATATGTGTTTTCTGTGATGGATGCAAAGCTTATGTGAGTCATAAAAAAAAAGATGAAGCTGACATGACAAGAAAGAAAACTCTTACACAATACTTTCAGAAAGTTGTACTTCAATGCACGTCTGTGTTTGTTTAAAAAAAAAAACAAACCTAAGGAAGCTGTGATTCTTTGGGCCTTGTTTCATTAGATATTTTGCAAGAACTTTGGAGCCAAAAGGACTTTTCACTGCTCTATCCCTGTTCTTTGAGAGGTGATAATGTAAGACAGTTTCAGCCTGAAACATTATTAAAGAACCAGATATTTAGTTTTTCTGACTTAAAGGGAACAAAAATATTTTAACATGCATTCTTTTTAGCAAGAGAAAGAAAATGTATAATAATGCTTTTTTACAGTGCACATGCCAGAAAGGAAAATATCACCCTCTGAATATTCCAATCTTAAATGCATACTAGAAATTATACTCTCCAGCTCTGCCTTCCTGCTTCCTCAGCAGTCAGCTGAGGCCATATTGCTACATTTAACAGCCAGTCTAATCCCTCACCAATTTATATTTTCAGTTTTCAGTACTTCCTGTGGCCATGAGTTTAACAATCTAGCTGTTGTTTGAAAAGTACTTCCTTTTGTTAGGTTTAAGTCTACTGTCTAATAACATTTTGTATGACCTGCTGTCGATGTGTTGCCTCTGCAACTGCTGCCTGGCAAAACCTGATTTTATAGACCTCTATTATATTTTCCCTTACTCATTGCTTGAAAAGTCATACTTTATTTAGTCTCTCTTCCCCAAAAAAGCTATTCAATAATCTGATTTTTATTGCCCTTTTCTGTGCTTTTCCATCTCTACTCTATAATTTTTGTAATAGTGGGACCAAAAATGCACCTAGAATCCAAGAAATGAGTGTGCCATTGATTTCTACAGTGACATAGTAATTTCTGTTCTGCTTTGCTCTTTATTCTTATTCTGACAATTCAGATGATGCTTTTTGCTCTTGTAACTATCAGTAGGCACTGAGCTGACATTTTCCGAGAGCATTCACAATGAGTCTAAAATCTCTTTCCTGAGGCTTATTAGGTAATTTAGAAGCTCTTGAAGTATACATCCAGTTAAAATTGTTTTTCTCACATGCACTGAACTTAGCAGCACTGAATCTAATCTAATGTTTAACCACTTGGATGGCTGATATTGTGAGATGTAGCTGTGACTTCTCACAATCCACTTAGGACTGACTTTGCCATCTCACTCTACACCTCACTTTTTACTGCTCCATCTGTAAAACCTATCAATCTCTGTCTAATTTACCAGCGCAGTTAATTTTTTTTTTTATTAGCACGGCTTATCTGAAGTCTTGGCATAAATTGCTTCAGGGATTCCTTGAATGTACCTTGTTTTATACTGTAACTTTTTCATCATTGTGTATGCTTATTCTTCTGAGACGAGAAGATCCGTTTGAATATTTTTTGTTCTGTAATTTTTTCTTTTCATTTTTTTTCTTGCTTTCCCCTCCTTTATTTTAAATTTTTGCCTTCTATTTTATGAGATAATATGATGAAATATAAAATAATAATATAGGTATAAAATCCATTAATTTGTGAAATGGATTCGGTGTTTAATAAAGAAAAAAGTGAATTAAATAACAATAGACTGACTGTCAGAAAACACTGAAAGGTGACACCAGAATGTATTTCATATACTACTTGTACCAAAGTTGTAGACATGAAAATAGGCTGCTGCCTACCTCCTAGGCACAATCTCTACTCACAGACAAAAAATTCTTCAGAAGCTGTGCAACATTACAACTTGCATTTCTTTCATTCTTCACAAGAAGCAGCTTGAATTATGACTTTGGATTTGAAATAGGAAATATATCCAAATTCTCTAGCAATATGATATTTCAAGTCAAAAACCTTCCTGATGCACTAGGACTTATCTGAAATCTGCCTTTCATAACAAATCAAAATTTGCAGGAGCTTTTCAAAACTGAAATTGTCCTTGTTTGCTGTTCTCACTGCTGTTCTCTCCTTGTCAGCTCTAGAGAAATTTTGAAAACTTCTATCTCCTTGATTCTGATGTAGATTATAGAGTGGGAGGTTTTGGTACTACAAAAACAAAGTCATTGCTTGCCTACACGGTAAGGAAAGTTACTGCATGAAACATGACTCTCATAACTGATGATGGCATTATCTAAAGCATTTGAGTTTATATTTGATTTTAGTGACTGTGCTGATTATAAAATGAAGAATTCAATTCTAATGATATGTATGCATTCACTGGGGAAAAAAAACTTTATTCACTGCCACTGTTCCTTTCCTCACTAACATTTCTGAATCAAATAATAGCTATGAAATGTTGGGCCTGCTACTCTTTTGGCTAAGCAAATTAAGAATAACACCAGAGAAATCTATGATACCAATATAGTCCTAATTTATCTCAATGTCTGTTAATGCGTAATCGCCTTCCCATTTTATTTTTACTTCCTTTCTCAATTTTACTCCTCACTACAATTTGAGTTGGGGCAATTTTGTACACCTATAACTAACAAAACAAAATTATCTCAAATATTTCAAGGGAAAAAATATGTAACACCATATCAAGAAGAGCAGTCTTATATGGGAGTAAAACAGATTTATGTTTCATTCTGCTCCAAATGGCCTTCCTCTACAAATGCCATCATCCAGTTGGGATTGAGCTGTTACACAGGATATATTCTATCTCATCTTCCCTGTTCTGGAGTGACTATTTTTTCAACATTGATGATAATGATTTCAGAGAGTGTTTTCAAAGGTTTCTGCACTACGAATATAGTGTTTTTAAAAATTGAGAGCTTTCTCTCCCCTCTTAATTTGCTTCTGTATGTGGCCCTAATGTGCTCATTTCTTTCACTTTCCATACTTGGTGTATTCCTTGCAGCTCCAGTTCCTGCGTTGCATGGCTGTGGGAAGATATCATCTTTGTGTAAATGAAAAATGAACATTTTTTTAATCTGTCATACCTAAAAAGAAGTGATGGAAACAATTCAGGTGCATCTTAACATTTTAAAACTCACCACTGTTCTTGAAAGTCAGCAGGTTTTGGAAACATAATTATAAAGCAAATTTCATAATTTCAAAAAGAGAATGAAGATGAAAGAGCTCCTTGGACGTGATTACAAACTTACAACTGCATTGGCAACCATCAAGAGTGTTTCAGTGTTTTACTTCCTTCCCTGCAGGGACTCTAATGCCAAACCTACTGGTTTCTAAGCAAGGATGAGTATAGGAGAATTCTGCATGGATTCTTTTAATCCATAATTTTATGACAAGATTCTAAATGTTAAGCTTCCTGATGGAGCTCTCACACTGTTGTATGAGATTTTTTTTTTTTTTTTAATTTATCCTTCCACTCTAGAGCACAAAAACTTCTTTTCTGGAAGATAAGAAACACAGAGGACATTTTTCATCAGATCAAAAGGGTTGAAATACTTTATACTGTCACTTCTCTGTCTGCTGAAGTTTGTCTGTGGCACTTCAGAGTCTTTTATAGGATGCTTTTACTTTATTCTGTAGTGGGATAACTTCCCAAAATGTCCTTCCAGTTTTCCATTTAAGAGATGCGTGGGATGAGTAGCTGCGTGAGATTTTGTAGCTGCTAAAGTTATTTATTTTTTCTTGAATGTGGACTATATTTTGTTTCCTATAAGGAGGCAGTCATGGAAAGAGATAATATCACCACTTAATATTTATGAATGTATAGTTTTCTTTTAATGGTGAAATCAATACTTGTCCCTAGAACAGTTTGTTTTACTTCTAAAACAGAACAATAAACAGGATCACCAGATAGCTTTTCAGATTCATAAATAAAAAAAAATCTGCTTATTAGCACTTTTTTTATCTAGCTTTTTGAATCTTGTTCTTGAGCCATTTACAGAGTGTTCAAGGGAGGTTATTCATTAAGCCTGTTTTATCATATTCTCCTTGGTTGTGCAATTCATTTAAAGACCTATTCCATATTTCACTGAAGGTTATACACATAGATGTGGTTATGGATATGTGCATCTGTGTGAGTATTTATGGAATTGTCAGCCTGCAGGGAATTGCCTGTGATGTACACAGATTTATTTATCTGGTTTTTGGAGCATAGTTTCAAAATAATTGCCAGGTGAGATTGAGATTTTATTGCTGGTCCTCTCTATTTCACAGCTTTGCTGAAGTGGTTTAATTATCAGCTATTAGAGGTGATAATTCATACACCAAATCTGAAGGGAGCTAAAAAAAAAAAAAAAAACAAAAAACCAAAAAAAACAACAACAAAAAAAAACCAAAACAAAACAAAAAAAAACCCAAAAAAACCCAACAAAAACAACAACTAAAAAAACCCACCACCAAAAAAACCCCACTAAACCCTCAGTATGCCTTCAATGCTAAAGAGAAGAGTTCCACATGCTATTTATACCCCTTAAATTTGCTTTTGCCATAGCAAATAATTCATGGTGTAGTGCTGCCTTTTTCCTTTTTTTTTTTTTTTTTTTTGTCATTTTGTCCTTCAAGGTGTGCTCATTGGTTGTGGTTTGTCAAGGGGCTGGTGGGCTGTGTAACACCACAAATGGTGCTGCAGTGGAGACACAGGCTCATTGCTGATGGCTCACACTCCCCCCAGGGCAGAGCTCACAGAGCTCACTGTGCCAGCGCCTGGCAAAATAGCAGCTGGGCCCTGCTAAGGCCAGACACAGGGGATGCCTCCTGGTGCTTGGGCTCAGGACTGATGAGTACATACAAAGTGCTGACCCTTAAACTCTCCTTCAAAGATAAAGTACTTGAGCCAGGTGTTTAGCTGAAGCTTTTGGATATGGAGATAAAACAGGGGAAATGGCATCCCCACTGGAAGACTGTAATGAGGAAAGAGCAGAAATATATCTGTTCTTTGAACTATTCTGAAATCATGATACCAATATCTATGCCTCCTCCATGGAGCCATGCTGGTCTGATGTTGATTAAGTTAAAAATAATGCCATAATCTTACAGACATCATTTATGCCTGATGTGAGGTATGGATAACATCTAGTACACTAATAGGGTAATACATGTCAAAAACTTTTTTCTTTTTTTCTGTGTTTTTGCTTGTTTGGGGATTTTTTTCTAAACAAATCTGAATGTCTTTGAATCCAAGGCTACTCAAACCCAGATGGCTCAGGCATCTTGGTTTTCTTTTGTTTGTTATATAAAGCTGTATGTACCCTCAAGATGAAATCTTCTTTCATCGCTTGTTCCTGTCTTGTATTCTTTCTCAGCTTTTCTCTATTTACAAAGCAAATAGAAAACCTGTTTTGAGATCTAAGGAAAAGGGTGAAGGTCTTTGTAGATTACAATTATTTCAATTAAATTGTTTTCTGTATTAAAATAATAATGCTTTGCTTTAGAAAGTGTGTTACTTGGAGAAAAGTTGGTATTTTTAATCTGTCATAAACATTTTGATGTAAGCTTATATAAGCATATGAAGTAGTAAAATTATCACTATTGTTAATATCTTAAAATTCTTAATTAATTTTAAATTAAATATCTTCTATTCTAAACTTCCATTAAAAAAATCTCAGACATTGTTCCCTTATTTTTGCTGAAGTTTCAGGTATAAAAAATGCACTGAATTAAGAAGAGAGAAAAAACACTAAAACAGAACCAAAAAGTAGAAAATCAGACGTAGTTTATACTTAAAGAAAAAAATACTTTAATTAGTAAAAATAAGATAAAAATTAATATAGAAGGAATAAAGAAGATACATGAAAAGGAATATAAGCTAAATGTATTATTTATGTTAAAAAGGAAAGTAATTAAAATAAGAAAGGCAGGGAGGTCACATGACTTCATGTTGCAGCAGCCTTCTTGTTAGAGGGTAGAAATGAACAGAGACACAGACTTCTTGTTTATCACACCATGAAAAGGGTCCTGGTTCATTCCTCTTACAGCTCAGCCATCCTGACTCCAACCATTCACTGACTCTGGCTGCAGCAGCTCCTGCTGCAGGTTTCCCTTGCAGCCTCTGACTGCTGGTTATTTCCTGCTAAACTCTGACTGCAGGGATCAGCTTGCAGATTCTGACTGCAGGCTTTCACCTAGCTAGACTATGTCTGTAAATTCCAGCATTAGGCTCTTACTGCATACCCAGACTGACCTCACAATGATTCTCCCTCCCCAGGATCATTTTTCATGATTCTCATGATCCTGTATAATTCCCCCTCACCAGCTAACCCACTCCCTTTTATCACACTTATCTTTATTTGATATAGCTGTGACTTATCAGGAATGAGGCTGTATTGGGTACTTAACACAGCTGCTTATCAGGGACAAGGTCACCTGTATTCCCTTCTCCTACAACTTCAGTTTTAAATTTATTGATATTACACGTCAAAAAGATTTTTTTGATTATATGTATTTCAAACTCTCAATTTTTCCTGTCTTTCTTAGTTGTTTTTTTTTTCCATCCTAAAAGGAAATTACATCTCCCCAGTCAATATTTTCATTTATTGTATTTCAAACTATGGTTTAAAATAATATTCCCTAAGTCTCAGTTTATGCAGTCACAGTCAGTAGAATTGTGTGTTACTATTTATTTGTTCTTCTGACTAGCACTTGAGACTAGCATCTGAATGCCCTAATACTGCTTCAGTGACACCAAGGAGTCCATCATCCTAAAGTGGCAGTTGAGGGAACTATTGAGGAAACACCTCAACTGATACATTTCTTCAGTATTATTGAAGACAATAAGGCAAATTATGCCCTTGACACGAAACATAAATTATGTGCTCTGGATTTTTTTCATATGCATTTGGCTAAAAACCTTGTCCATATTGGATGATAGTACTCTGAGTGTGTTGTAAAGAGGTAGAGAAAAGGGAAGCAGAGGAAAAGTAGAGAATTTTGGGGGTTCTTCTATGGATAAAAATACATTTTTATTGACTCATTTTACCTCAGATGAGTATGTTACGAGGATTTTTAGTTTAGCTTCTTATTGCAGCAGATGGGGATCCCAGCTGCTTGTTTCTTTCCATCCTGACAATCTGGTTATATCAGTTTTTCTAGCAGCTTGCATGTCGAAGGCTTAATCACAAAGAAAGAGGCTAGAAATATCCCTTCTTTAGAAAACAGAACTGAAGCTAGAAATCAATTTCCACCTTTTCTTCCAACTCAGGTCACTGGTAGTGGTGATACCCACTAAGGGCATAGGCTAGCTTTGTTAATAGAAGGGTGACCAGAGTATGCCAGGGACACCTTGTTTCTCATTAATCAGCCTGTAGTCCTCTTCTCCTATAAAATATAGGTGATCATCAGTCCAAGAGATTTCTCATCAGACTGGGACAAGGCAGGCTTTGCATTTCTAAGTTAAACTGAAAATTTTCTCAGCTTTATAAAATTTGAGAATTTTATTTAATACCGAGTTAAGGTAACTGGACAATGTGAGCTGTATGGCGCAGCCTCCTAGCCCACAAGTTGTAATGACAATTTATGTAGAGGAAGACCTTATATTAAATTGCAGCACTGATGGCTGTGACTCCCTAATCAATTGTCTTAAGAAACTTTACTTTTGGGATTGTTCCTAACCTAATGAGGCAGAGTCTAGATGGTATTGAATCAGGGAAAAAGACAACATGAATTATTGAAAGTTTTTGAAGAGTGAAGGAAGAAAGGGACAATGACAAATTTTTACAAGCTGGTCACATTGAGGATGTCTTCTCTGTCTGGTAAAGTAGACATATAAGAAGAAAAAAGCCCCAAGCAACTGCAAGACTATTTTCATGAAGTTTTATGGGGAAGAATTTCAAAGTATTATAGGTAAGATCTTGAACCCTTCTTCCCCTACACATTTAAAATGTAGTGAATAGTCTAAGGAGTGAAATCTAAAAGGTTTAGTGAAATTTTTTCCATAGGACCTTTGCAGAAACAGGAGGAAACAAAGCATTAACTACAGTGAGAGGAAAGATATGCAATTAAGTTGTTTATCTAATGATACAAAGAAATCTGTCTCTCTCTTCCATTACATTCTCTTTTCATACCAAGCAAGACATTCTAAACAAACCTTTTATAGCATGTCATGAATAAATAAAAAAAAATCCCATTTTTTAAACATTCAGCTAGCATAAAGCATTTGAGGTCTGCTTTTTGCAAGTTTAGTGGATTCCCTGTCATGAGTTAAATTGATGAAATTTCCTTCTTTTACATGGGAAATCCTATGTACTGCTGTCTCTTCTGAAAATATCAGGTGATAGCTATCTTAGAATGGCCACGCAAGGCTAGTGGAGATTTTGACCTTTATACCTCTGTGCTGCTGCTGCAGTATGTTCAGCTCCCCAGTACTGACCCTGGCTGGAACTGCAGGCAGAAAGGAGCAGTCCTCTCTCCAGAATGTGTTTGAATAGTGTGGAGCGTGGGGCCACACATTAAGCAACTCTCCATCTCCATAACACTCTGCTTCATCTTCTCTGAGAGGTATATTGGGCTTTAACTGGATGAATGTTAGTGCTACAAGTGCAGAGCGAGTACTAATTCCTGAGGGGGCTGTTGGTAGCCTCTTTAGAGCTGTAGTAAATAATGACTAAGTCCATGAATTACACAGAATTAATGCACTGAGGCTTGTGTTCTCTATATGCCTTGTCTTGCATTCTAGCTGGTCTACTATTTACTGTATACTCTGCAGTTTCAAACAATGTTTAGGCAATCTTTGACCATGAAGAATCTCACAAGTGCTCTGCTCTGTTTGCTGAACCCCAAAGTGTGGACTGTTGCCCAAAATATGACTGAACTATTCAACATACTTTACTTTTTCAGCCTGGGAAAAAAGCCCATGGGAGCTGCTTTGTGGAAGAGCCAAGGTTGATTTTCTTGTGCTATTTCATCTCTTCCAGTTCTAACCTGAAGTGGAAAACTTGTTGGTGCATGAAAATTTGAAGATGATTTCCAAACACTTTCTCACTAGCAAAAAGGTGCAGTCTCAGCTCAGAATAGATTCCAACTGCTCTGTTTATTTGTCCTAGTGAAAGATTTGTCTCTTCTTCTAGCGTGATAAATCCCAACAAAGGAAAACACAGTCTCTAAAAGCCGAGTGTACCCACCTGTGGAGTGGGAATCACCTTACATAACTTTATCAGTTATCTTCTCCAGGTCAACTATGTTCCATCTGCAGGCAAAGGAGAGAGGGGAGCAAATCTAAAAGCTGATTCATCCCATCCTGACTGTTTAAGGTGAGTAAATTGCCATCTGGATATGCCTTCCACTTGCTTTTAGTCCCTGCACAAGCTCTAGAGAGTACCTAGATAATTAGTTTAGACTATACAATTTCTAGATGAATGAAGATAAGTGTGATGACTCCTATCCTCAGGTGTGCATCTGTGTGAGAGCAAAAGCATAGGTGGTGGGAGAGATAAAAGATGGGCACCATTTAAACACAGTGTGAGGGTTATCTTACAGACTTTCTGTATGTGTTTGCTTATCTACTGTCTGTGTGCGGTTTTGTTAGCGTGATTTTCCTTTGCTCCAGGATAACCACAAAAAGAGGTTGCAGAGCAAATGATGTTTCTGATCAGCAACAGGCAACACTGCCAACCATTGGATCCTGCTGAATATCCACCCAGAGGATCACCAACCATCTTGCAAATCTCATGAGCAATACTTCAAAACACAGACTGGCATCATGTTGCATGGAGCCTTAAGGGTTCAAATGGTTTGGAAGTGGAATTGCTTCCATGGTTTCTGTGATTTGCATGTGAAATTGATTTTATTGGATTTATTTGATCAGGAGGCACAAGTGTTTCCCCAAGGAGTATAAATAAACATGTTACTAGAAACTGAGTAGATGTGATGAACCATAAATCTGGGAAGCAGTGGCTGAATGTTAGCAAATTTTACATAACTGCAGTTATTTTATGAGGTTTTGATTTCCTGCATCAGTTCACATTAGATAAAGACACAACACTTTGAAAGGACAAATTGAATGAAATTCCAGTGGATGCCAAACCCCATCATTTTCAGAAATACATTCCTGGCTTTGAAATCTATTAATACTTTGTACTTGAAACCTAGAGACTTTGCTTCCTCTGACTGATTAATAATTTTCTTTGAAATGTTAACATTTATTATTTATCACTGATCCCTATTTAAAAGCCCATTTTTCTCCCTCAGTTATGACAGTGGAAAGCTCAAATCTATTACAGCGAAGCCTGTAGTCCTCAGCATCTTTAATAGCTCAGTTGTGGCCTGTACCCCCCTTGCAATGCAGTGTCTCTATACAGAAAAAATGGAGCAGTACCAGCTGCTGATGCACCTGTGCCAGGCCCTGTGTGGGGATGGCACACCCCTTGTGATCTAAGTGAACTAAGTGATCCTTAGCATGTCACCTCCTCACCAGCACACGCCTTCTGTGATGCCTCTCATTACCATGTTATTAGCTTAAATGTCCTGAAAATTAAACATATTTTTCCCTTCTCATTTTATAGAGCAAGTAATGGGAACCTCAAATTCCAGCTTGTTGTGGGTTCTCATAATGTCTGTGGACTTTGTCGTTCTTTAGAACCCATCAGCTCTCCTGGGGCTGCAAGGAGAGGCCAGCCTCAGAGGTCACTTTCAAGCAGACCTGGCTTTTAATAGTGGAAAAATATGTAGAGCATCATTCTTATAAAAAGGAATTAATCTCACCTAAATTTAGTTGGTAAAAATTAGGTTTCTGGTCCCAGCCTGTCAGACAGATACTTTTATGGTCAGTGGAGAAGGACATGCTCTTCCAGAGGCTGATTTAGTAAGACAAGTGCTGTTCTTGTTTCTTTGTCAAAAAAACAATTTGAGATAGGAGTAATTTTTTTTAATCATACCTGTCTACCAGTTCTGTGTGCAGGATGATAAACTGATGGCAACCACTATGAAACAAATTATTCAGCCCAATGTGAGTTCTTATATATGAGTGTGTTCTAAGGAGGAGCCAAAGTTTCCAAAGCTTCAGTGCTGCACAAGTTCTTCAATAAGATGTGCAGAACTAAACCACAGGTAATTAGATCTTAAATTACCTCATTTTTGAACATTCAAGATGAAATATTTTCTTATGTTTAGATTTCCAGTTTAGGGGGGAAATCACTATTATCTGTAAGGTCCAAAATCAAGGGTAATGTAGCAAGCAAAGTAAAAAAATTCTACAATAAAAAGTTGACACAGTAATGTAATTGAAAAAATTTTAATTTGGAAAAGTATCATTATTTGCATTTTTTTTTCTATTTACATAAACGTATATAAACTCCAGAAACTATTCTTATTAGCCAGGATGGAGACTCCTCACATAAGAATTGGTATTACCCCCTGTGGCTCTTACAGTTTTTAATTGTTGTATGTAATTTCAGTTGCTTGGTAACAACTTAGAATTTCCACACTTCTGTGTGTTTAAATTCTCAACCTAAAAATCAGAGTTCTCTTTAGAAAAACATCCAAAGCCAAAAGAAGACAAGTAACAGTGCTGAGCACAGAAATTTCATTAGTATTTAGCATTTTGCTCTGATTTCCTGATGCAAAATTAAACAGTGCAACTCCATGATTTTCATGAAGGGGTTTTTTGTGCGTGGAATTCCTAAATAGAAAGGAAACTTCATAACAGGAAAATGGAAGCCTTGTCCCTATTCACAATTCTAAATTTGATGGTTTCACTGATTCCAGTGAATTTTCTTGCCTTGGAGAGTCTTGACCTTCATCCAACAAGTCGGAAAGACCTCCTCCCTCATATCAGCCTAAAGTAATTGTGGTTGCTCAGGTCTTGGGCCATGCCAGGTTATAGGTACCATGCTGTAAATCACTAACTCTGGTCCACATATACCTGGAGTTATTTCTGACTAATTATTGCTTTGAACTAGAAGCATTCACATTTTCTTACTTTGTTATTCTCCTTTAAAATATTGCTTCTAATTTTCCCTTTCTGTGCTACACAACATTTTTGAAGAGTAGACTGCTTATTTGCTGGCAATGCTTGTGAGGAACAGGGTACATGATACTGTTTCTTTACTCTCCTGTGACTATTTGCCCAAAGCCGTTGCTCTTGCTCACCTTAAACCTCATTTCTAAGCTTTTGAGGGTCTTTGCCATATCCATCACAAAACATTCTGGTCCCTGCATAGAATTTTGAGACACCATGGATGTGAATAATAAATGTCTTTTATCTTTACAGAAAGACACTAATCTATGGTGCTCTTTGCTCACCTTCAGATCCAGCATTACCTCATCCATCAAACTCTTACCTACCTTCATGTTTAAAAGCAGAACCCACAGAAAACTAATAATCAGCAAAGCCCTCTGTGAGAAACAGAATGACACGAGCCTCACAGAGCCATTGAGAAACAAGCCCATTGCTTGTGCTGAGTTCCACCTATACTTAGCATTTTTGCCATGACTAATCCATTCTTTCACTCTAAATTTGCCATGGCAAAATGACACGCCTGAATCTTTATACTGAACACCAAACACAGCTAAACCCTTCACATGTGCTATCAGGGAGCTGCTTGCTTTCACCACCAGAAAGGTCATGCCAGAATGGTCAGAATACAGAACAGCCTGGGATAGAAGGAAGTGACATATTGTTATGCAGAAATCACCCTTTTCACTTGTGTATGAAATTACAGTGTCTATATGCATCACTCTCTAAAATAAGACCAAACCATATGGAGAGATTTTAACCTCCTTCCCATAGCAAAATTGCATTACACCATTGTAATTCTCATCCTCTTTTAACTCTTGCAGTTACTGCAGTTACGAGCACAGTCTGCAGTGTTTCTTCTTCCTACTCCTTAGCTGGATGTTCAGTCTCATGCACAACTCTATGAGAATAGTATCACATCAAACTCCTTAAACCTGAACTAGCAAACAACAGAAGGAAGATAATGTTTAACCTCTTACACAACCATGATAGAAAATCAGAAAAAATAAATAAATGTGGTTATTTGGCCTTCCATCTGTTTCTGTTTTTCCAGAAAAATGTAAACCATGATCCTGGACCGTGCTGTGGCTTCTTGATTTGACATATGTTCCAAGTTTTTGTGAGAGAAGGCAAAGCACAAATGAAGTTCAGTAGACTGTCTCCTTTGAACTGTCCATTTCTGCTCAGATTATGAAGAAATCCTAGTATGTAGCAGAATACCCAAGCCAGACTTTTACAATGTGCAGAAGTTTGGACTTTCTTTATGACCTTTCTCTTGATTAAGCTTCTGTGATGATAATGAGAGAATAAATCACTTCTGTTAATTATGAAGTACGAGCTCAACTGCTTAGCTTGTACAGCAGAGCAGAACAAGAGCACAGCCTAATGTTTCCTGTCCTTTGGAGATACTGTTAGCTTCCACCAGAGCTGTGAATCTTGGCAACAAACCCTTATGGGATTTGCTGTGCTCCTCCACGAGGAGGACACCTTTCCCTGCTTGCTGCTGGGGGCTGCACTCATATCTTATGATAGCTTGAAAAATGTGCAGCACCTTTAAAATGTTCTATCACAGATGGTTCATTGGACAAGTCTCCTGCCCTGGCTCACAAGCAGAGGAGAAATTTATGTTTCCTACATTTTTCCTATAGCTGCTCAGTAGAGGTTAGGACAGAGCCTCAGGCATGTTCTAAAGCTTCACTAATGTTTTCCATATCTGCAGAAATAGGGCCAAGTCCAAGTCCCTTAGCAGTCTATGGTGAAACTCACTTTGCATATTGGGACAGATACTTGGCCTATGTTCCTTAATTTGTGTTATTTTGTCTGGTAGTCCCTTGTGCTTGAGGAATAAACCATTAAGAGTGGATTTATATATCCCCTAAGAAAGAATGATAAGTAACTCAGAATACAGAGAAAAAGGAGAAAAAAGAAATAAAGCTCCAAAATATTTTATAATGGTATTGAGGAGAGAAATGGGATAGCTGTGTTGTACTCTCAGTCCTGGAAGACCTAGTGAGGGAATCTGAGCATCAGGCTTGGCAAGGCTGCTCTGCATTGCTGTGAGGCAGGGTGGAGCATCCTGCACTGGGTCACACGGTGAGCAGAACAAATTTGTAAACTTCTTCCTTCTTCAGAACATACCAAACCAGTGAAAGCATGCATAGCCTTAAGCTCAACTGTCCATGGCGGTGAAACACTTTCTGTGATAGCTTGCTTTGCTTTCTTCATTTCTATTTCATTTCCTTATGATAAGCTTCAACTTAACAAAAAATGATTACCTTTATTTAGATTGAATAATATGCAATTTTATAAATCCCCCTTCTCAAGGGTGTACGAGAATTGATAACTTAACTGGCCTGCTGCCATGTAAGATACTGAAACTGGGGTCATTCCTGTGCACCAGGAGAGCAAAGCCAAGTATGTGCTGTGGGACAGACAGCTGGTGACTCAGGAGGAGGGACTTTGAGGCTGCCAGTGTCCCTCTTCTTACTGGCTTCCCTGAAAGCTACATATGTGGTTGTTTTATTTTCCATAAAGGACCCTATATTCCTTGGCATCCTGATTAAGGTACTGCAAATTGGGGTAAGATGTGTGTATGTGTGGGGTTTTGGTTTGGCATTTGCCTTTTGCTTGCATAGATTTATCTTCTGTTTGGAGCTGCATGAGCTCACTCAGAGAAAATCCTATTCTAAGAGGTGTTTGCCAGAATACAGAAGAGGATGTCTGTTACTTCTAGAATTTGTTACCTTTGTTTGCCCAAGAAGTTAATGCTATCATCCAAGCCAAAGGTGATTCAGAGGGAACTAGGAAAATAATTTCTAGTGTTTTTAGAATGTGATCAGGCCATCATAAGCCTCAAAATGGCAGGTTCCTCCAAGAGCATCATTTTTTGGGCTTGACTTGGAGCTCTGTCCTGGCTCAGGGAGGGAAATCTGCCCAATGCATAGGGGTTTCTCAGGGCAGAAGTTATCTCCAGCCACCAGGGAAGGTGTCCAAGGATGCCAGTTGTGTGGCCATGGACCCATGGAGCACTGCCCACCCTGAACTGCAACTCCTTTGTCTTCATTAAGTTTCTATCACCACTACTGTCAGACCATCCAAGTACTTCAGTTAGATCTATGTGGGCTGAAAAGTATGTGATTCTTTGTTCCCCTCCTCTTTCTTTAAGTGTGCATGTTATTTTGTGTTCCTCTTATAGAAGGCAGATGGAAAGATTTACACCTTGCACTTGAAGCTGAATGTGTTGACATTTACTGTAGACCTTAGAGACTTTATGTGTCTTGACTGTCTCAGACTAAGCTCCAAGGAAGTCCTTGCCCAGACAATCTTTGCCTCCACAGAGGAAGTTCTGCTCCATTAGGACAATGGAGCGGATGCCAGATTGGAATTGTCTTTTTCTCTGAAGTTTGTACCAAGCAAACACTAAAAATGAAGTATGCCCAGAATCTACCCAGCATATCCCATTTAACAGACAGAGACACATAGATTGTTTTCTGTTGGAAGAAATCTTAAAGATCATCTGGTTCCTACACTCTTCCATGGACACTTTTCACTAGAACAGATTGCTCAAAACTCCATCCAGCCTGCCCTTGAACACTTCCAGGGATGGAGTATCAATATTTCTCTATTTTAGTGTCTCATCACCCTCACAGTAAAGAACTTCTTCTTAATATCTAATATAAACCTACTCTCTTTCAATTTAAAGCCATTCCTCCTTGAGCTGCATACCCTTGTATAAAGTCCCTCTCCAGTTCTCTCATAGTATCCCTTTAGGTATTGGCAGGTGCTATAGAGTCTCCCTGAAGCCTTCTCTTCTCCAGACTGAACACCCCAGCTCTCAGCCTGTCCTCACTGGAGAGGTGTTCCAGTGATCATCTTCATGGCCTTCCTGTGAACTCACTTCAACAGTGTACCTCCTGTACTGAAGAGTTCAGACCTGGATGCAGCACTCCAGGCTGGTCTGAGCAGAGCAGAGGGGCAGAATCATCTCCCTCCACCTGCTGGTCACTCTGATGCAGCCCAGGATACAGATGGCTTTCTGGGCCATGAGTGCACATTGCTGGGTCATGTCTAACCCCTCATCTACCAATACCTATCCCAAATCTCAGAGCTTCCCTCAATCCATTCTCCTCCCAGCGTGATTTTGTGCTTGTGATTATCCTGACTCCGATGCAGCATCTTGCACGTGGTCTTGTTGAGTTTTATGGGGTTCACATGGGGCTATCTTTTGGGAGGCTGGTGATAGAGATTCTCTCTCTTCTGCTGATGTGATAATTGCATGAAACCAGCAGATTTCCTTGCACCAGGTGTCTCTGTTATGAGTTGAAAGCAAGCAGGGGTATCAGTTGTGGAGATTTTCTTATCATATTTGTGATTTTATTTTGCAATATGACTTTCTCTAAACATGCAGAGAGATTGATTTTCATATGTGAAAAGATTTACTACCTGCAATATTGCACTGAAGTAGTAATATTTTTTGACCACTCCTGGAGTGAAGTATTTTAGTTTGTATTTTTTAAGACTGTGAAAAAGTCAGGAATCATAGCAATAAAATAAGGCTGCTTGCTATTCAGAGCAGAATGTTATTAATAGGAATTTATTATGTATAAGGGGATAATTCAGTCACTGTACTAACTAAACACACTTGTGTCAAGGGCAGGACTGAGGTGAGGTATCTTTTTATTATTTCATGTTGTTTGTGAACTTGTATACAGCAATGTTGAAACAGGAGTCTGTACTGCCTGTGAAGACAGACATGGACATGGGCACAGGGTTGAGAATTGGTGTCATGTTATGCAGCTGTGCTGCAGTCTTCTCAAGAAAGGCTGCTTCTATAGTATTAGGCACACCTTATCCTCTGCTCCTTAGGGCAAAGAGTCTGACGTAACTTGTCTGCATGGTTGGCACTTTGGTCATTGCAAAATATGGTGGCCACTGAATACATTTCCTGGGCTCAGGTTCCCCAGTGCCCTCCCCTTCCTCCCAGAATCGACTGGGTCAGTGTAGCACCAGCCCTAGAGAGTCATGGGCAGCTTGTGACAACCTCCTGCCTGGACCCTTGGCCCTCTTCCCTGTGCTGATATATTTATTTTCCAACTTTGCAAAGTAGTGGATATTGATTTTTGCATTTGTTTGCTATTAACAACAACAACAAAAAAGACTACTGAATATGTGCCTCATTTACATCATCTTTTGCATCATTATTGCCAATCTATATATTTTATCTTGACATTCTACATGTAGATTCTTATGTAATGAGAGTTAATTTATGTTCTGGAATTTACTTTCAGCCCTGGCTCTATGATATGTACTTACAAGAGGCACTTTTCTAAGTTTAAGTGTCCTCCTGTAATGTATGCAGTGAGAGGGAGACAGACGAAAACAGTCCTTAGGAATAATAAGTAAAAATAAGAAAAAGAATTATTTTGATATAGGATAATGATCTAGATGAACTTATTCTTCTCCATCAACATAACAGATGATATAAGAATATTGAACTAGTTAGCTGAGGTTAACCACACATATCCTGGGATGCTGAGCATCCCCTTACTGCTGCTTTCTGTGCAATTAGATTCACAGTTAGAATAATTGCTGCTACTCACATTTTATGTATCATATTTCACATTACTGTTATTTTGCACTTATTGGGTCACATTGCCAAAATTAATTAATAAACCACAGTTCACAACCTGTCATCTCATGTGCAGCTCCAGCTGGACTGCTCCCTTCTGACACTTGCCTTTGGAATGTGTAGTGTCCCAGTGTAAACAAATGAGGTTCCTTATGTGAAAAAAAATGTTCCCAAAGGGAACAGAAGGTTCACAGTCAGACTTTTAGTTTATTATACATATTAAGATCTGATTATTAGAGAGACTTCTACCTGAATTAAGGTGCAAATGAGACCATATGCTGAAGTCAATAGTATGGATTTTATTTAGCAGTAACATGAGATAGAGATATAAATAAATAGAAAAGAAAGGAGAGACAGGTAAAAAGAGAGTGTGAGAGAGACAGATTAAGTAGAAAGGTGGTCACCACTGCAAGAATCTAGACAGTCTTATTGGTCCTCTTCACCCTGGCTTCTTGGGGTCCTGCAGAACAGAGTTCAATGGGTTAACTGTTCAGGTACTGTGGGAACACCCAAGCACCTCCCCTGCAGGGGAGAGGTTTACACTGTCTTTTGCAACACTGTGGATCTTGCACAGTCCATGGTGGAAGGCCTCAGAAATGAGTCTGGGACAGCTTTGGAGGTCTTGGATGGTTCATGACACCTTCTAAGACATCAGTGTAGTTGAGCCAGTTATGCTCCATCAGGAGGGATGGAGCATAACAAGCTTGGCTGTGAATGTGAATGTCCCTTGTGAATTTGACCTTCTGGAACAGGGGGAGCGAAAGGAGCAGTTTTATAACAGAGCCAGTTGTGTCAGGGAGGACAATTGGCATAGTTGGCATGGCAAAAAGCACAATCCTACCTCTGCAGGGTTTATTTCTTATCTGGCTCAAAACCCACCCTGTAACTTTTGGGAATGGGTTATGTGCACCAGAGGCTTCACTACCACACATCCAAAAACTCTCCTCCATCCTCTCAGTTGGGCAGGGAGAGAGAATCCAAACCTGGCTTTATCAAACGGCTGATTGTTTAATTAACCATTAACATTTCAGTCTCTCATAGTCCAGAATCCAGCAGGCCCATTTTGTGCGGGGTGGCCTTTGGTGGTTTTGGCTGAGCAGTTTCTCCTTTGCACAGTTTGCTACTGCAGGCAAAGTCCTTTGGTGATCTTAACAGTGTTTGAGGCAATTGTGATCTTTACATCTCTAACAACATGCTTGGAGCTATGTACATTACTGAAGAGAAAGCATCTTTTTCTCTTTTCCTGCAAAATGTCTAATTGTAAGATGTTTAATTTTATACCCTCTAGGCCATTTATGAATGCAGCAAAATTATTTAGGAAAAATATGTAAATCTGAATGTGACCCATAAAGTAAAATGATAACAGTGATTCTGACAGCAGGAAAAGTATTTCAAAAGGTGATTCAGACACTTCACACGATGCTCTTTTAACTATGTTTGATTAGCTGGATTAGATCTCTTCTTTCTCCAGGAAGAGAGATGTGACATGATACATAGAGGGGGACACAGTTCATTCAATGTGACAGCTCAACCCATGGGTGAGGGAAAGGACATTTTTCAAGTCAACATTAGCTATGGAGCTACTTCTCTAAACAGCATCACTAAAATTTCCCATGGTGGTATCACAGAGAAGATAACCAGCTTAATAAGACTGCATAACCCTCTCAATCATATCACCTTTGACATTACTGACATAACTGGATGTCAGCCATGGAGTTGTTTCTCTAAGTTTCTCTGCTTATGCACACATGGGATTCCTGTGTCTTTTTTTATCTCAATGCTACTAGCATTATGAATCTTATGAAATCATGTGGATGCCAAAGTACTGCAGTTAATAGGATTAATAAAGACTGCCACGAAATTGACATTTTTTACAGACTCAAAACCAGTTTTATAGATTTCCACTTTATTTTTATGTCTGACACTTTCCACAGCATGATGGATAATGTTACAGTGACAGTAAATAGAGTTGACAGTAGAAAGACTCCTCATGGAAGGCAACATTTTTTTTAATGGCTCATCTGTTGGATATCTCTGCAGAATTGACTCCAGGTTGTAACCATTTTCATGCTATAACCAAAGGGTCGTGTGGACTGTGATTTTACTTTGCAGGTTTAGCTAACACAGAATTACAAGGCTTGTGCAAAAATGATTTTTATTGCAGTCCTCTGAAGAATTTTCACTACGTTCTGACTTTGTGGAGCTTTTGATTTCAAATTTGCTTTACCAAATAGTTATCCATAATGGTTCCAGGTGTTTCATATGAGTCAACTGCAAACCAAAGAAAGAAGTCAGTTGCAGAGAATAAAGAGATTCTGATATTGAGTCATAAAAAATAATTTAAAATCAATCATATGGTAGAAGCTGCCCAACTTAACTGATATTACAGAAAGACTTTGCAATAACTAGGCACATTATAATGTATTGTCTGTATCCAGGTGTTTGAGCATCACAGTAATGGGTGCTAGGGAAACACAGAAATTTTATATTAATTAGCAGTTCAAATAGATGATTGGAAAAAACTCTAAAGAACATCTTTTCACTACTGCCATTCCTTATGAGTTGCTGTGGAGCTGCCTGGACAAGTCTACATGGGAGACTGTAACTGCCACAACCATTGACAACTAAGGCTTAACATTTGCAGAATGATAAAATAGAATAAGTATTAATAGATTTGCATGACAATAGATTGCAGATAAACTTGAGAAAGTGCTTATTTGTTCCTTATGGAATGATGGCTTAACCAAAAGGTCCTGGGAATAAATGTCTATTGTCTCCTCTTTCTTACAGCTGATTTTGTCTCAGCAGACTGTGCCACCTGATGTTATCCCAAGAGTTGTATTAAAACACAGTTGAAGGAAGCTCAGTGTATTCACATGTAAAAATGATTAGCCAACAGTATGATGAGTCACCACACTGGATCTGCTGTGTTTTACAAAGTTCAGCTTGTGACCTTTTCAGTGTAAATATGTGTCTTGGGTTGTGGAGTGGCAGATACCTGTCTTTCCAAACCAAGACAATATGATACAATGGAAATGTGCAAGACATCTGCATTAAACCTTGGATTCAGTCATTTTACCTTCAGTTGGAGGTTTGATGAATTTTATGAGCATTGCAGTGCTTGAGGAATATGCACGTGGCTTGACAGTGCTGTGCTCCTCATGACGGTAAAGATTGCCCAAGTGTTCCCTTTCCTCAACTCTAAGCACAACTTCTAGGATCCGCATCTTGGTATAAAACCCCAAATGAGCTTGAAACACCACAAACTGGCTTTTCAGAGACATTATTTTTGCTTAAATTCATCCTTTTCTTTAACTGAGGACAAATAATCACATTTAGCAGGGTAATGAAAAAAAAAGACCAAAGGGTGTGAACGTAGAAACCCAGGCAGGTGATGAGGTGAATATATGTCTTTTCTCAGAGGGAATTCTTGTGATTTTCTCTAACCTGCACTCCTGCATAAACTATTAATCTTAAAAGTCTTTCTGGGTTTATTTGTTCTTTTCATTGGCACTTCTCTCTATTGTCAAGTTATATTTGGCATTTGAGAAGGACTTCAATTTAATGAAAATTTCTGGGCAAAATTCTAAACTTACACACACTGGTGCACAGCTGAATTATTGCAGTTTATGCTTTGTATATCCTCATATTACATAAATCAAAATGTCATTTATTCCTACTCAACTATGATCTTCACTTTTCCTTATTTGCAGATTAATGAATTCTTTTTCCAAAGAGAGGGAGATGTTTTAAGCCCATACATATACACATGTATTAAAAAAAACACAACACATTTAAAAAGACTTTCTAAAGCAGCATTATTCTGATAATAAAGGTATCCTTATCCATGAATCATCACAATTATTTGCAGTTACAGCCACAGAAGGTTCAGCATTTGTTTTATATTCTTAGCAGATATTTCTAACTTGATCCCAACTCTGAAGTAATTTTGCATCATTTTTCCCTTGATATTACTTCTGATAGTGTCATTTTCACTAAGACCTCAGGAAGTGCCAGCATATACACACTCATGAATTTAAGCTGTCTACATATTAATTAATTAATTATTCAATTTTTATTTTGTTTTTGTTTCTCTTTATCACTATGTCATTTTTAAAGGAGCAAAGCAATGAAATACAAATAGCAGCAGTTCACAAGTCATTGACACTTGTTAGACTTGCACAAGTTTTATCTAAATACAAGGAAGAGGAAATTATTTAATTGGATTTAGAATCAGTGGAACTAAAAGGAAAAGGTTAATGCAATCTAGTGATCAAAAATCTCTTGTATCACCATTCATGACAAATCTCCATACAGATTTGCATTAACTCTAGCTACTGAGTTGCTAAATCTGTTTTGAAACACGTGACTTTGATTTTCCTGTAGCTGGTCACATTCTGATAAACACTTGTCTTTGAAAATAACAAGAGTGACGTGGGAAGCAGGGGCACTGCAAGAGCTGAGAGGAGTTCCCAACAGCACCATAGGTGGTGGGAGTTTTTCTCAGGTGAAATGGCTTATGTGATGATACTGTAGACTAAAGGGTTTTTTATCTGTGAGGGGGACTTTGAAGAGTTGAGAAGGGGGGTTGGGGGCTTTCTTTGGCATGATGCTTGTCAGCCTTTGGTTGGTCACAGAGCATAGCTGCAGCCTATTAATGGGACAGGGAAGGCACGCTGGGGCTCATTTAGTGCTGGGACTTGCTGAGCAGCATAAAATGAAGAGCTGTGTTGTCATATTGGAAACAGATAGTCTAGGGAAGTTTGCCTGTTGTTTTTAGGAATGTTTTGTGGTCTCTTGAGGGCTAAAACATCAAAATATTCAGTGTTAGGGGTTTTTGCTAATTTGCACACTTATTCATTTCTCTTGTGGATAGCATGGAGATCTTTTATTTATCTGATGAAAATGCCTGAGCCTCTAAACTTCCACTTGCTTAACTTCTTTTGTCTGCACTTGAGACAAATGGGTGAGCTAGAGAACACCAGATAGAAAAGCCATATCTGCTTCAGAAAGCCTCCAGGCTAGTAACTCCTGGAAACTGTGGATAGGGAGGGCAGGACCATGTAGGTCTGAGGACTCCATAATTTGGCACCCAGTGAAGGAAGATCTACTTCCTTTGTATCAAGTTCAGCTTCTCTTTGCTCCTGAACATTTGCAGTGGAATAAAGAGTAAACAGTCACTTCCCAAACACCTATACCAATGATGACTGTACACATGTTTTTATTCTACAGGCTGAAGACCCTTAGTCTATTTAGATTTCCCTTACACAGAAGTGATTTTTCATTATGTTCTTCTTGGCTTGGGTTGTTGTTTTTATCTACTTTTTAAGAACCTGGAGCAAGTATAAAGCATAATACCCGAGATGTAGGCAAACCATAGATTTATTCAGAAAGATTGTGTATATACACTTCTTGTTCTGTACTCCTCTCCTAATGAATCCTACTATTTAGAAGACTTGATTGTTATTAATCAGTGAGGTGATAGATCCATGAAATTACCTATTAGAACCCCATGATCCTATTACTAATTTGCATCAGTCAGAGAAGTGGGTTTGGATCAGATTTCATGTGTGTTTGGTCAGGGTTTTCTCCATGTACATGAACTTACATTTTTCTGCACTGATCAATGAAATGACTGATGAAAGTCCCGTAAAGGAATGCAGCTCCTCAGAGGCGGGCCTCAGCTCTGCTTTTATGAATATTTTAGAAAACTTCTAATCTTTTCAGGTCCCTCTAATCTTTTTTTCTGTGACCTATGTGAGTAGGAAGACAAGAATATTTTTATTTCACTAGTGGCTGTCAGAAATAAGATATCTAATTAAGCCTGTCTTCTAGGTGTGTATTCTGTCTTGGGGAGGTAGATATCAAGATAAAGAACAGTTAAAGTGAAAATAACAGTGTTTTTGTCTGGTTCAGAAGCATTCCTAAAACAAACAAAGCCCTTTTGTCCTTGTGGCTGCAGATCCCATCTCCAGAAGCTGCTGTGCAATGCTAGCCTGGCGGTCAGCAGGGAGGGGTTCCAGGGGACACCTGTGAGCTGCAGCCCACCAGCCACAGAAGGGGCAAGCTGTAAGCAACCACCACAGCTGTAGGGTTTTTCCAAGAATTGCATCTCGTCTCTGCACTTTTGGGGTAGGCTTTTGCCACATTTCTCTAAGGTGTGGGACCTGGAAAGCCACTGCACTATTAGTTTTTTCCTCTCTTTGATTGGTATTTGTACACAAAGCATGTGCAGGGGCTGGGTATAGGGTGTGACTTCTTGCTGTTCTGTCAGATCCAGAATTTTGGTTACAGGCAGCCCAAATCTTAATTTCTTGCACATCATCTCAGGCCAGAGGAAAGAGCTGTCCAGGGAACTTCTATCAAAAGTTCCTCTGAAATTCTCTTCCATTACCTCAAATGAAATATAGTTTATTAAGACTTTTTTAATCAGACTCAATGAAACACAATTTGAAAACATGAAAAATGAAACAAAATTTTTCATTTAAAACATTTAAGGTAAAATTAAAGTGCCTCACTGTGCTGGTTTGAAAGAAAAACCAGTGAGACTCCCAATCAGAGATACAATTTAATAGGAGAAGAGAGGAAAAAAGGTAAAATAAATGGAATAATACAACCTAACACCCTGTTGGTCCGGGTGTTTGAAGCAGTCCAAAAGTAAGTCCTCCTGGAGTGGCAGATGTGGTTCTGTTGGAGCAGAGATGATCCTGAGAGAGAAGAGTCGAGTCTTCCAGGAATCCGGTGGAACCAGATACCTTGTGTTTCTAAGTCTCAGTTTTTATCCAGGTAGGAATGGTTGGCTCCCCCACACTGGGTGGAGCGTCTCACAATGGATTATGTCATGCCCTTAGTGAGCCTTAATGGCCCATTAGCAGAAAATATCCCCCTGGAGGGAGGAAGGGTGGTGAAACAGTTAAGAAACACTGCCCCACCTGGTTTTAACAGTTGGCCCATTATCAGAAGGCATCTGCCCCCCTCCCCCCAGAGTTACAAGAGATAAAGAAAAACATCTCCCCAACAGCTTTTAACAAATGAAATAGAATACACATTTTTGGTTCCATAACCCAAGACATTACAATTTTGGAACAATGTTTTGATTTAGCTTTTGTTTTATCTAAGGGGGCCATTTCTGATTAAATTTATTTTGTCTGTATATTAAAGATGTTCAGAAAATTGACAACTATGATACAGTGTTTGTGTTCAGGAAACAAAATACCATGATCTGACTATCATAACTTTCTAATATATATACATTTTTTCTTTTTTTCTTTTTTTTTTTTTTTTTTAATCAGGAAACATTGAAATCTTTGTTTCTATTCCAAAAATGGGAAGAAAGAAAATCAAAATGGCAATTGTCTTTGTCTTAGCTCATTTCTATATGTGGAAATTCCTGGCATAGTCCCTCATCTCCTGCTGAGGCTGTAGTCAGCAACTTGAGGTTTACATAGTACAAAAATACTTTTGAGACATTGGGGACATTAAATAAAGCAGTTCATCAAATTCCCTTTCCTTACAAATTATTCAGATATTTGACAATAAAATGTCAATGTGTTTAAATAATAATAATAATAATAGAGGCATCATGTAATCTTAATATCTTCAAGGGTTAAAAATCAGTTCTGGAAGACCTCAGTCAAAAGAGATATCTGATTTAAGCTCTGAAATTACTTAAGTCTGTTCTTTGGTGTCTTGTTCTTCCAACTGCTGTGACTGAACCATTTCAAACAATGAAAACTATATCTTTCTGTGGATCTCAATTTAAGAACAAACTTTCTGGACTCTGGATGTTTGAAATAACTTCAAAACTAAGCTAACAGTGCAGCAGCAGAGCCTGGAGCTTTGGGACTGAGGAATAGCGTCCAGCAAGCAGAGATGTGCTAGCTGGGATGCCAGGTGGATGCAGTAACCTTGGGCTGGTTCACTGCTCTTAATAGCTTTGTGCCTTCACCACTCTCCTGCTGTCATCCCACTAGTCCAACACTGCAGGTGATGCAAGACAGACAACTTTTGGTATGCTCTCCTGTGTCCCCTGCCAATTTCCTGTAATTGAAAGCCCCAAAACTGCCACCGAAAGGTGTTTTAGAATGTTGTAATTAATCAGGAAAACTATTTATGAAGGCTGAAGTGCTGAAATATACGCACAGGAGACGGTATGGACATGACACAAGAGGGGTCTTTCCATTCTCCAGTGGTACCTAAAAAAAAAAATAAATTACTGCAAAATGGCTAATCCCCAGCAATGCCAGTTAAGAGGAAAAAAATTCTCTACTGTGTTTTATTTCCCCTTATGTAAGTATAGTATAATGGTATTGGAACTATATGGCAAGTTCTATTTTAACTATAAAAGTGCTTAGTGAAGAGGCAGGTGAAGAGTCAATCAGTTTTAATTTTTATGAGTCATTCTGTTTAGCTGTAACCTCTGTCATACACTAGAGTGTTGAAATAATTCAAATTTTACTCTGAGAGGACAGTTTATCAAAAAAATATGAATTGCAATTCTGATTAGAAAAAAGTTTTAGAACCTGTTAAACCTTTAATGGAGAGTTATATGGTGTGATTGCCTTTAATATTAAATGGTGAAACCTGATGCCTCAGGTAAATTCTTGAAATGTAGTCAGGTCTCCCATGTCCCTAAATTTATCTTGCACTTGACATTGAATTTGTTTTTTAAGTGCTGCCTTGTGATTTATTTTAAAGACCTTAAGTCTGTCAAGCACTTTCTTTGTCTGGACATTTGGACAAAGTGTTGTCACCTGCAAATACTGATATGTCTGTTCAGCTCTTTTCCAAACAACCTTATTAACTGCAGTTTCCAAAATAGCTCAGCATTTTTTCACTATAAGTTTCTAATTTGGGAGTAAATTACGTATTTCTGTCTGCTGCAGTTTTGTCAATCACTTGCTGATCTTACAGCAGAGTATTCAGGTTTCTTTCATGATTACTTTGTTTTCCTAATTGGTTCCTGGGGAAATACTTTTCCAATTAAATACATTGTCTTTCAAGTGAACTTATTTATGAAATGGTCTTCATCATCCATTGTTTAACACTCTTGATGCATTACAATAGACTAGAGAAGTACAATTTTCCTTAGTAGAAGCTCTGTCACCTTGGCCTTACAGCATTCGTATTTTGGTGATTTTCCACTTTTGTCTTAATTATTGTTCCAAAAAGTTTTCTGAGGATTCATAGCCTGTAACTCTGAGAATTCCCTGGTTTCCCTTTTTGGAAGGAAAGAGCAATGTTTGCTACCCTGCCATTCTGTGTTTTTTAATGAGCTACTCTGTATTCTTTGTTAGAAACAGCAGCTATGCTTCTAAGAGATCTCCTGGAGGGTTGCCATCAGTCAGGTGACATGCTGCTCTTTAATTTATCAGTCTAATTTTCCTACTCTTCTTATTTTGACAGATCAACCTGACATAGTGTGCTCTTTATTTCCTGATAAGGATAGAGCTTGGATAGGTATCTTGGCTGTATTTGTTATGGTGAAGACTGATATTGAATTTTTGGTTCACTGTAATGTTGTTCCTAATATCTAAACTCAACTTCTTTCAGCCTGACTTTCTCTATGCTTTGCAGTCAGGTTCTTTGTTATTATGTAACATTCTGATTTGGCCATAGGTTTCTGAAAAACCTATTACGTCATGACCTTCTTACAATGTCAGGCAATGTAGTTAAATGGCTTCTGCTTTAAAGCTGTTTTCAGTATATGGACATGTAAGGGCTTCTTTCCCAATACAGGCAATGTGCCTGCTGCTATTTAATTCCCTTTCCAAACAGTAGCTATAACCTGTCCCTTTCCATTTCATCCCAGCTGCCCTTGCATTTCTGACATCCCTTGCAGATACTTTCCTGACTGAAGCTCTCCCTGGTTCTTGTCAATATTTCTCTTGTTCCATATCAAAGAGAAGTCTGAGAACTTGGAGAGAGTGTGCCAGCAATCTGCTTGCACTTGATTTAAGGTGGAGACTATTTCTATGCTGAGGCTTTCCTTGTGCACTTTCCCTCATGTCACCCTCCCTGTGCATCAGCTGTCCAGATGTTCACTGATTCCGTATGGAATACCTGGTGTAACTTGACTGGTTCTTGCTGTGGGCACACGGGGTCAAAGCATTTCCCCCAGCAGCCTGAATCTAACTTAGAAGACCAAATCTCACTTTTTCTGATATATTACATTAACCTGATGTACCTTCTCTGAGTCCTTTTTAAAATGCTTTCTTCTTCTATTTGAAATATAGTCATATTATTTAAAATAAAAGGTCTAAACGAGTAATGTGTTAATAAAGAGTGACCTTTCCATTTCCAAAAGTCTAAGTAGAAAACAATTGTACAAAGAACAGCTTTTAATGGGAAAGTCAGTTTTATGCCGATAGCCTATGTAAAAAGATGATGGCATCATTTCCTGCAAAACCTATTACTGTATAGGGAGATTGTCACTTATTCCAACACAGACTGTGCAAAGATCAATGTTTACCCTTCTCTGAATCACATATAAAACAAATGATGTGAAGAGAAGATTCACCATCTATTTAAAAACACTGGTTTCTATTTTGGACATAACATGTAAAATTTCTGTTTAGCAATTTCAGTTAATTGTTAGATTAACATTTTTGGGAACAGATTGCAAACTTCAAAATGGAAAAGATCATTTTAGGGAGGGAACCAAGGCAGCTGTCAGTGAGCAAAAATTAACATAAATTTGCATAACAGATGTACAGTAAGGTGTCTATGACAGACAATCGCTGAATATTAATGATACAGACCACGACATCATTTGCGTAAATGCTGTCTGCTGGGTATTGAAGCTGCTGCGCTATTTGCAGAAGACAAAGGAGTGCAGAGCTGAACAGATGCACCAAATACATCGATGCATCTTAATTTATGACATCCTCATGAAAGACCTTGTGGTGCGATTTCAGGTTTTATTACAAATAATTCAGAGATAAAGGAACTAAGTAATTATCTTTTCCACTACAGTCAGTTCTTTCAAAGGGGAGGGAAGCTTACTTGTGACAACCATTGTGATGGTTTTTTTGGTGTTTTTTTGTTGGTTTTTTTTTTGTGGAAAGCCTCTTTATAAAAAGTACCCCCATTACAAAGAGTCAAATATTCATCATCATTAAAAGATTAGCGCATATTAGCATGCTTCATGGGACTTGCCACCTAACGTACCGTCACCACCGCAACTGGAGTCCTTCAACAGATAATGCATTTCAACGAATCTGCAAGGAGAAAAGCTGGAGAGAAAGATAGAGATGATACAGGCTGTTCAAAAAAAAAACCAAAAAAAACCCAAAAAAACACCAACGATGTAATGATGTTTTTGATGGCTGTTAATTAGACTTCACCCAATCTTTCCTGCCCTTAGTCCTTGTTATAAGCTGCAGGTACAACTGGAACCACCCAAGGATTTAGAGATCTATAGATACACAGAATATTCGTACCACATTATTCCTGCAGCTCGACAAACTGATGGAAGTTATTTGCTTATAACAGAAAAAAAGATATTTGGATCCCTGACTATACAGTGCAGTAAAATTAAAGAATGAGGAAGGAATAAATATAAAAAAAATAACAACATCAAACTAGACTTGTAAGCAATGTGTATAGAAAACCAGGCAAGGCACAGGATACTTCTCTTCTGTGCTATTAATTTATCTGGGCCTTAATGGATTTCTCTCCAAGCCCATGCTACCATAAGAAAATGAATTGCTGACATGATGGATCTGTTGGTTGCACATATAGAGTTTTATGTGCATAGTGTTCAATTTCATTCTTGTCAGCTAATCAGCAGCAGCCAGACTTTTTATTTCAAGGGATTTCCTTTTCCCATTTGAACAGAGAATGTAGCCCAGTAATCACTCTGCAGAGCCACTCTGTGAGCTGTTATTTCCACCTGCTTTTTCCCCAGAATCTCTATCAAAGCCCTAATCCAGTAACCTGATAAAATCCTTTCAAGGTCCTGTAGGGTCCATTGTGAAACTGTTCGTCTGAAAGGACTGTGAAATTTCAGGAAAGTTACCATGTCCCCAAAAGAGCCATATGGTAATTATTTTAATGGAAGCTTACTGTATGGCCAGAAGGCAGTTAATATGTTATTTCACATTTTGTGTGAAAGAATGGAAAAACTGCAGTCTGACACTCTTCTGTCCAATTTTGCTCCCAAGGTCTTTTACAGAAGTGCAGCTTTATTCTGTGTTTCAGTATACTAACAGCAGGTGATAGGCTGAAGCCCAGATATGCTAACAGCAAGAGTTAATGGTAAAAATCTCCTTCCTTTTAGACTTTGTCTGCATTCACATTCTAACTCCCCTTGGGGAGAGAGATGTTGTGCTAAATGGGGAAGGAGCTTGTCCAAGGTGTACAAAAGAGATGAACAATGGAACTGGAAACTTTGATGTGGTGGAGATCATTGTGCTTTATTGTCTCAATAACAGAAATGCTCTTGCTGACTTCAAGTGGCTCACCATTTAGGTGGTCTAAGTTTTTATACAACTGTTGGTAAGCAAATTGCTGATATTCCCTTTAGTAACTTCTGAGTCTTGTTGACCTACTTGAGTCAACACTGGCAGAGGAGATGAGCCTCGAGAACAGCTGAGGCTGCACTGAAGAAGTCTGTTTCCCTGCTATGAGAACTACTTTAGGACTCTTCCTCCTAGTCTGCCTTGTTGGACCACAATTTTCTTTTCATTTTCTGACTAATCAGCTGGCAGGGTTCCTTGGGCAGCAACAATGGGGGAAGCTCACCCTGCTACCAAAACCTTCCTATGCAAATCCAATACAACTTCTACACTTTCATGGAAGCCTCCAGGCAGCTCTACCAATGTGATGGCTTCCCACTGTGGCTGGAGGGGCAGTCTGGAAACCAGGGCTTTTTGACATCTGGAGGGAGGTGGATCAGTAGTGGCAGCACCCTCATGTGGGGGGCAACTTGGAGAGTGTTTTCAATACTGAAAACTGAGATTTTAGAGCCCAGCATTTCAAGTTGCATTTACAGAGCTCAAGGTAAGTTTGTGATCTGCCCCGTGATTTGTTAAGAATAAATGAAATTAATTATGATAAATTACTCCATATTCTTTCAGCAAAGATAGGTTGCTAATAAATACTGTAAGCAATTTAATGCAAGGTTGAAAAATTGTCTCCAAAAGGAGATAATTTGTTCTGACTGAATAAAGGAACCGTGATCCTGGGTACTCTGGAAGTGTATGGAGTTTGAGCCCAAGTTTGAAGGAGGGAGGAAGAGTAAGTGACGGTTGTTTGTAGTTTCTGTTTAATGTTCTTCCTTCATATTTGGGGTTTAGTAAAAAAAATCTCAACTATCACCTCAAGGAAGCATTCAGCATGCATTTTCCCTTACAGTTTAGCAAGTATGCAACAAACCAGTGAGATGGACTGCTATGCTTCTGGCTAGGAAATACAGTTCTGGTATCACTTGCAAATGGCTGCATTGTCATGGGGTATAATAGGGCCTCTTTGGTGCCTGCCAGAGGGCTCATGAAACCTGTACATCCTGTCACTGTCCAGTTGCCAGCATAGCATGAAAACACTTGGCAAATAAAACATGAAAAGCTTCAGAGCTCGATTTGTTTGCTTTTACACTATTATAAAACCATTGATTTCATTGGATTTACTCTGAAAGTATTCTGATATAACTGAGAGGGGAAAAATGGTTCTATAGAGTTAATATATACTATTTTATTCATCTGGTCTCTCTCTAAAACAATTTAAATGCCTTGGCAAAAAAAGCCCTAGGTTGATGCATAATATACCAAACTGAGCAGTAACTAAAATAGATCTTTTTTCCACCATTGTAATTCTCCCTAGGTCACTTTTTGAAAATGACTACAACATATTTTAATACACAAATACTTTTTGTATTCATTTGGATTCAGATTTCACAGAGAAGTCACCTTTGGAGCAGTATCCTGCAGCTCAGGCACTCTCAGCAAGATGCGCCTGAGGAATGGGCTGCAAAATTCCATTGCCTATTTTGGACAAACAAATATCATATTTGTTCTAAATGTCACATGAAGATCTCCTTCCATGTCTGAACAGATAGAAGATATAGTGTGGTGATATATTTTCCTTTCTGCATTTTTTAGGTGATACAGCATGTTTCTCTACTTACGGGTTACCTTGTAAATAAAATTTTTTTGTTAGTAATGAATAAGTTATAGTTAAGCTACTTTAATATTTTTCTACTTTTTTGAGCTCTCAGAGTACTTATTGGCCCATGTTCCATCCTATATGTAAAAACAGGGTCAGAAACTCAGGGATCAGCCTGGCTAAGCATGGGGAGTGTATACTCTGACTGGGAGTAGTGATCCATTTGCTAAGTGTAGTCCCCTTGAGAAAGAGCAAGATTTTTGATGAGACACAGGAAGGATGCCTTAAAGCTAAGCTGTAGATGTTATCAAAAATGCCTTTTCAGTACTTTGGAGCCCAATGTCCTGATCATATCTACAAACTCAATAGAATAGTTTTGGGAAAGAAAAGACTAAGAAGACAAATATCACACTAGAGTGAACAAAGGCAGGCAAGGATCTCGTTGCTGTGGTTACTCAAATTGGTTATGCAAAGCGTAGTTCTGGGCTTTGGAGGAAGTCAGGATGATGTTAGTAGATATCCATCTGGAGGTATTAGGAGGGAAAGCATTCTATACAACTTTTACATAAAGGAAAAAAAAAAGGAAAAAAGATATTAAAGAGTATATCAGCTTAAGGACGAGCAGAAATGTAGAAAAAATAGAGCTAAGAAAACTCCAAAGAGGATCCAGAGTTGATGAAGGATAGGGAACACATCAGAAACTAGTATAGAAGTTCAAACTAGGAAAAGCATTCAGTAAAACAGGAAAGGCAAATGGTATCAGAGAATTATGTCTGGTGGATGAATAAAAAGAAAATGGCAAAATAAAGTGAGAGTAGGTGAGTGAACGGTGAGAATGACTGGAGTACAAGCTTAGCGTTCAGAGAACTTAAAATGGGAAGGTGCAAAAGAGAAAAAGCAATAAATTTTAGATAAGCTGTGAAGGTGTAAAGAGGAAGAACTTTTTGGTGTGAAATTGATTAATTGCTAAAGAAAATGTTTGGTCTCTATTTTTCATTTAAGATTAATCCCTAGTGAAACATGCCAACCCCACAGCCTCAGCAGAAGTAAATTTCAAAACTGGGAAAACTAATTTGAAGTATCTTACCCCAGAACACAGTAGCCATAGTTTATGGGCAAAGTTCAGAGCAACACAAAAGCTTGACGCATGCAGTAGATAACCAAAAATAAGAATGTGAAATGCCAGTAAAATAGACTAGGCCACAAAATAGACTTCTGCAAGAATGTTCCTAAAAGTAATATAAATAATGAGAATGATAAGGAGTGAAAAAAGTGAAAGAAGTGAAAGAAGTGAAAAAAGCCTTCTAAAGGAGAAAACTTGTGTTAGTACATGCATTAGTACCTTTATTATAATATTGAACCTTTCATCCAAATCAAAGAACAGATCATTGCATAAAATGTTATCCCAGTTCTGAGAAACTGATAAAATAATAAAATGGAATCTATTCAGTCTGAATAACAGTGGGAAAAAAATCCACTAAACACCACCTACCTACCTCAAGCCTGAACCGACCCATGTTACTGCTATTAACTAGTGGAATGTTCTTGGGAAGCCTAGCCAGGAATAAGAAATGTAGCCCTGAGACTGGGGCATATGTGTCAGGAAAACAGCTGTGTAAATAGTGAATCTTTTGTTTTGCTGGTATTTCTGAAAATAAAGAAAAAATAACTCTAGGTTTAGTGTGCAAGGGAAACATTTTTAAGGTTAATTAAATTTCTTTGGCCAGATTACTTGCAAAATGTATTGCTTAAATGTTTGGGGGTTTTTGTTTACCTGGGTTATTTTTAGTTTAAAAATAAGTTTTTTAAAAGTTTTCTAAATTACAATTTTGTAAGAAAAAAGTATAAACACAATTTTCTTTAAATATCAAACTTATTTTGAGGGCAAAGGAGGGCTACTTTAAGCATCTGATGTCTCAGTAAACTGTTCAGTAAATTCAGTGTGACTAATTGTTATATTTTGCTGTTCATTGAATAATTTCTTCCAGAGGTACTTTATCCAAAAACTTCCATAGAAATTTAGTCTAAGTTAATTCATAAATCTGTTTTTTACAAGAGGGCAAGACATAAATGTTCTCATAGAAGAAGATAGTAAAATAAAAAACAAAACCAAACAAACAACCACCAAAAAACAAACAAACAAACAAACAACAACAACAACAACAAAACCTAGACAAAACCAAGAAAAATCTAACCCCAAAAGGTTGTTTATAGGTATCCAGTAAAAGAAAATCACTGGATCTAGAAAACTGCTGGTGTTTCTTTACTCTCTGGCTTTCATGGGATACTGATGGTTTTTTAACCTCATTTGAAAGGGGCCAAAATATCAGCTGGGAGCCTTGCCATGAGAGGCTGGATGATGGATGGGTGGGGGGTTCCCCTGGTTCCCCCCAGGAAGGGTGAGCAAGGTTCGTGTGCTGGAGGAGAAGTCTGGGGAGTGGGTGGGACAGAGACAAGACAGTTGTCACTTCTGGGATCTAGTGGTGGCAAGGAGAGAAGGAATAAGCTGTAGGAGGAAGAATAGGCTATAAAGAGTAAAGTTTATTGTATTTCCCATGGTCAAAAATTTTGAGAAATGCTCCATGCCTGAAAGCATGAGGATTCAAACAACCCAGGGCAGTTTTCCAGCTAAAAGCAGTAAATCTCTTTCAAATAGCAACTTCTCAATTTCTTTCTCAAAACCTTTTTTTTTTTCTTTTCAGAAGAACTGTAAGATGCCCTTTTCAAGATATATAAGATCTTATGTGACAAATTTTATGTTTTCTCATCCCTTTTCCCAAAAAACCCACTCAGGCCAGACCTTTTGCCCAAAGCACCCAAACTCTTCGGCAAGGCCATGCTTTGACGGGAGCCACTGTGAATACACACAGGTGCTGGTGTGTAGCAAAATGTTTGGAAGACCTGGAATCAGGAGTCTCATGGTTGCTTTCCATCCTGGGCTGCCACTGCCTTCTCCTTCTGTTGTGGCTGTCTGAAGTTTGCACCTGTGATCCAGTGCATGAAATCCAGGCAAACCACAGCTTTGTGAGTTTAGAAGCCAAAGGAAAGTGTTAAAAAATTACAAAATATTCAAAACAATGGAAGCATTTAACTGAGTTTGAGAACATTTGAACTGTGGTCTTTATTTCTTCCTATAAGGAATTTAGGAAACATGTGAAATACAGCTTTCCAACCAAATTTCAGTCATGCCAGGAATTAAATTGTGCTTCTAATTGAGAATTTGGTTGTGTCCTCTTAATGAGAAATTAAAGGGTGTTTTCAGTTTTTGTTTCACAAATGTTTTTCTTCTTGGCTGCTTCTCCTTTTCTTTCACTGCTTATTCTGTTAATATTTGAATGTTTAACCTTGGTTTTTGTTCTCACTTTATAATACTAGAAGATCTCTAGGTGACACATCTTCCTTGAGCTCTTCTCTGACCTGCAGGTGGTACATGTTCAAGGTCATGGTCGTTGTTGAAAGGCAGGAGAAAGGTGAAACACAAAAATTGTAATTTTCTGCTTCTTTTTCTTTTATTGAAACTGAAGTTTATACTGAATAAGGACCTTCTGCTTCTTTTCATTATAATATGAACACAGAGTATTTGTCTTGGTATTACCAGGACTAATTTTCAGTTTTCAAAGTACAGCAAAGAGAAATATGGATAATTGCGAATTATAGGAAAGATAGTACATGGCTTGTCCTCATTGAAACATACATATAGAAATTCATTGTTTTAATGTGTTTGCAGAACTGAAAATGGGGGAAGGAGGGGCACAGGAGGGGGAATGAATTAATATTTGTGATGTTTTGAACTGGGATAGATTTAATTTTCTTTATGGTATTGGGAATATGTTTTGGATTTGCACTGGAAACAGTGCTGGTAACTCAGGGATATTTTAGCTGTTGCTCAGCAGCACTTCCCCAGAGCTGAGGCCTTTTCTGTCCATCACCCCACCCCACCTGTGAGGAGGCTGGGGCTGCACAAGGAGCTGGGAGGGGACACAGCCAGGACAGCTGACCCCAGCTGACCACAGGGATATTCCAGGTCATATGGCTTTGCACTGAGCATACAAAGCTGGGGAAGAAGAAAGAAGTGAGGTATGTTTGGAGTGATGGTGCTTTTCACCACGGGGTGTGACAGAACCAATCCTTCCTGAGAACAGCTGGACCTGCCTACCAATGGCAAGAGGTAAGTGAGTTCCTCCTTTTGTTTTGTTTGCACATGTGTGTGGCTTTTGCTTTACTTGTTACGCTGTCTTTACCTCAACCCACAAGTTTTCTCCTTTGTGCTCTTTCAATTCTCTCACCCCAAGTGAGCAGCTCTATGGGGCTGAGCTGTCAGCTGGGGTTAAATCATCTTTTCCTTTTTCTTTTTTCAAGAAAAAATCATATCTAAATGAGAAAGCAACATCTTTTTGTGTGTTTGGGTTTTTGCTTTGGGGTTTTTTTTTATATAAATATTAAAACTAGACAGTGGAAATAGAAAAAAGAAAAATTTTGGAAAACTAATCTGTCATATCTGTTAACATTACATTTAGCAATACTTCTTTCATTCTGAGACAGCAATTTTTCACCCATAAGCAAATTTTGTTGGGAAAAAATACATATGCTCAAGCCCAGATATTTCATTAGTTTCATTCATCTGGCTGCTGAGTTACTAAATCTGGAACTTCACAAGGAACTAGAAGAGGATGTGAAATATCCAGAACAGTCGGACCATAAATGTGTAAACTACAGACATGTACAGAGATTAGGCTTCTGTTTATATGCATTTGTACAGACAAGTATTTTATGTAGCTCTTCCAGGACCAGATCTTGGTATCCAAACCCAAGAGTTACTCCCTAGTCATGCTTGCTGTACATATGATGGAGTTTGAGCATAGCCAACTACCGCTCCCAGCTCAGGTCTGATCTACTCCTTTGTGTTTCACAGTCCAGTAAGGAAGAACAAGTTTAAACACCTATTTCTGCCACAGAAATGAACCTCTGGTCCTCAGACAGGTCTTTTGGAAAATCTGTAGCTGCAAGGATTCTAGTGCTCTTCATCAGTGATGCAGTGTCATGTAGACGACCTGAGGTTCAATACTGGAAGTGCATTATTTAATTTTTAATCAGAGGTTTTTTCTCTGTTTATTTCTTTGTCACCAGAGGAAAGTTTCTTTTGTATTTATATGTTAAAGAACTTGTATTCTAACCTATCTGATCTCAGGAGATGGTTAGTGGGGTTTTTTTCAGTTGCACTGTAAAAATTATTTCCTCCAGAACAATTGCCCTGTCAGCAGTGTAGTCAGCAATATTACACATACATTTCATTTTTCCTTCACTCCCAATGTTATATTGCAGTACATTTTTGGAGAAATCTCCTCCATAAATCTGCTCTCTTCAGTTCTAGTAAAGCAATTTGCAATGTTGTGCTTTCTTCCCAAAGTTTACCAGGTACTGTTGCTTTCTTGGTGCAAAATAAATAACAGGGTGTGATAAAGACATCTATTTCGACAGTACTGATTAACTAGCACAGCCGTGTCCCTTCCAAAAAGAAGCTCCTTTTGAGTGAGCAATCCATTTCAAATGGTCTTTGGTGTTGTTGCTCTGCTGTGTAATCCCTTTTTTGTTTGTGTGTGTGTGTATGGGCTCTTGAATCATAGCCAGCTCCACTGGCTCCAAGTGATCCCTGGAAGTGTGCCAGTGTAGAAGTAGTGAGAGGACAGGAAAATTAGAAGTTCTTCTTTTTTTCCCCAAGAAGTTTTTCTAAAAATCAGGACCCTTCTTGTACAGTGCAGCCCATCACCACAGCCATGAGGGGTTGGTTCAAAAGAATCAAAAGCCTGCAACCAAATCCATTCTATGTATATATTTTTACAGAACAGGGATTAGTAGTTATCTGTCAAGAAAATGAAACAAACATCACAATAAAACAATTGTTTCTATCTGCACCAGCCTTTTGAGTTCTGTTATCCCATTCCCAGTTACTACCTGAGCTGGCTATTCCTGCAATGGCAACTGCCTTCTGCCACCATGTTCCTTGTATTTTGCTGAAAACGGTGCCAAAATTGTTTTACAAATTTCCATCCTATAAAACCAGTTCCAAAGAATTTGTTTCTAACTCAGTATCCATCTAAAAACATGATCTTAGAGTTATTTAATTACCTGCAGAAAGATCTACTTGGCCATCGCATGATTTCTGTTGTCTTTTGACCATGAGTTCTCCAGAATGTCCACAGAGCTGATACTACTGCAGCCATTTCAGGCTTCAGAGATGTGTTTAGGAGATGGTGAGGGGGGCTGATAGCAGGTGTCTGGCAGAACCAAAATCTCCTTTGTAGAGGACTTGTGATAAAATCAAGGCAGAGTATGTTAGTGCCAAAGAGTGGATGAGTGTTTCTGGAAGAGAGAGAAATATTTTCTTCACAGCATTTAGGCAGGTAGATTTGCTCTGGCATAAAGCACAGCAGGACACACAATGTGCTAAACAATGGCAGGACTGTGGGCGTTCTGGCATGTACTGCAGAAACAGTCACTTCTTTACTGAGAAGTTTCTCTCTCTCTGCTTTGGGGAGTTTTTCTAATTATTTGCATAAAAATACTGGGAAAGCTCCAGTATTCAGGCATGTGACCTCCTGTCATGGATTTACTTGTCATTTTTCTCTTAGTCTCTGATAATTTTATTCTTTTTCCTTTTTACATCCCACTGTAGCATATTATCACTGTCATCCCATTCTGGAGCATATTCTTAATTTATTTTCTATTCTGCAATTGATGTGCTGCATATAAAAAGAGTGCTACAAAAACTCTGAGGTCTAATGGGCAAATTCTGCCTCAGCTACTAGATTTTCTAGGGCTGCTTGTATCATAGATCCTTGCAAAATCAGTAGGAGTAGATATCAGAATGAAGATACATGACTGAAGTTATATTGAAGTCAAAAGTTACATTTTTTGCCAGGTACAGCAACTACTGTTCCTTGTGCAGAAAATGGGAACAGCACAGCTCCATCATCACTCTTGCAGTCTTGGAAATGGGAGATGAAACTGGAAGATGTCATGTAGGAGAAGGGAAGTCTCCATGACCCATCTAGAAAAACCATTTCCCAACCCTGCACGATTTTTATCAGTCTTGTTTTATAATATTTGAATTGATTACTGTGGTCTTGTGTATCTGTCAGTGGTCTTGAAACCAGCCTTCTGTGAGCACTGGTTCCATCTGACGTTCTCTCAAACTGACTTCCAAGTTCATGGCTAGCTGTGCCGAGGGTGTGCTCAGAAGAGAGCCCTGGTTAGACTTAACTAAGCTCCCTTAACAACCACAAATAATTTCGCCACTGGTTCTCTGTGTTAAAGAAGGGAACTTGGTTTGAAGATTAATTTCAGCTTCTCCTTTTCCCAGGGTGTTAGAGGTCAGTCCCCTGCTGATTTTGGTTTGACTAAGCCTTCAGGTCATTCCTGAATAGTCTTAACAACTACAAAGGATAGTTTGAGTCCTTGGGAGCAAAGAAAAGTGCTGCAATGCAGATCAGCAACATAAGAATATCAAGATGAAAAATGACAGCCCCTGAGTAATTTCATTAGTGTTGTTAATACTTGAGAGGGCTGAGGGCAGAATTTGTACCAACCTCATGCATCAGAGTAAGATTAAAACTGAATATCTCAAGCCACATCCTGTGGTGATAGAAGGGAAGGAGCAGTTCTCCATTGTATGTGTACTTGGTAGGGAAGCCAAGGATTGTTGTCTCTTGTTAGTTCCAATGGGTAATTCTAGCCCCATGGTGTGACAATTATTTCCTCTGACTGAGGAAAATATCTAGCCTGGATCCAGCTATGTTCCTATACTTTTGTGGGTCCTAGGAGAGAATTTAGTTTCTGTGACTCTGTAACCCCTTATCCTCACATCTGCAAACAGTTGAGAGAATAACTTTGGATGTATGTTCAATGACTCTGAAGCTTAGTTCTTGCCTGTTACCCCTGTGAGCAAAGAAAAGGAGAAGGAAGGGAAAAAGGAAGCTTTAGAGAGTGAAGAAAAGGTCAGCAAAAATGAAAAGCAGTGTAGGACTGTGGGTGGGGCAGCAGATGGAAATGAGTAATTTTTTTTCTCTCAGAGGCTGTCCCAGCCCAGCTAGATGAAGGCAAGCTGATTCCCTCACCTTTACAACTTACATCAGTTTAGGCTTGGAGTTTCTTGGTCCAGATATTGGGACAATGAGTTTCTTTCTGCACACTCCCACTCTTAGCTGGAATACCTAGATGTACTACAAACAAACAAACAAACAAACATTACCAGGGCCAGCACTTAGATAATGGTGTGCATGGCCTCTCTTTTGAGAAGGTGGTTTTGCCTATATGATTTCTCTAATATAAATGTCCCTTCTAGTTTATTCCAAATTGCTCCTGTGAACTACTGGCACTTGAACTATCCATGAAGGGCCTAAATGTTTGTTGTCTAGGTTGTGCCATAGGGAATAAAATTCATGCATTAGAATGCAAACGGGTTAAGCAGGAGAGTCTGCAAACTGCAGCAACTACTCTTGGGCTGGAGCTTTTCCAAGCCTCTCAGTTTTCAGAAGCAAATTAAGTTCTCCATTGGGAGCAGGCAGAAAAGCAAGTGTGTTACTACATCAAGCATGAACTTCTAAGAGAATCATAGAAGCATTTATGTTGGAAAGGACCTTTAAGATTGGGAAATCCAACTGTTAACCCACCACTGCTATGTCTACCATTAAACCTTGTCCCTGTGTGCCACATCTATGCATCATTGAAATACCTCCAGCAGTGGTGAATCCACCACTTGCTTGGGCAGCCTGCTCCAGTGCTTGGCCCCATTTTCCGTGAAGACATTTCTCCTAACATCCAGTTGAAACTTTCTCTGGCACAACCTGAGGCCCTTTCTTCTTGTCCTGTATTTTGTTCCTTGAGAGAAGGGACCAACACATCCACCTTTCTACAACTTTCCAGGGATTTACACCTTCCTACACTCTTCCAGAGAGTGTAAAGGTCACCCATGAGCCTCCTTTTCTCCAGACCAAACACCCCTAGCTCCCTCAGCCGCTGCTCATAAGACTTGTGCTCCAGACCCTTCCCCAGCTCTGTTGCCCTTCTCTGGACAGGCTCCAGAACCTCAATGTCTTTCTTACAATGAGTGGCCCAAAACTGAACACAGGATTTGAGGTGTGGCCTCGCCAGTGGGGGACAATCCCTGCCCTGGTCCTGTTGCCACACTATTGCTGGTACAGGACAGGTGCCACCGGCCTTCTTGGCCACCTGGGCACAGCTGGCTCATGTTCAGTCACTGTCAAACAGCACCCCCAGGCCCTTTTCCTCAGGGCAGCTTTCCAGCCACTCTGCCCCCAGCCTGCAGCACAGCTCTGTAGAACCTTCCTACCCTTCAGTATACAACACTCCCACCCTACTTGGTGTTGTCTGAAAACTTGCTGAGGGTGCAATCAAACCTGTCCTCTGGATATATTCCTTCTTATACCTCATTTCCTTATTAACCTTCGCACAAGAAGAAAGGCAGAGACTAACAATACAAGACTGTACTTTGGAAGCTTCCTTAGTTTTCCTGAAATTGAAGCAGAGAGGTTCCTATAAAGTCCTTTCCCTAAATTCCTAACTTAGCTTGAGTAAATTTAAAGTTGATCCAAAGTGCAGGGAAGTCAATGGAAAACTGTCCATTGACTTAAAAGACATTGAATTAGGCCCAGAATGATTAAAGGGCTTTCTACATTGGCTGATCCTTTAAGATTAATTCATGAGAGCCAAGTTCAGTCAAAGTTAAGTGGTTTTGAAACACTCCCCCGAAAGTTTTCTATTTCAGTAAAACAACATAATGGTATCCCCCTACTTCGGAACAGTTGCTCTCTGAAACAAGGCCAAGCCATTTCATTAACTTTGGATCATCAAGTTAAAAACAATAATATTTTTGCATGTGAGAGAGTGCATATGCAGCAGGCCTTGTGAAATAAATTTGGTTGTCTTTTTTTTTCCTTTGGGGTGACTTCTGACAATTAGGAAACAATTAGATGTCAAGCTAATTAAAGCAGGTTTTTTAATATATATAAAACAAACCTTATGTTCTGAAGTGGTTCGAGTGTATTCAAAGCACTGAAATTGGGTCTGAAAGAAAGGACTCACATCTGCCTCTCAAGGTCTACTCTCCCTATAAATTCATGAATAATCATTGTCACCAGCTTATCAGTGTCAGATTAGGGGCTTAGTATTACATTTTATTTAAACCTGATCCAGATGGCTGCCAAGAGATTGTCAGGCAAATGAACTATGTGGCAGACTATCTTCAAGGAACATTTTACTGTTTGTGCATACAAGGTGTTCTAGGTCTCCAAAGTAATTTACAAAGCTGACAAAGTATTTTTTATTTTAGTGGGGTTTTTTTGGTTTGGTTTGGTTTGGTTTGGTTTGGTTTGGTTTGGTTTGGTTTGGTTTGGTTTGGTTTGTTTGTGTGTGTGTGTGGTTTTTTTTGTGGGGTTTTGTTTTGGGTTTTTTTGCTTTATTTTTTTACTTTGCTACCTGTGAATTTAATCTTCATTTGCAGCTAATCAATATCACTTTTCTGGCAAAAAAACTATAGTCAATGATCCATCGTTCATCAGATATTTGATTTACCTGAATTTACCAAGCCATTCAATTAACTAGCTAAAGAATAGAAGCAGAAGCCATGAAGTTATGTGTGGTTTTCTAGACATGCAGTGACTTTGCAAAATTTGACATTCAAAAATACTACCTCAGCATACCTGGAAAACCCATCTGTTTTTTTCCCTTTTAGTTTTTGTGTTTCCTGTTACTCAATGAATATTCTCACATGTAATATGTCTGCAGTAGAAGAATTTCCCATCATAAGAATATGGAGAGATTTCTTTGGTTGTGGCTGACACAAAATGCAGGTCTTTGATAGAGGACAGGAGAGCTGAACACGGAGCAGCCATTCCAATAAGATATCACACTATATCCAAACCAGATCCCCCTTGACTTCTGAATGATTGACTGTATTTAACTTCTTTTAAAAAATGCCTGTGTGAATGTATATGATACGTAAATGTATAAAATAAGTCAATAGTTCACTTTCATTTATGCAATATTTTAATTTTAATTCATATTTTAATATACATTTATGCCATGTTTTATGTTTTATTTTTATAGTAAGTCATATACCCAGTTCCGGGTCGACCTCAGGAAATGTTTTGTCTCCAAAGGAATATTTGTTCCAGGCCTCCTTTTTTTTAATTAAATCATTTAATTTGGGGGAAAAATCCCTTGAGGATTTGTTTGTTTGTTTCTATCTCATTTTTTTAAAATTTTGTTTCTAAAAAGTACATTCATTTTTCTTGCATGTTTAGATTGATTTTTATCTGAAAAGTCTCTATTATTTAATTGCACTGGAAGTAGGTGACATCTCAATTCAGAAAGGAAGATTTTTCTATCAATGTTAGCTAATTAATGTAAAAATTTTTCAGAAGAAAATATTTCAGCTCTTACATCTTTTTATCCCACATCAATAATAGTACTACTCCACTCTGACATTGCTATGCTAAGAAATAATGCAAAAAGAGGCCTCTCTGTAAAAAAACAAAAAACAAAAAACAAAAAAACCCCAAAAAACTTGGAAAAAGAAATGAAAAATCTGCAATGAAACTGTTGATAAGTTATTTTTTCCCACAGTTCCTAATATAGGGAATTTTGAAGATACTGATTTAATTTTTCATTTGAAATGAAATAAGTTTCCCATGAAAGTTCCTGTGCTTGATATTTTACTGTGGTAAAGGCCACCACAAATCCCTTGTGATTTCTGTAACCTTCAGACTTGAAATTATCTTGTACTTAGCGTATTATTTTCTCTCAAAAAATAGGCTGAACTTTTTTAAATGATGGAGGGGACATAGACACATTAACATTAATGGTGACTATGTCCCTCCGTCCCCTAGACAGTTTTGAAAATCTCAGCTGCAGATATCAGGTTTGTTATTTTATGATGAACTGCTGTAGTGGCATTGCATTTGTACAAATAATGGAGTCATTATCTAATCATCATCATTCCATGTTTCACACTCTGCTTGAACTCCTGTATAAATGATTTTCCGCATGATAAGTGCATTTTTTTAGATATATTTGAGATAGCCTCTAAGGTCTGTGGCACATTCCTATGGCTACAGAAATCCCAGGACAGTGTGATTATAAAATCCTTGCTGATATCCAGCCTCAAATCATAATTTCAGCTCATGATATCAAACAGTGAGGCACAGTCTGTGGGAGTGGAAGATGGCACTCCCCAGAGTATGAAAACAAAATGGGAAACAAAATGAAAAAACCCTGGAAGAGAAGCACAGGAAATGCCCACGCTCTGACCCAACAATCCTACTGCAGTGTTAGGCAATGCATTCTACCCCCTGTTTATTAACTCAGGGAGATCTGAGGGCAATGGAGGGACTACAGAGGTCCTACAGAGCTACTACAGAGTTACTACTCTGATCAAACTGTGACACTTGGCTCCTTGTATCAAATTAAAAGTTGAAAGGACTACAACAAGTGTAAGTAGTGGTCTTAGTCAGTATGGTTTTAGATCGCCAAGAGGAGAATGTCAGGAGACTGTGACTTCAAGGAGACATGCCCAGAAACTTCTAATACTCAAACACCTTTTCCAGCCCTTAAAGTGACTCACCTTCCCATGAGAGAAGGTGGCAGAGATGGAGAACCTGTCTGTTTTTCTTACTATGGCGTAAACTGGAGAGCAACTCGTGTTTGTGCCATGTTCAGCACCAATAAAAGGGGGACCATAGGATTGTCTTTGCAGCCCTGGTCACATCTCAAATCCAAGATTAAGAGTCACAGTATTGCCTCTAGAATGGAGACTATGCTGCCTTCAAAAATTGACTTTACAGTATGGGCTTCTCATTCCTCTGTCACATATTATGTTATGGTGTAGGTTTTTTCCTATTATCAATAAAAGGACAGAACAGATAAGTTATCAAAGAGTATAACTAGAAAATTAAACTAGATTTTCACTTGTTTGTGGCTTTCTAAGGATGGTTTTGGCTTGTGCCACTTAGTATTGTCTATTATTGATCTCACTGTGGAAAAAAATTGTCATTCATGGTGTTATTACAAAAAAGTACCGAGTCAATTTGAAGTGAAAGGAAAGCAAGGCAATTGTAGAAACAGCAATAGAAAAAACTCTGCCAAGAGTAAATTTAGCCACTCCCTCCATTCAAACTGCACATATTACAGTGATGTCTCTTCCTAATCAATTAAGGTATACAATTTCTCTACTCTCACTGCCTTTCGTCTAGTTTAGTAATTCTGTCCCTGTCTCTGAGATATTGAATGACTCTGTTCTTGCCTTCATTTCCAGCCTGGTCTCAAATCTTGTGCCCCTCGTGGACATGTTGTTCCACCAAGAGGAACATCCAAAATGTCTCCTTTTCCTCATCCTTCTGCCTTCTTTTTGATCTGTAAAGAATAATTTTCATTTCTGCTCTTCTATCTTCAAGTCTTGTCAAAAAAGATTTTTTTTTGTCAGAATTTGAGTTTAATAAATTAAAAATCATATCTTGCCATCTCAGTGAGTCTCATTGCACCCATGTGAGCCCAGAGTCTCACAAGGATAGCTTTTATGTGAAACAAATTTGAGTGCAACTGTGGGTGCTTGGCAAGCAATTATAAACTATGGTGTTAAATCCATTGTTGAATCTGGTTCATGGTTTCCAAAAGTGATGGAATACTTGAAAGGTAGGATGTAGCTTCTGACAGCATTGCTCATTTCTTTATATAAGAGATTTAAATGACACTTAATTTCTGCTGGGCCGCACAGGCATTTCCCTTCATTTGCTACAAGGTAGGATGCTCAATCATTCACTATTGGGGTTAACTATGAAACTTGTTTCTTTTACAGGTCTCTCTGGGTATACTCTGGGAGGGGCAGATTTTCTTTCTGCTCTGGGTTGAGAAGAGAGAACATTAACAATCTCAGAGCTCTGAAGTACTCTTCAGTCAGAAGTATCTGCAACTTTCATGCTTAGCATCTCTCAGGACTTGAAATGTGCTCCTTGAGCACCAGGGAGAAATGCTGTGCTAGCAACATGTGCCCCAGCATCAGTATTTGAAGGTGATATCTTTCTTTTCATCACCTCAGCTTTTCATGCCTCTGTTCATACTCTCATTTATGCAGTGGGGAATCCCTGCTAAACACACTTAGTGAAATCCCAGGCAGTATGTTTTCCTTGTGATTAGTTTGAATATCAAACGGCTGTCTCAATGATATGTTGATGTTACCAAAAGTAATATCTGACATTTAACAGCAAACTGCAACCTTAAATATTTTCTTAGAATTATGTAACAGGGAGGAACAGGTTTCTCTTACAAACTGAGACTATGAAACCAAACCCTGCTACACTAAGACACCCAGCAGAGTGGCACTCACCTTAGTTTGGACACAATTCCTGGTAGGAGCCCACCACCTTTCTGTCAGAATCCATGGCCACTCATTCTCTTATTCCTCTGTTTAGTATTAAAAACAGGGAAATCCCAAATAGCTTTTTTTGACAAAAACCTACTTAGTTTTCTTATGAAGAGATTTGCTCTGGAAGAAAATGCCCTAAGGGATTCCTAAACAAAAACATATTGATACAGCCTCTGACCAAACAAGTCTTTGAATTTATGGCTGCCAATCATTAAAACTGTATCCTACTGCTACATCTTTTTCCTAGGTATCAGCTGAAGGGGAAAACAAGGAAAAATATTTCATTTGATCCAACAGAATCATTCTTCTCTGGAGTTAGCATTGATCCATTTTGCCCCATTTAAATGTATTCCCCTCTCCAAAATTGCAGATGTATGTTTATAGCGGAGTTTTAATATCAGAAAAAGGTAACAGATTGCTTATCTGACCGTGTGAAAGCTGTGATATGTTACAGCTATCTAACTAGTCTTTTTCTCCTCTGAATTTTCTCAGGAAATGTTTGCTTGGCCTAGCCAAAACATGGTATGTTATCTATAGAAATTTGAGTGGAATTCAGCTCAACTAACATTAATTATTTAAGGTTAGGCATCGAGTCTCAAGTCCTCATTTAGACCCTCTTTGTGGTCAGGACGGATAGGCACTCTCCTCCTCTCTAAGGGACACCATCCATCTTCTCTACTGACTCATTAAGGAGTCCAGAGTGTAACTCAGGCTAGATGACTTATTTCTGATGAGCCAATAATAGGTTATATTAATTTCCTTCACTCTCTTTTCCCTACAAAAACACACTGTTTTCCATGAGAAAGGAAGAAGGGAGGGTATGCTAGCCTGGACCCTCCTTTTGTTCATTAGATGGAGATATCTGTCAAACCTCAGCGTTTCACCTTTCCCACCAGTATCATCATACCAGTCAGGGAATGTTGTGGTTGCTTATAGTCTCACCCAGTTCAGTTTGTACTGCTTGTCTGTGTCCAGCCAGTGATGGCTGTAGTTCCCATCCTGCAGGACAGCCAGGCTTACAGGTGCTGATTCCCAGATAGTGCACTGTTTGGTATGCTGATGTACAGAGAGAAACAGGAGTTCCTCAGGTGCTCTCTCTCTCTCTTTATTCCCAAACATGAGGCAGCCAACAAGGGGTAAAGGACCTGTCAGTTGAAACAAATTAATTAAATTTGTAACAAAAGAATGTCTTCAGGCAGTTGTTTAGACATATCACTAAGAATCCACAGATTCACTTTACCCTCTGCTGCAAACAGCAGAGGAAATTAGGCAGCTGTATCCTCATTGGTGAGTTTATTACCTAACGCCTGGAAAGTGAATATCAAAGATGCTGGTGTTGCCAAGCAACTGCCTGAGGATGACAGCGGTCAGAGCACACACAAGGACTCTGTTAGAGGAGCACTGTACAGCAAAGGCCAGCTCCATTCACCATTGTGTGCCATGCAAGTGATTAACAGGGTGGCTGGTTCTGTCCTGAGGGTGCACATACCTCCTTTCTGTCATAGAATGTCTCTGACAGCCAGTGAAGGTAAACTGGAGACAACTAGAGTAGTGATCCTCTGAGCAGCAAAAGGAACATAAAAAGGAAATCTTGCAGTCAAACATGGTCTGACCTTCAAAATGTCCTAAATGCAGGACTGAGCTCAGAGGTTCTGCAAGTGCTAGTGGATGTATGAGGAGATTTAGCATGCTTAAGGCAAGTTGCTGCCTTTGAGCATGGCTGGTAGCAGATGCCATATGTCTGTACATGTACCTCCCTTACCCTTTAGAACCGGGTGTTTGCCAGTAGGCAAAGAGTTAACTGGGAATGGCTCCTGATCCACAAATGGCTCCTGGTCTAATGAATCGTGGTTAGCCCTGGACAGGTGCATAGCCAGGGCTGTTCAGTTGGTACACAGCTGGTGACGGCTCTTCAGTGCCCAGGAATGTTCCCTGAGAATAATTTGTTAACAGAGAAGCAGCCCATGATACTTCTCCCTCTGTATTTTCTCCTCCAGTTTTTCGTTTAAAGAGTGGTGGAGCCCGAAATCCTCTTGTCTCCTTCTCAGATGGCTGTTAGATCCTGACAGGTTCCCCCTTGGCTGAGCAGTGCCATGATCTTTGGGGCAGCTCTGTTTAAAACCTTGTCAAACACAGCAGGAGTGTCCCACCCCAGCAGAGACCCTGCAAGAGTCCTAGTGCACCCCTTTGCTAGACACAAGGCTCTCTCACTCTCCACGCTTTCTCTGGCAATAATGAACCCCATGACCCAGGGAAAGTTATTTAATATCCCATTCCAAATGGTTGTCTCATCAGCATGCTTGCAGCATTCATTATTTAACAGATAGTGCTGCTATTTAATCTTTGTATTATAGTAGCATCTGGAGGTCTCAGCTGAGAGGCAGTATACAAATACAACGTGAAACACAATTTCTTTTGAAAGACTTAACATTGTAAGCAGAAAAGCAGCATTGCAGAGTGATTTGCTCCAGATCCCATAGGGGAGTAATATCAAAGCAGTATCTTCCATCTATTTTTTGACTGCTACAATAACACTGTTGATGGAACCTTTACATATATAAATAATAGAATATACCAAAGAATATTTATGATAACCCAGAGAAGAGGCTTAGAGAAAAGTTTTCCAAAGGATGTATGGGTAAAAACTTCACTTAAAGCAGATACATCAATGAGACTTCAATGAACACCCTCTAAATATGTTCTTGCAAAGACTACTTTGTGAAAACCTGATTTGAGATGAAACCAATGAAGCAGGTTTTTTATTGGTTATATATACTGTAATTCTGAATGAAGTAATTTTTTTTCACTGAGACTTAAAGACACCATGAAACCAGTTTTATAAATTCATATGTGTTTTGACAAAAGACATATGCCAGAAAATGCATTAGAAAACAATCAACATACTTGGCCAGGTCAATTTTTAGATCAGACTTCTCAATTTTCCTTTCAAGACTGTTCTTAAGAATGATTTCTATAAACTTAAAAAAAATATTTTTTTTTTCTTTAAGTTAACTGAAATGCAGAGCTAAAAAAATTACATTTTTTTCAAATTTTTGTTTTCATGCAAACAATTTGTTGCTGACCCTAATTGTACTGCATTTTGACCTCTTTGTACTTTATAGGATATTATTTGCAGAATTACTCCTCACATTTTGAAGCAGACTATGTCTCACATTCGGTGACTATTTATGGCTGTCTGAGTACTATCTTGGTTCATGAAGATAGCTCTAGTAAGCAGAGAATATAAGCATGTGTATCAACTAGGGTGTGTGTTTTGAAAAACTTTCCTGACTGATTTGAGTCCAAGCAACATATTGTCTTTTTGCATTATAGTTTGTATCTCTGATAAAATTGTAATTCAGATAGTCACAGAAAATTGCATTGCTCCCCTCCTGTTTTCTCTATATTGTGGCTCATTCCTTGTGCTCACAACTGTGGCATTTTCCAAGTGAAACCCTGGTGTTTTATTAGATCCAAAAGAGAATGCTGAGGCTGTCCTGAAACATCTGAGGTCAAAAGGGAAACTTTATGTAATCAAGGACATTTGGATCCATGTCTGATGCTTGGACAGCATTGAAAGTATTCTTTGACTGATGAATCTCTTCTGTAAGGTAGCAATGAATCTGTTAATAAAATCACAAAATGTAGCATGGGAGAAAACTCTTTTAGTTCTCTGAATAACAAGTCCTTTGAAGTTTATAACCTGGCAGCAGCTCATCTGGCTTGTAGCATCTTTGGCAGGAGCCTGGATATGGCCATTAGAGATAAAGAAACCTCTACCAATGTCATTCTGCTGGCATGGAATGGGATGATCATAAAAATTTGCAACTTTGTTGAATCTTAGACATGGTTTTCTTTATTGGTTTATTATTTTTTCTTTATTCAGAATACATCAAAATCTACTGACTGCATATAGAAATAAAAAGTAATATATGCATTTCACAGGCAGAAGTCAAAGACCCAGCAAACACAGGTGGTTAAGTTGCCTTTCAGGGAACTACTCGGAGAAAACATTTCTTTGGGCAAAAGTTTGGAAAAGGGACAAAGGAATGAATTGCATAAGTAGCAATTTACTCAAAGCTGCAGAGAATGCTACCAGCAAAAGCAACAGGCACCAGTTGTGCTTTGCATATCCTGTTAACATGCTGTCCTTTCATCCAGTTGTCTCCCCTGACTGATGGGTTTTGGTCTGGATACATGACACCTATATTAAAAATATAGAGAGAGAGAGAGAGAGAGGAAAAGAGAGAAAAGGATTAGTTCTCAGACATCTTTTACAGAGATCCTCAGTGGGGAAAAAAAAAAAACCAACAAAACAAACAAACAAAAAAAAACCACCACAGGGACTCCCAGCATGAAGTTGTAGAAATTTGATGAAACTGCATCCACACTGTTTGGGATTGTCTGCCCTTACTGCATTGTTCTGTTGCAGTCAATGACAATGAGCACATGGGACCTCTTCTTTGCTTGAACTGTGACACAATTTGCTGACTTGGTCTTTAATTTAGATTTGTCAGTCAAGGTACCTGTGTGCATTCACAGCCAGGGGATGAGCACCAGACTGAGAGTGAAATGGAGCACAGAGACAGTGGCTTCTGGAGGTCCAGCAGAAATCTCCCAGGCTCCTGTCTGGGCTCCCACCAGCAGCAGTTGTTCTGCTGAGATTCTCATCATGCAATGCTGAGTGAAGGCATTTCCATCAGTGAATAAAACAGACCCATGTCAACACCTCTTGGCTTCAAATGACTGCAAACCCACAGCAGAACAGAGCCTTTCCACTTGCAGTGCCTGAACTCCTTGATCGCCTTTCTTGACAACTCCACTTGGTCCATTCAATGTACTTTGGGAAATATTATTTCAGAGCATAGATCTTCTTCCTTGTTTTATTTCTGTAAAGCTATCCAATAAGGCTGGATTAAAAAAAAAAAGAAAAAAAACAACCAACCAACCAAACAAACAAACAAAAAACCCCCTCCAAGCAGCTGTGAGCCTGTATTATTTATTACTATAAATAAGGTATCGTTTTTATTACTGGCCTTGGACATATGAGGAAATTATTAAAAAAATCCAGTCCATAATATCATCACTGAACCTGTGCTAGGATACAGAGTAGGGACTTTCAGAGAGGCTAAAAATTAGCCATCAAAACCATTTTCAGGAAGGTTATTTCCACATTTTTATACATTTATGAAGGGAAGGATTTCAGAAAGTCATAAATTTCCTCTTCTGAGACACTTCAAACATCATAGAATTACAAAATTGTTTGTGTTGAAAAGGACTATAAAGATCATCTAGTTTCAACCCTGGATATGGTCTAGAGTTCTTGGAAATTGTACATATTTCTGCAATTTCATTATCTATGAAAATTTTCTTTTGTCAAGAGCTCCTATGGTGGAACACTTCTTTGAAAAAGAAATCATGAGGCGTCATAGGGGAAGATGGAACTTAGTGATAAAATGTGATGTGAAGTCGTAAAGATGACTTCACTCAAGTATTGTGAAGAAAATGACAGTATTTCCTGATGAAGATGTCTGAGTTATCTGAGAACATATTTGGGGGTTTCAGGTAATTTCTGAGAGGGCACGTGAGTATTTGCTAATCAAGGCATTTAAGTTTTGAACTGGAAAAAAAATAATAAAGGTGGATTCACATAGTTTACTTCTGCATTAAAAGTGGAAAGGTGATCAGATCATCCAGCTCCTGCTGACACAGCTAACCAATGTTAACACAGCTGGGAATTTTTTTCTGAAATTCCCTCGTGTGAAAAGGCTGGAGACACGCTAACACTAATATCTCAGAATTTAACACTCTCAGGCTTTTGGGAAATGCAATTTAAATGTAAAATTAGATCGATGTGGTGGTTCAAAACTTAGATATGCATTTTCAGTCTAAACTAATATCCAATTTAAAACCATTTTAGATCAGGTTAATTTAAATATAATGAGCAAAACCACATTGCATTATGGGTAAGATAACTTTAAAACCCACAGAAATTAAAAAAAAAAAATGAAACCTGTATCAGGAAATTAAATGTTCTCCTAAGCACCTTCCATGTCCACAAATTAACTCAGTTATTCCTATTTTTATTCATTTAAGATGTTTATACTAAATGCTTTCAAGGTTGTAACTGGTTTTCTCTGTTAAGTTTTCCTCAGCTATTAGAATCTTGATGTACCATGCAATCTACTTTGCAGTTACTTCACATGTGACTTTGCTGAAGTTTGAACAACAATGGTAAATGCTTGTTTCTTTTAAATAATTTATTTATTAATGTATCTATCTTCTACCTATTGTGAATTTTCCACTAGGAGTTTTACAAGTACAGCTTTAAAAGTTTTTAGATAAATGCTCTTCAAAAATCACTCAACACAGAAAATTTGTAGAAGAACAAATGAGAGAATGTTTATTTCTTGCTACAAAAAATACTGAGATGTGAAAAAGAAAAGTGACTTGTCTTAAATTTAAGATTAACTTTATCCCCTTAGCTTGAGCCTTTAATCTGTAGAAAAGCCTGGGGATTTATGAGTGTTAACAGACCTGAATTTTTTATTTCTCCTTCTTTCCTTTTACTTGTTCATTTTCCATCTGTGTGTCCACAAAGAAGCTGAGAGCAATGATTGAAAGATAGGTGATTTATTTGATATGTCTCTATTCCGCCACACAGACAGCAATATAGTTAAAAGCAAGGTGATGGCTGATGGTTTAAATAACATAAATTTTTGAAATTCAGTGGCACCAAGTGTGAAGGAGATAACAATTACCTGGAAAGGTACAAATTTTTACATGAACATTATGACTCAATGATCCTCATGGGTCCCTTCCAACTCGGAAGATTGTGATTTTGTGATTCTGTGATTCTGTAAATAATATTAATCTTATAGAACTGTGTTAATTATATCCTGAGAAGTGAGGCACATTGTTTGATGTTCAAAACTCACAAGGAATTTTCCTGCTGACAATAAGGTTGCTAAAGATAATTGCTGTAAATGTGAACATTTTACAGTATATGTTGAAATATATGTTTACAATGTCATGTGCTGAATATCCTTTATCAAAAATTAAACTATTAGTCTTTGGTTCACATATTTCTCTGGTGTGGAAATTTTGATTTTATTTTAGTAGGAAAAGGAACTGAACAAGGTCTTCCTGAGACTTATACCCTCACTGTTACAAAAAGATCTATTATGTAAAGAGTTCTCCTCCAATACCCACTTTTAAAGGCTTTTGAGATAATTTCAAAGTGATTTTTTTCCAAGACAGGATGTGAGGTTCTGCATTTTAATTTAATTGAGAAGTTTCAGCTTCAAAGAAAAGCTGAAGTTTCAGATACTTTTGTGCTTATTGTTTCCTATAACAACAGCTTCCAATCTGGTAACTTTTTCTCTTTTCAAACACTCTTCTCAAGCAGTGTGCTCACATAGAGGGTTTATGTCCTAAAACATGGAGTCCAAAGTGAATGTTTTGCATAAGATTTATGCTTTGTACCATCTGACCTATAGCACCCACATTCCTTAACAAACTTGGTCCAAAAGAGGCCATATGTCTTTTTGTTCTTGCAATTTCACTGCCATAAATAAGGAAATATCTCACTAAATTCAATGGAGATACAGTGACATGATATTGTTTTTGATAGTGTTAGATTAGGTCTTTCATAGTAAGAGCAATTAGCACCTGATTGATCTGGGAAAGCAATTTAATAACTAATGAATATTAGAGAGATATGATGTAGGAATGTAAATGCACTATAAATTGATTCACTCAAAAACAAATGGGAAAACATAAATTAGGAGAGGAAAAAATAATTAAAAAATCAATTTATAGACAGTAATGAAGAAGTGTATTTAAAAGTAAAAAAAAAAAAAATTCTGAATTGTATTTGCTGTGAATATCCAAAAAAACACCCTTCCTTTTACATCTTCTACTAGTTGCTTATTTGGATCATCCTGAAGAATTGTAGGCTTCCTCCACTAAAAGTTCACTTAGCGAAGCAATGGCAAGCTTCAATTTGTAACCCAAAGATGTATGGGCAATGCATGTGGGAAATCCCAAGCTCAAAAATTGCAGCAGTTAGTGGGGTTAAGAAAGTGTTTTCTTAATTTCTGATTTTCCCATGTTTGATCTCCTATCTGTAGAAGAACAGAAAGTTTGACTATGGCTTTAGATTAAGCAAGTATGCAGAAACCAAAGGAAACAAATATTTGAAAAATCAAGTACCCTATGTGACATGAGCATAGTATGAGGAATTAATTGTTTTCAAACTGAACACATGAAGTATGAACCTTTTCTAAAATAAATGTTTGTAATCCTCACCACAAAGCTGAAATTGTAGAGGAAAAGGAAGAGGAATAGGGGTGTGAAGAGGGAAGAAACAAGGAAAAGAGAGGGCAGATCATCTTTGCCTAGCTAAAGCAAAATAAAAGCTGAAATGATCTTCCTGTTACAGCCTCAGTGATGCTACTTCTGCAGTTCTGTTTGAAAATGGAAGAGATAATTGCATTTTCAACTTTGAACCCTTGCCATTCATTTCTGTGCTGTGACCTCAATAGTCTGATTGCCAGCCTGTTGAGGTAGCAAGAGCAAAACAGAGGGAAATGACACAGCAGAAATCAAATTGCATGAGTCATTTTTTTTTAATTTACTTTATGTTCCTTATATAATTCTGATGGCAGCAGAGCTAAAGTTAATGAACAGTAGTAAAAGCATCTGCTGAAGCTCTGTCAGTAGATTCACCTCTGTGTTCACAACTGCAGCGCTGCAAAATTTATCCAAGGTCTCTTTGAAACAAGTTTTTAAATGAGGTGAAAAGTACCAGAATTATACAGCTCATGAAGGAACCATATAGTGTTGTGGTACCATAAATAAATGCTGACATTTCCTCACTAGTAACTACAATAGCAGTGGGTAAAAAAAATTTGAAATTCAGGGGGTTAGACTACTATAAAATTTTTACAAGGTTAAGCAGAGTAAGCAACTAGAGCACTGTGAAATATCCACTGTGCCTTTTAACCAGATTACTAAGGGCAAATATCACCTTCTTCCCCTCAGGGGTGCCCAGACTTTCAAAAGTAAAAGAGAAAAGCCCCATCAGATTAGTTTCTGGGCTTTGCAGCAGGAGGCATTGCTTGTATGTAATTGCTCATTTTCATTATTCATGGGATAAGAGCAAAGTGCTCAGTCGAAAGAAATTGGCAAGGTCTGGGGCACTACAAGGAAGATATTTAAGATTTCATTCAATAAAATACTTTATAATAACTTATGAAAAATTCATTTCCTGGAAGAGGAAATATCAAGCATCTACTTAATTTGTGTGTGTTGGTATTGTCATACACAATCCATGTAAGGATGACCATGGAGGACCAATTGCTTTCTCATGGGAATCACATGTGAAAGGATAGGGGTTTTTTTTTTGTTTCTGCTTTAATTTCAGTGGCTGCTCCTGGAAATTAAGTAGCTCTAATAGCTCAAATCACCACAAATTGTTCACTGGAATGATCACCTTTCTCCCTCGTACCAATGTGAACAGTGACACTGCCAGGATGGCAGGATGCTGGGCCAGGAATTGGGAGCTTCTTGATGATTCTGAGATTTGTTCATCAAGTTTCTTAGAGCTAAATCCTTAAATAAAAAAATCCAATGAACCTTTCTTGTCTTCAGCTGACCTATGGAGCTGGTAGACTGAATAGTTTGGCTTGGGAAAGCTGCTTACCCACATTTGCCTTGATTCTTCAGTCTGAGAAATAAAGATAATTAAAAATAATCAACGAAGAGCAAACCCAGTAAAGGCTGGGCTGCATAAAATCAGGTATGGGTCGAACAAGTGTCTGCGTTATAAAACTGTGACCTTGAGTCCTGCCTTCAGTTGCTACAAATTCCTAAAGGAGATTGGAAGTCATGGACACTCACTTGCCTTCTGCTGGACATCCATAACTCTTTTGAATGGATGCCCAGATGCAGCTCGGGTTTAAGACAAAGCATATTGATCATATTCAAATTCATCATGGTTCAGAAACCAGATTTATCAATTTCTCCACTGAGGCCTGGATACGGGCATTTCAAATTGGATTACACTGAAAATATGCCAAGTATTTTGACTAAGTTTTGAATATTTCTCTTCCTGTTTGGGCAAAAAATGCAGAGGCATTTGCCTCTTAGAGAATGTTTTAACCTGATACTTGGGGAAGCAGAGGACATGGAGAAAAATCTAGGCTATGTACCATATGCATGCTCTCAATAGGTTCAAGAGCTACATTTTGGCTAGGACAGCAGTGGCTTTGGGCCCTCCATCCTTTTTTGGGAAACAACAATCATGCTTCTAGCCAGCTGACCACATTGCCTATTGCTTGCATTAGAAACCTAGAGGGTTGAGCCAGGGCAGTGTTACACAGGTTCCCTGCTCAGGGCATTAGTTTAGGATGCTAGAGTAACACAGAGACCTATCTTCAGGTGAAAGGGATTGGGAATAGCTATGTTCTCTGTTGCAAGATGGGAGAGAAGGTCACTCTATATCACCTTGATATCACTGCCTTACTTGTGCATCAGCACTCGGCTGCCCTAAGGAAAATGGAAAGAGAAATATTGTCATTATTTTTGCTCTCAAAATAAAAAAAAATAATAATAATAATAAAAAAAATATATATATATATATATAAAAAAAAGGAAGCCATTTCCATTCAGCATCTTTTAGGAAAGGTCACAGGCTCTTTTATGAATTCTGTATAGGTGTAGGTACTTGAAATGGGCTTTATTTAGGAGATTATTCATGGAGCTTTCCTGGTAAAGAGTTACATGCAATTCCCTGTTCAGCCTTTGGAATGTCCCTTGGAGAAAATGCAGATTATTTTGAATACTTCTGTACTTTATGATGTATGAATATGATGTACCTTGTATCTCTTAAAAACTGTGTAAGAAGCAGAGGAACTTGCTTTAGTACTCTGGATTTCAGCCTGAGGAAGGCCAAAACATCTCTTCCTCTGCCAAAACACGAGTGTCAGTGTGAATCCTGTTTCTGTCTGGTTTTGTTTATTTTAAAGACCAAGGCTTTTAGTTAAAAAATAGCTAAAAAGTACTAAAAGCTGTGCCCCATATAGAGTACAAATTGCATGTATTTTACAGCCTTAAGAGTGACAGCCAAGAAAATAAAGAGTTTTATCTTCACCATGATCATGACTCCTGGAATCTGTGGAGTGAATATAACCCTTGCAGGTGCCGAGATATTAGTGTCAATCATAGGTGTGCAATGCAGATATGTGCTGGATAGCAGGGTGATGGGGTGCTGCTGGGGCTCACAAGATCACTCTTTGGGGTGGTAAGGACGAGATCACACTGTCTTTTAATTCTCATGGGTTGGAAGCTCCTGAGAATGCAGCTGACTTTGTGTACAGGTCACAGCTGATCAAATGTGCACTGTGGCTTGTGTTTGCTGTAGGTGGAAGGTTGTTACGGGAGAGGAGGCAGGAGACAAGCAAGGAGTTATGGCTCTATTGCTGCAGAGGTCAGGGATCTCCAGCTCTCTGGTTTACATGCTGCTAATCCTTGCAAACAAAGTGTCTCTCTCATTCAGTAGCTTGGAATTTGTAATGGTGATGACATTTTGTCATCTAAAGTTCAAAAAGAGCTCAATTTGGTTTGGAACTTCCTCCAAAACTCAGATCCTTACTCTGAAGGAACCAGTGCTTCCTTAGAAAACTAGAACCTACTAGCATTTATTGAACCATGCAATTATAAATAAGGGATCATTACTTGCAATTTTATATCCCTTTCATCCTGAATTTTCTGGATGCAGCATAAGAATTCACTAACTCATAGCCTCATGATAGCACTGAGTTATAGCTGTTTAACAGATCAGTTGATACCAAGAGGTTAAGCAACTGGGTTATTTTCACAGAGGGAATGACTGCATAGCCAGCAGTGAAAAGATGCCAGAAATTCTTGCATTATGTACTTCTAAATCACTGTGCATCATTCAGAAGACACTGATAAATATTTGCCTTCCTGAATGCTGAGACACACTGCCCTTTGCTTAAAGTAATGCCGTGTTCCCCATTCAGTAACTGTGTTGTCTCTTGTAATTCTAAGGCCCATGAAAGGATATGACTGTGAAAGACATCAGGAGGACATTTGGTCCATTTCTCCAGATTAGTCATTCCTGAGAGGTATCTGTTAGGATGGGCTGTTTTTCAGCAGTATGACGTCCTTGAAGACCTCTAATATTAGAGATTCCCTGGCCTCCACCTGTAAAACCTTTTCAGTGATTTTCTATTCCTAGATTTTTCAGTACTTTTCATAAAGTCTGACCCACAAGGTTTTTGTAATTTAAAACTGTTGCTTCTTATTTTATGCTCTGTGTCCATGAGCACTAGACATTCCTCTTCATCCTTTCATAACAACCTTTCCCACACTTGACAACTGTTATCCTTCTCCTCCACCTACTCTTCTTTAAACCTCTTTGAACTCAGGGTCACATTTCCTTGACATCTGAATGTTACTGACTCTCTGCAATACTTCTCTAGCTGGTCCAACTTTCTAGAAAGTTACTGCCTGAAACCAAACCTGAGGCATGCCTGAGGGAGGCCTGATCACCACGTGCAGTTCACAATAAAACACTGGTTTGGCTGCAGGACTGCTGCCTCATTAGTTGTTCCTTATCAATGATTCCTGATGCCAGTGATTTCTATCTGACAGTCTGCCTGAGAATCACAGAATCACAGAATTACAGAATGGTTTGTGTTGGGAGGGATCTTAAAGGTCATCTAGTTCCAACTTCCCCACCATAGGCAGGAACATTTTTCCTTAGACCAGGTTGCTCAGGGCCCATCAAACCTGGCTTTGAGCACTTCCAGGCATAGGGCGTCCAGAGCTTTTCTGGGTAGTTTGTTTCAGTGCCTCACCACCTTCTGAGTAAAGATGCTCTTCCCAACATCTAATCTAAATATTTTTCAAATGAAAAAGTCATTTTCCCTTGTCCTATCACTTCATGACTCCAAAAACTTCCTCTCTGCTTTTCTTATAAGCTCCCTTACACATACTGGAAGGCTTCTGTTAGATTTCCCCAGGACCTTCTATTCTCCAGTCTGGACAGCCCCAACTGTCTCATCCTGTCTTCAGAGGAGAGGTGCTCCATCCCTCTCCTCTGAAGACAGGATGATCAGATGGAGCTCTGATCAGCGCCATGGCCCTCCTCTGGACCACGTCCATATGTACTAGTCCATGTCCTTCTTATGCTGGGGGCCCCAGAGTTGGATGCACTGCTCCTGATGAGGTAATTTCTTTGTATTTTTTACATTTGTCTGTATAGAATTTTATGTTGTTTTTTTCAGCCCATTCTTGCAACATGTCAAGATGATTTTTGAATTTAAATCGTACCCTTCAATTTATTCACAATCCTTCCTAGCTTCATGTCAACTGCAAATTTAATAAGTGTATATTCCATTCCATAACTCAGGTCATATTGCATACACTTTTATAAGCTTTAGGAAGACTGAAAGAAATCAGCAGACAATTTGTCAAAAGACTGTGCTCCTGTGTACCACTCAACTATAGAAAAAGTTCACTTTGTTTTTTCTGAATATATCTAGACTTCCATGGTTTTGGTGTTTTAAAAACTTTCAATATTTTTAACTCTTCTTTATTTTTCTGAATGAATTTTTTAATATTATTAACCTTTTTTACTAGTAGTTTTTAAAAGTCTGTTAAGGCATAGAGATACCAGATGTAAAGCACTAACCACTCACATTGTGCTAGCATTTTTAATGTTATACTGAACCATGTAAATCACAAATACAATATAAATGCCACCAATATGACAGAGATTATCCCAAACTGCTGACACCAGCAGTCTCCAGGGGAAAATTTCTATGTGATCAATTTTAATCAGGCCTTACTCTGAAGCTTTTATGTAGGCTTCCACTCATGTAGGTTAGGGTATCTGCCAAAGAATATTTTCCTTGCTGTTTATGTAATTCTGCAAGTGACCATTATAACTCAGAGGAAGGAATGTAAATCCTGATATGTTTGATTTGCTGGGCCATGGTGACACTTTTTCTATCAGAAACAAAGCTTTCTTGTAATTCAGCTTACTCAGCAGGGTTCATAAAGCTGGATAATCCCATGACTTTCAGCTGCTAAACCTGTTGTAGATATTTAATATAAAATGACAAGAGCTACCACTTTTTAAACTATTTCTTTGATACTTAAAAAAATTCTGAGGCCATTGACCCATCATGAACCAAAACTTACAACAGCGCCTAACAGTATCTTTGTTGCAGATCTTTGTGATTTATGTCCATGAGCAATCTAAAGTCTCCTGGGAAGCAGAGGATTTAGACTGAGACTACATAATAATGTTTGTCTTGTTTCTTGCAAAAGGCACTATGAAAACCATTCAGATCTTTAAAAATGTCTTTAATGTCGGAATCAACAGATATCAGGAAAGTATGTTTCTCTTAACTCTACTAGTATTTAAAGTTTCACTTATTAATATTTATCTATATTGGTGACTTTTTAAAGAGATACCCAATGTGAAGCCTTGTTTGCCTTCTTGGTTACCCAAAACAAGGGAACTTAAATGGATTTTATAACTGTTGAATTCTACGTAGGGTCTTGTACTATTTTTGCCTGTACAAGTTGTTGGAGTTTTCTGTAATACCCATCAGCTGCTAGACAGGATGAACCTTCTTTTTCACTCTCTTCATGGGAGTTTTTTGTCAGTAAATTATGTTTCCAATTGTGTCTGTGAGAAGATCTAAAGTCCAGGCATTGGCCCTTTGGACTACACTACCCTGAACTCTTGGCAGGCTTCAGGCTGAGATGGTAAGTCCTGCTAAATATTTAATCAAAAGGCCCATGGTCCTTTTTCCTCAAAATAAAAATTGTCACTTCAGATGTTCTCCAACTTTAACAAGATATATCCCAGAGCATAATCTTTAATTTTCTGCTTTCAATAAGATTTCTGGCAATGTCCTTTAATTCTGTGTTAGAGCATTTTCTAACGCACTGGCGGATATCTTTAAACTTTGCCTGAAGTACTGCCAACTAAAGTTTCTGGGATAACTTAATCCTAAGGAAACCTGAATATGTTGCCAAGAAGAGATATTGACACTTACCATTGTGCATTTCTCTTGATACAACCTTATGCAAGATAGCAAACAGTGCCAGCTGAAAGACCCAGTGAATGCAAATACAGAATTTGAGAGGATGGAGCCATAAATAACACTTCAAATATGAACGAAAAGAAACTCCAGGCACAAGAGGACTTAATTATTTTTCACTTTTTCCTCTTAGTAGGATTCTCCAGATCATAGTTGGAATTCATGTTCCTTTTGTTCTTCCTCAGGGATACTGTAGCCAGTCTTCTTTTCTATGATATCTGTTTTCCAGGGTCCATTAAGACTGGACACTGTGTAAATTGAATATTAGATCTAGAGAGACTGTCGTGGTAACACAGGGCATGTTGTAACCCCTATAGGGAACTCATTGTTAAATGTGCTTAGAAGCAAATGGATCCAGAGCTGCTGCTGTGTTGCCAAACCACTTCGTATTCTTGATTCTTCCTCTGTATTCCTCAAGGGTTGGTCAGCAAAATTTAGAGTGTGGGAGAATTGTTTTAGAGATTTGTTGTTGTCAAGAGTGAAAGGAAATTGGCAGCCCAAAACAAAACTGAAAAATGTATCTTGTATTTCTGCAGACAGGAATTATTTTGGAAAGAATCAAGAAGAGTAAAGTTTGATAGTGATTCTTAGAATGAAGGACAAAGGCTTTGAAACTGGCTAAAGTGAAAATAACATGCACTCCCAAATATATTCCTTGCTGTCTTGGTTTGGAAAGACATGTATCTGACAGGGAAAGCTGGAGTTTCCCATAGAATGGAGAATGGAAACCCCTCACTCCCGCTAAATTATAATTTTGCAATTAAGGGCTTTCAGGCAAAGATTTGGGAATAGGAATAACAGTTCTTTACTAGGAATATTAACAATACAAATGTAGTAGAAAAACAAAACCACCCAACCACACCAGCAAACAAACAACAATTTTGGAGAACCCTGGCAGAGTCAGAGCTACAACCTGACACCCTGTGGGTCAGGGTGTTGGAAGCAGTCCAAAAGTGAGCCCTCCTGGAGTGGCAGATGTGGTTCTGGTGGAGTAGATATGATCCTGAAGAACAAGAGTCCAGTGGTGATGAGAAGGGGTCCAGTGGTGGTGAGAAAGGGGTCCAGTCTTCCTCCAGGAATCGGGTGAAGCTGAATGCCTTCTTGCTCCTGTGTCTCAGTTTTATTCAGGTAGGAATGGTTGCTCCCTCACCGGGTGGAGCATCTCACAATAGGATGATGGAATGTGGATGTACTGCTCTGGGTGGGTATAGTTTGGGGATGTGTTAGTTTGGGGAGGTGTTAATGGCCCATTAGCAGAAAAATTCCCCTGGAGGGAAGACTGGTGGTGGAACAGATAGGAAACAATGCCCTACAGTTGGTCCATTGACAAAAGGCACCCGCCCTACTCTTCCCAGAGTAAAGAAGAACAATGCTTTCAGGAGATGAAAATAGAATACACATTTTTGTTTTCCATAACCCAAGACACTTGCCTTCTAACTTGTCATGATACACCAGCTTAGATATATGATTTTGCCTTTTTGAAAAATAGTCTAACCTAATTTTAGTCACATAGAATTTCTGCTATCATACATGAACTTTGATAATTAAAGGAATGATTGTATGATGACAGGTATGATAACAGGTCTTCTGGATAGGAAGACAATTGGTAGATGCCACATATCTTGACTTCTGCACACCTCTGGACTCTCACATGCAAGCTTGGGAAACATGCACTGAATTACAAAAATGGTTAGGTGAGTGCATTACTCATTTGAGAGATCTCTATTAAAAGAGTAGGTGTCACTAATTCCTGATCAAATTAGAGGGATGGTTTGAGTGGGTGTTTACAGGAATTATCCTGAATTGTATGCAGTGCTTTTCAAGACAGGATGGAGAACAGATTTATTAAGTTCACAGGGAGCACCAGCTGGGCAATATATGTATGACAAAACAGAATTAGAACTACAACAGTGTTGATAAATTGGACAAATAGCCTGGAAAAATAGATTGCAATCCAATAAGCTAAAAAATGCAATGCTCTGCCTTTTTGCACAAATAATAAACCACACATAAGCTGACAGGTAATGCAGCAAATCTGCAGAAAGGTTTAAAATGAGTCACCAGTAGAAATACTGGCTGTAAAAGAGAGACAGATACATGTGTGTTTACTCATTAGGTGTCGCCTGTGTTATAACAGTAAGATTTCTAAGTGAGGTTACATCTTCAGTATGTGTTCTGTAGCCAGTTTTGTTGATGGAGAACAAGAAAGATGTAGATTAGTTGGAGACAGACCAAAGGACAGCAGTGAGAATGATGAAGATTAAGAAGGGACATTTGGGGAAAAGTGAAGGTATTGGATATTTTTGATCCAAAAAGTGGAAGTTTAAATGACAGAAAGCTTAGGTGAGGAGGGGGATGAACTCTTCCCTTTGTCTGCCTGTTGATTAAGAACAAATTCTCTTAAATTGTGGCAAGGCAAATACAAGTTGAACACAAGAAAATTTTTTCCAGGAAGAAGAAAAATTAAGTTCTTGATCAGAGAGTCTGGGAGAGCACTGGAAATCCCACTTGAGAAATCCCTAAAAGATGTTTGGACAAATGTCTGTCAGAAACAGCATAAGAAGTGAGACCCAGTCTCAGAGTGGAGAAATTACTTCAGTTATCTTCTGGTTTTATTTTATATAATTCTAAATTTGTCTTCATTTTTGATAATTTGTGTATTCCTTTGGCTGAGACAAAATCCTTTGACTTTTAGTTTTTCTGTGTTTAAGACAAAATGATTAATCACTATTTCTGACAAACTGTCAACCAAAACAAAGGAACTATCTCATTTGACATGTGCCTGACTTATCACAGGATCATGTTATCCATTTCTTTTCCTGATAAATTATAAAGCCATGTGAAAAATTACATGTACTTTTGATAAATTTCCCCTTTTGGCCTCTACTCTGCCATCAGTTTCATGATCTTCCAGGGACATTTCTCTCATACCAACAATGTATCTGCATCTGGCAAGGACCCTACAGAGAAGAGAACTCTCATAATGAAAACATATCCTCTCTCCTTTCTCCTCCCCTGCGGACAACAGGTAGCATCTCAAGTAGAGGGATACACAATATTCATCATTTCTAGTTCAGTAATGTCCTAAACTATTACATTTGAGAAATATTATCAATAAATTCAGATGGAGACTAAGAATATAGAAATCTAGGCAATCAAAGGAGAGGCTCCTATTGATTCCCCCAGGGTTGAATCAGATCCCTTACAGAAAACATCCAGAGGTTAATGCACTGGTTATGAAGTTTTTCTTGCCTTGTAATCAGTTAATTTGGTCTCATATTAACAAAAGCATCTAGAGAAATATATACAAAGAAACAATGCAAGGACATTTTAAGAATGCTGCTTATGCCTTCTTTTACTTCTCTTTTAAATATCTGCCATATATCAAGTAATGAATAACAAAGGCAACCCAATTTCCCAGTGATAAACCCTTTACAAAGACTCCACTATTGCATAGTCTCTTCTTCTCTGTGTAATGTTATTTAATGTGAATTTTCTGCTGGGAAAGCACAAGTAGCCTAGATAAAATGGAAGTATTGCAAACTTGCTTGAGAGTCAAACTGAATTTTTGCCTCCTTCTAAATATAATTGTATCAGTGATCAGTGACATTTCTGCTTTGCATTTTATACATCATTCGTTTCTCTATTTCCCAAATCCATTTCTGTAGTCTGACATATCTGTAAAATACCAATATTCTACAGAACACTGCCCAATGCTACTGTATGCCTAGAATTTCTTTCCTGATACCCACACACAGACACAAGATCATACAACACTGAAAACGTAGGAGTAGCTGTGATTCTAATTTAACCATTTAAAAAATTCTCAGCTGCCTAATAAAATTATTTCAGTCAGCAGTTTGCATTGCACACTGCCAAAGCAGAGCAATGAAGTGCAAGGTTTGATTTTATCTGGCAAAGATCATTTAATTAGGAGTCTGCCTGAAGAGATGTCTGTAAGAAATCCACTTTGACAAAACTGGAGTATGTCTGGGATTTTTCACCTTGTTTGTTTCTGCTCATTGCCTTGCTTCCAATGACTAATGTGTGGTTCCTCAAAGCCTAAAAGATATATGCTGTCAGGTAGACTTTTTTTCCTATGGCCCTGAACTGTGTTTGAGCTAAACTTTGCTGAACTAAAAAGTTAATCAGGCATTGAACTTCTGCATGCACTATTTTTTTCAGACAGCCATTATATCATTCTAATATTTTTTGTAGGTGTACCTGAATTGCAAACTGGATGTGGGCAATCATCAGTTGAAAAGAAGTGATAAAAAGCTTTTCCATCAGCAAGAAGTACCAGAAAAAACTTTGGTTTCAAAGACTGCAGAGCAGTGAGTGGGTTTAGATCACGTTCAGGTGGAGCATATAGGCAAAGTTGAATGAAAATCTTGCCTTTTACCTCTGACTAAGGTAACATGCAAACAGCACATTACCACAAAAAGCCAGAGCACACAGGCAATTTGTGAATTAATATCCATCTTGCAAATCCAGCTCAAGACTTGTGTATTTTATGTATTCTGAAGAGGCTCCACCTTCAATCACTACTGGTGGATGACATACCCATACTCTTCCCTTTGCCTAAATTTGCTAAAATTGCTGGGGAAAATGTGCTCAGCCTTCGTTCTCAGGAAAGCGAGCATTCTGCAGTCTGCCTCTCAAAGCATAGTAAAACAAAATCCCCTGGAGCAGAGGCTGGCTCAGAGACGTGTACATTATCATCCCCCCAGGCTGATAAGCACAGACAGCAGTGCATGAATGAGCGGGCCATGCATGCAGTGATTATGCAATACACATCCGCACCGTCCAGCTCGCATTAGCATCAGCGCGAGCATCTTATCAGCCTGGGCTGCCTCGCAAATGAATGCTGCCAGGCTGCTGGAATTATCTGCACAGTCAGATACTCATTTTTAGCTTTTTCATCATGGCTGAAGACAGCTCCACTTGATCTCAGCAAAGTTATTTTAAAATCTGAGACTTTGCCAATGTTTCTTTTTAAAGGATCACATCTAGTGTGACTCATTACTCCTGGATTTCATTTGTCAGAGAAGCCAAGCAGTCTAGCTTTTATTTTCCCAATGGCCATTATCTGTGTTTGCTAACAGCTAAATGGCTGATGCATGGATACACATTATTCCTGTTTTTTCTTGCAGAGAGAGATCTTTTGCTGGAAACAAAACATTAAAACAAGAGACTAGAAGAATATGCTAATCCACAGATTTTAGAGAAAAAATGGTTATTGATTGGAAATATGTATATAAGAGATATTTTACTGAGTACTAGCTCTAGGGAGTTTATTAATTGGATTTCTTAACTTTTAGATTATATAATGGATGTGTTGAAATAGAGTCTTGTGCTACTGCCACTATATGTTAAATAATAATTTCTAGCAGCAATCAATATGCTAATTCCAAATACAGCAGCTGGTTCCACAGTATGATCTTTATTCATCAAACTACTGCTAGGACCTGCCTACAAGTAAGTATGTGAAGAACCTGGATGTGCTCAGCCATCCATTTAAGCCAGTGAAGTTGGTTCCACTGGCCAATGAGTAAACCCGATTTGAGGCAAATACTTCAGTGAGTTAGGGTCTGAATCATTGTAAAATTGAGCTGAAAAGACCATTTGATTAACTAATGTGGAGCCTGAACCACATAATTATAAGAGCACGCACAGCTGGGGTAGAATTCATCAGCCAAATTAGAGTTACCTTTCCATAAGCACAGAGTAAAATAATTGTTGCTCCATTAAATGGATGTACTGCTATATGATGCTGCAGATGCTTTCTGATTAGCAGTGAAACATGATGATGATGATGATCTACAGTTGCTCAGAACAATTTCAAATGTTAATTAGCTCAGCAGAGAAAATTCCTACCACTACTTCAGGAGGTCAAGGCAAATGTAATCTAAAATCTTTCAAGCCATTGAAATTTCACATTTATAAGAAGATCCCCTCTAATATGCTCCATGATAAGACTAGCATCAACAGTAAAAAAGATATAAAAATTAAAATCCTTACTGGGATCTTTACATTATTATTAATTTTTTTTTAATAAGCAGTGTACCTTGAGTATCCAGTATACTGTAGTACCTTGCTGCTAGTTGTAGATCTATCATGTGCTTGATACTGGGCCAATTTTGAGTTGATAGGTGTGATATAGGCAAAATTTCACTCTCAAAAACAAATAGGAATGTCGTCTAAGGTATGGAAATCCAGACAGTGATGAGACAAAACAATTGCACACGAATGTGTGGCTACATCTGCAGCACAGCTGTTGTGAGGGGTTTCCAACGAAACAGGCAAGCAGAAATTCCATTGTAGTATGGCAATGAGTTATGGTAATACTGTTACCATAAATGTGCATGGTCCAGTCACATAAAGACATAATCTAATCTTTGAAAATGTTACATTTTAAAATATAATATGAATGTATTACTTGGGAGGAAGGGCAAATAAAAGACCAGCAATATTAAATGGTTGGTTAAATAGATAACATTTGCTTGTGATGACAATTAAGTGTTGTCATCAAAGATTTTCTTCATTTGAAAAGATTTCTTGAATTAGGCCTGTGATAATTGTATTTAAAAAAATAAAAGAACACTACCGTGTGCTCTCTGCAATTAAACTACTTCTCTGCTGTTGCAAATGAGTGTTTTAAGGTCACTTAATCATCAGCATTATTTATAGTACAAAAGCAAAAGCGTGACAAAGTTCAAGGCAAGATTCACTCTACTATTCACTAGAGGGTTAAAGCACACAGAGAAAAAGCCAGCCAATATCTAAAATCAATGTATCTAAAACCAAAATCAAACCAAAAATTACCAACACAGAGGCTGGGGGTGTGGGGGAAAAGGGTAAGGATAGGAAAGCGAAGGAAAAAAAAGGAATAAGGGAGACCCTCCTGTTGAGTCACAAGGCTAAACTAAGCCTCGGACTTGACCAACAGCTTAAGCCTAAAGGTTTAAAAGCACTTGAATTTAACAACACTTAATTGATAGCTCAAGTTAAACAATTTAATAAAAGCTTCATGTAGAATTTGTGATGGCACAACGGTAACTCTCTTACAAGTCTAACTTACAAATCTAAAGTACTTAAGAATCTGGGAGAGCAACATTCCATTTGCTAGGGCATATTCACACTTGCATGCACACAGACCTAAAGAGTAGGTAGAAGGTATACCTGTGAAGAATTCCCCTTGAATTCAGTGACGTGCTCATTTCAGAAACCTTTGCATCTTCCAAATGGCTGTAGGGTTGAGCCTCAAAGAGTGAGGGATCCACCCAGGACCCACCACCCTTGTTTGACAGTGATTCTGGAGGTATACCAGACCTGAGAATTTGCTGGCTCTGAGAGGAGTCCCACACAGAGGCAGATTGATGGTCACCTCCCACTGTGGTCCAGGAAAGCTCAAAAGGTCTCACTTAGGACCACTGTTGGCAGGGTCACAAGAAGGTTGGCTTTAGTAGTGATAATTTTTCATCCTGGCTGTAAATCAGGTTGTTGACTTCCTTTGAAAGTTCACTAACAAAAATGTTACTCCACTTGGGTTGTTTTTCAGACAAAAAATATAAGTTTCCAAAGCTGTTCATTAAAAACAGGAGCTAGTTAGCATAAGGTCATGGAAGCAGACAGTGTTTCTGATAAGCTCAAGAGGAGCTTAGCCCAGGTGCTGTTCGCCAAGGCTGAGGCCTAATGAGCATTTCTGAGATCACAGTGTGGCCCAAGGGAGCAGGGGCGGGGGAATGCACCACCACATCTGCTCGTGGTATAAACTAACATGAGATTAGAACATTAAAACTTGGAATAATTCAGACGACAGTTACAGATCCCTTCCAACTTGAGACATTCTATCATTCTGTGATTCTGTGATTCTATGAACAGTTCTAAGTCAAAAGACTTTCTGTGTGGTTTGGTAGTCAGCAGAATTTACACATTTCAAATGCCAAAAAAGGTCATATGTGTATCGACATGCTGACATTCCATAACACAGACTGAGCATTTTCAGAGGATCCACAGGCATGGCATTTTCTGACCTCTCTTACATCCAAGCACACTGGTAAATGTCTGGACCTCAGACATCACCTGTCTGCTTAGGGTGTCTTGCAAATCATTATTTGAACAGACTATATCTGGCCTCGAGAGGGGCCTGTCTGTGGTCCTGAACACACACATTTGTCTTGATATGTCTTCAGTCTAGCTGTGACTGTGTTACATATCTGGGTACCATTTTACATTGTGTATTCGTAATGAGGAGGAGTAGAGAGCTTAAACCCTCTTTAATCCCCCCCTGCATTGTGTGCATCTACCCACCAAGGTCAGTTCTCCCTACAAATGCGTTGATGTGGTATTTCAGCATGTAATTTAGAGAGAAAGCAGCTGATAAATTAATTTCTAATACATCAGCCCTGCATTGCAGGATAAAGCCCAAGCTGACAGAGGGTCAGTGTGGCTTATGGGCAGCATGGCACGAGCATTCAGGGACTATGAGTCCTCTGCCTGGCTAGAGTGCATTTTTTTTCTGCTGAGTGACCTTGAACACATAATTTGTCCTGTTAAAATATGAATAAGATGATTCAGACTTCAATTTAAAACACTTCAAAATCTATGCTTGAAAAGCTCTATATGAGCATTAGCTATTATTGAAAGCAGTGCTAGGATCTGCACCAGGTCCCCCCTGTTTCTGCATCTATTGTTCCTTAACTTCATCACTCCTTTTGTCTTCTCCTTTGCCTCCCACAAACCCCTTCCCATAATCAACCTTCATAGACTGCACTCAAAATAGACCCCTTCATCAGCCTGAAATAACTACTGCAGTTTAAAACAAGTAAAGAGATGGAGAACAAGTCAGTAAACAAGCTGTTGATTTTCCCCAGTAATCCAAAGCAATTATATAAACTTACATATGATCCTTGTGCTCCCATTCCTCTTGTGGTCCTTTCTCTTTCCTTCTTTATTGTTTTGCTATTATTCTTGCTTGACATGCTACACCTGCTCAAGTCCAAATGGCCTGAAAGGCAAGGGATGTATTTTTTTACTGTGCCTCACATACAAATGTAGGAATGAACATTGCATTTGAACCATTTTCTGAACACTTTGATGATTTACTGCTCTGCATCTTTGTAAACACTTTGTTTTCTCCCCTGCAGCGAATCAACTGCCTCTTTTAGATCTTTTGTCACTGATTCTTTCTGTGTGTTGCAGTTTTCTCTGCTGCAGAGCTGAGATGGATTCTTTTGAAAGCATTTGCTTCACACTCATTTATTTCTTGCAGAGTCATATCACCCCAGGGCTTGATTTTCACTGCCTTTTGCAAATAGTTGCTCCCACTACTTGGAGCTAGTGATGATTTCTTCCTGCTCTGTCTGTCTCTGAGGAGTGTGGGTTTTCCCTTGAGAATTATACTTGATTTCTGAAGAAACTTGATTTCTGAAGACTTCTGAAGTTGCAACTGCAACTGCATGAGAAGGAGCAAGGGGCTGTGTTGCAGCCAAAGGATGGCTGACCATCCTAAGGAGGATGACCACAGGGTGGCACTTCCCTAGGACACCTCTGCATTCTGACTAGGATTTTTTGTAGTGGTATAATGATGTTTCCTCCCCCTCCTCTACTTCTGGACTCACTAATATACTATCAATATATATTGTATTTCTAACATAAAATGACTGGGAACAGGGAAGTAAGACTGCCTGCCATTAACCTCAGAATTAACATTTTCAAATAAGTATCCAGAAAGACTCCTGCAGGCCAAGAGATCATCATTATTTAATAGCACAGTTTGCATCTAATTCTATTCTTAGATTCAGAATGTTTTGGATTGGAGGGACCTTAAAGATCATTTAGTTCTAAACTCCCTGCTATGAGCAGAGGTACCTTTCACTAGACCAGTGTGTTCAAAGCTGCATTCAGCCTGTCCTTGAGTTCCTTCAGGAATGGAGCATCCACAGCTTCTCTGGGCCACCTGTGCTAGTATCTCACCACCTTCAAAGTAAAGAATTTATTCCTAATATCTAATCTCCATCTACTATCCTTCACTTTTAAACTATTACCCCTCATTCTATCTCTATGTTTTCTGATAGAATGCCACCCTATCTTTTCCAGAGGCTTTGTTTAAGTACTGGAAGGTTGTAATAAATAAATTGTTCCTCTTCATGGAAATCTTAAGTAAAAGGCAAGAGATTTATAGAACCTGAAGAGAAACCAAAGTTCACTTATCTCATCACTTCTGGATTGCTCTTAGTGGCACTGTGGCAGATTTGAATCCTTTAGACTGAAGTGTTAAATACACAGATTCTGGCATAAACAGCAATAGAAAAGACCATGTAAATCTTTTTGTATTATATTTATATAAAGATAATGAAGAGTAGAAGCTTCACTATATCATTTAGCCAGAATGCACTAGGTAGTAGAGCTACACAATTCATTTCTTTCAGGCTCTCATTTGATCCACATAAAGTGCTCTTTTTCATTTTCCTTTCTTTCTCAGTTTTGTTGTTTGTTTGTTTGTTTGGTTTGGGTTTTTGTTTGTGTTTTTGTTGTTGTTTGTTTTGGTTTTGTTTTTGTTTTGTTGTTGATTTGTTTGGTTTTTTGTTTTGTTTTGGTGTGGTTTTGTTTGTTTGTTTTGTTGTTGTTGTTTTGATTTTTGTTTGGTTTTGGTTTTGGTTTTGGTTTTGGTTTTGGTTTTGGTTTTGGTTTTGTTTTTTTTGAGTCCTAGTTCCCAACGTAAACCAAAGTTCAAAGTAAAATTCAGTCCAAAATGTCAGGTTTACTTCAGGTGCTGGACCTCTCTTGGAAGACTTACCTGGTTCTTCCGGCTCAGTTGTGAGTCTTCAGGAGTTCTGCCATGGGATGTTTGTCTGCAGAAAAGGACAGAAAGAGGAGAGAGGACATTAAAATACATATACATACAAAAGATTAAAACAGAAAGAGACATTAGCTGTTTGCTTTCTTTGATCATGTATGGCCATTAGCTTAATCATGTTAAAAAGTAGATTAGACATTAGGAAAGGATCTAACTATAAGTGCAGGGAAAACTGGAATAAATTACCAAGGAAACTGATCATATCTTTTCTTGGCAAACTTCTGTGAAACAGAATATCTGTTAGAGGTGATCTAGTTACCTTCACCTAACTGCAAAGATATAAATTGGACACTAGGAGGTCCCTCTCTGCTCTTTCTTGCTTTCAAATACAAATAGGCATTGAAGACTCTTCATCACCAGGCCTTAGCTCCCAACAGCATTGTATATGGCTGTAATTAGTTTAACTATTCCAGAAAAACACTCCTGCCCATATTTTTAAAGAGGCAGGCTTCAGAAATCTGTCAATGAAATAAAGCCTGAAAGAGAGCATTCCATCTGGGGCAACCCTTTTTTGCCGTATGTCAGTCCCTGTGAAATGTTTTATGTATGTATTCTTTGGAAATCATCTAGCAGAAACAGCTGTGTGTGCTGCCCACCTGCTCAAGCCTACAATCTAGTGTTATTTCAATTAGATTTGATTGCAGGAAAAGTTTATGAAACAGCTATCAATGATTTCATGCCATCTGGCTTCCGCTTTTCTTCTGTTTAGAGAGACCCTGTGTTTACATTGATTGGCCTTCTATATATACAAGCATGATTGAGTTTTATTATTCTTTTTATTTGTCTGATAGCAGTGTGCTTGGTGTCTTGCTGTACAAACTTACAACGGAAGAGAAGCTGTAAAGATTTCATGTCATGAAGTTTGAATCAGACACTCATGAGGCTTCAGCTGAGAGCACACCAGAAAAGAAATTGTATTTTAAAAGTCGTGGTATATTAATTAGGAGATATATATATATATTTTTTTTTTTTTTTAATTTTTTTTTTTTTTACAGAGGGTGAAATTACTTGGTTTTAGCCATGTAAAAGCTAAGCTCTCAAACAAGACTAATTTGGTTCCCTTCCAGAGTCAACAGAAGGAGACATAACCTTTATCAGGAAGAATGGGTCCAAAGTCATGCCTCAGGTGAAGTGGATTGCCTCTGGAGACACCGCTTTCCTCTATTCATTATCATGGAAACTTGGACAACCAGCCTAAGATAGGCTTGCCTTCTCTTCTGCTAAAAGCAGAAATGAGTCATCCCTTGACTTCTGAAGATCTTGGCTACTTTTAAACTCCTCAAATTACAGAAATATTCTCTTTGGTTGTTAATGTTTTTTCTTTGATAATATTTAGAAGTTCAGTCCCAGGTGCAATATGAATATAAATCTTTCAAAATGTTGACATTATTTTTGTTTCTCCCCCAAATTCTTGGTGTTTCTGTTGTCTGTGAGGATCTGGTACATAAAAATCAATCTGGAAGTGGGTGTTTCATTGGTAGAACAACTCTGTCTTCTAGCTTTGATCTGCATTCAGTTATGGCAGGCTTTAACCCTGGTGTATTTGAACTTGACATTTCAAACAACAGCTGAAAGGTTCATCCCTGTTTGGGCAAACCAGCTCTAGGAAATGACAGTTCAAACTCACACTACCATCTTGTGTGTTTGTGCCTCCTGAGAGGAACCAAATTTAGGTGCATGCATTGACTTTGGAATTAACACCATCTGTTCACACTGTGCCTGCTTAAGATTCGCTTGTGCCCCTTGCCTCTTTCTTCCCAGAAGGATGACATGCTGTATGGGGCTTGCAGGTGGTCTGGGCATATGCTAGGCTGTCAAACTCAGTGGTCTGGAGGCATCCCTACTCTCTGGAAATACTATAACCTTTTGAAACTCTACAGAAAGGGCTATGATACCATTAGTGGGTCCAAACCTCTTCTATATTGTCATTACAGTGTTTATTCCATAGCTGTGTGCCTGGCTGGAATATCAAGTACCAACAGAAATTAAAGTAAAAAGAAGCAGGATAAAACTGTAAATGCTCTAGTGAACAGTTGTCTCTCCCTTTATTTTCTATAGTGCCCACTGCAGTGGGGATTTGCTCCTGACTTTCATCGCTTTGTGTGACTGCAGCATAGATGTCACTGTGCTGTTTCTATTTAAACCATTGTGCAGGCATATAACAAATCTTTAGTGGAAATTAGCTGTTTAAACACCTTGCACCTGGCCTCTGGTTCTTGCAAGCTGAGATCCATGCTATCTCATGTGCCCTGCTGTCTTTAAAAACAGATTAAGAACCTTAGAATTCTATATGTTTTCCTTACTTTCACCATGGCACCAAGTTTCAGATGATTTACAGAGAAAAAAAAATGCACAGGCCATCTGGAGTGGAAAACAATGTACTGTAACCACATTTTAAACCAAATATTTGAAGAAAGTGAACAATTTTCTTCAAGCCCAATGAAAATGGGGGAAGCAGCAAACATATTTGCTTTTGCAGATTTCCTTATGAATTATTTACTACTTTACTAAAACAACTTATGCTAATAATATTCTAATAAGCAGTGCAGGTCTGACTCATGTTCGGCAGAAGAGATATGCGAGAAGAACACAGGAAACTTTGCTGTAGACTCCCATAATTCTCTGGAATACAAATGGTGTAATTACCCCAACACTGCCGAATAAATGGGAATGTAGGCAGCTGTAGAGCATAGTGTCTTGGGTTGTGGAGCCAGGGGTGTGTATTCTATTTTCATTTGTTAAAAGCAGTTGGGAGATGTTTTTTCTTTATCTCTGGGAGGGAGAGGGGCAGATGCCTTCTGATAATGGGCCAACTGTTAAAACCAGGTGGGGCAGCATTTCTTATCTCTTTCACAGCCCAGGGAATATTTTCTGCTAATGGACCATTAAGACACCCCTAAAAGCACACATCCCCAAAACAGCCTATCCACATTCCATCATCCTATTGTGAGATGCTCCACCCAGTGGGGGGAGCCAACCATTTCTACCTGGATAAAACTGAGACACAGGAACAAGAAAGGAACCAGCTTCACCCGATTCCTGGAGGAAGACTGGACCCCTTCTCACCACCACTGGACTCTTGTTCTACAGGATCATCTCTACTCCACTAGAACCACATCTGCCACTCCAGGAGGACTCACTTTTGGACTGCTTCCAACACCCTGACCAACAGGGTGTCAGGTTGTAGCTCTGACTCTGCCAGGGTTTTCCAAAATTGTTGTTTGTTTGCTGGTGTGGTTGGGTGGTTTTGTTTTTCTACTACATTTGTATTGTTAATATTCCTAGTAAAGAACTGTTATTCCTATTCCCAAATCTTTGCCTGAAAGCCCTTAATTGTAAAATTATAATTCAGCAGGGGTGAGGGGTTTACATTCTCCATTCTAAGGGAAACTCCAGCTTTCCCTGGCAGATACCTGTCTTTCTAAACCAAGACACATAGCTTCCACATACTTAAAAGAATATGTTTAAAGAGTAGCTAAACACTGATTTTACTATTATTCTTCTTTATTTTTATTATGAATTTGCATGACCACAGTGGGTAGTGGCCAGACTAAACTGCAATCAGTGCCATCAGTAAAAAGATCATGTCTGCAAGAACCTTTACAGGAGAAACCAGTGAGCCCTGTTCTGGGAAACACAAGATCCTGAAGCATGGCTACATGCATACTAACACCTCGGATAGACGTTGCAAGTTCACTGTTTACAGGAGTAGCACGCTGCTGTATTGCAGTCAGCTGCAATAATTTTTTTTTTTGTCTATATATATGCAAGAACATTGAGGCACCTAAATCTGACACGTTTCAAACCAGGGAATTAGGAAGATGAACAACTTTGGGTCTATCTGAAATATGGTGATTTATTCAAACCTATTTCATGAGGCTGTGAAAGAGCCAGGTCTTGACTCAGACTTTTTAAGTCCCTATTCAGAACTTTGCCCCAGGATGAATCCTCTTGTAATCAGCAATGCACTTTGAAACTAACTGCTTAGAGTCTAATTATCATCAGATCAATTCCTGTAGTTCAGAAATATAAAAAACACAAACGTTATTTGGGTTCTGAAAGTGCTAAGATATACACATGTGCTTAATGCTAATCCTCTGGGCTCAGTGGGACAGATAATATGTTTAAAGTAAGGAACATGGCTAAATCTTTACAGGAGTGGGACTTAAAGGTAAAAAATTAAAATCTCTATAGTAATTGGTTGCTCTCCATTCTGATGAATGCAGCCTTCTGGAAAAACGGAAGACACCCCATCACCAGCACAGAAAATAACAACCCTGACAACAAGCAAATACAAAGAGTCTGAAAGAAATGTGTTATTGCTATGAAGAGAAAATCAGCAATACAATTGGCAATTTAAAGAGTGGAGACATCATTAAATAAATACATGTGCAAAGCAGAGGCTAGTAGTACTGCCAAAAATAGGCCTGCAGAATATGGATGTGATTGATCTATTTCATTAGAAAACTTCTTCATACGTTGGGTGCATCTGATCTTAGATTTGCAGTAGAAATAAGCAGCATTTGTCATATATATATATGAGATTATAGATATATATAATCTTGTACAGCATGCTGAATAAATTCAAAGTGGAGGGAAGTGAGTAAGAATCGGTAAAATTAATCTTAATCCATTATCTGTAAAAAAAAAACGAGGAAAACTTTTGTTATAAACCTCGAGCCATTATGGGTTTTTTTAGCAACTTAAAAATCATTTCAGATTTGTCAAGGTATGAAGAATAGTTCATGAAATATCTTGAATAAGTGAAGGTTTATTTATAAGTCTCCATTGAACCTGTGCAGATCTTTATTTTTCTGCATGGTTTCAGAGTGATATGAAATAACAGTTTGTGGCTTGACACTTTGAGTTGTGTTTCACCTCAGGAGGTTTTTGTAACTCTGGATAGATCGTCAGCTGGTGTAAATTTTATTCCAGCTGAGCATCTGGTCCTTATTTTCACTGGTTTTATACTAGCCAAATTAATAACAAAACTGTGAAGAAATATGTTCATAAAATAAACATGGTATTCAAAATATATTGCTGAAGAAGAATTGTTTCAAAACAGATGCTGAATTGTCCTATTGAATCTTTTCTCTATCTTGTTACATTAGATATTCAAAAATTAAAGAAAATGGGGACAAATAGAAGAACTTGAGGAGTATACAGCATCTGGAAGGCAACTGAGTCCAAAATTTATATACATTGCAACATCTCTAACTTACAGAAACACTTGCTTTTTCAAAAATACATTGTGTGGCTCAGAAACTCTAACTAGTAGAGTGTTGCAGTATGACACAAAAGAAACAACACTCATGCACTGAGATGTCCAAGGCAAAAAGGGGAAGTTTATTTACAGACCTCAACATTTATAGAATTCCAACAGTGACCATGGATTGGAGGAAGAAAATCTTCCTATCCAACCACACTGGTCAACCCAACAGTCTATCAACAGTCTCTTCCTTATGAGAAGAATGTAAACATGAAAGAACAGTTACAATAACAATGGGTTGTTTGTGTGAAAATCTGTGAGAAACTCCACAACAAAAAGTAAATCATCAGAAGGCTGAAGGAACTTTAGAAAAACTTTAGAAAAACAGGGCAACAATATAGCTCTTTCTGTTGCACCCAAAACAGAATAGAATAGAAAATTACAGTTGGGAAGTACCTACAACAGCCATCTTGTCCAACTGCCTGACCACTTCAGGGCTGAGCAGAAGTTAAATCATGTTTATTAAGGACATTGTCCAAATGCCTCTTTAACACTGACACACTTGAATCATCAACCACTTCTCTGGAAAGCCTGTTCTTCAGAAAATAAATGTTTCCAAAGGTCCCACCTAAACTTCTCCTGATTCAGTTTTGAACCATTCCCACGTGCCCTGTCACTGGATACAAAGGAGACGAGATCAGCACCTCCCTCTCCACTTCCACTCTTCAGGAAGCTGCAGAAAGCAATGAGGTCACCACTCAGCTTCCTTTTCTCCAAACCAGACTATCCCAGAGTCCTCAGATGCTCCTCACAGGACATTCCTTCCATATTTTTCAACAGCTTTGTTTTCCTCCTGAACATTTTTCTTGAATTCTGTGGCCCAGCACAGCACACAGCACTCCAGCTGAGGCCACCCCAGGGCTGAGCACAGCAGGACAGTCCCCTGTTTTGGCCGGCTGGTTGTGCTGTGTTTGGTGCACCCCAGGGTGGGGTTTGCCCTTGGGGCTGCCAGGACACACTGCTGGCTCACATTGAAATGCTGTTTTCCTTGAAACTTGACAAAACACGAACTTGAAAAACAAATTACAAATGGGCTGCAAAACCTCTGGCTAAAAAGATAACTTCACTCTATAAGGTTCCTTGGCACAGGGTGAGGACATCTGAAATGCAGCACCAAAGAAGCAGTCGAGCTGAACGTACCTGTCTTTCTAAGCAGCTGGTGCCTTCTCTGACATGGCAGTGCCGTAGCAGCTGCTCCCTCTGGGAGGCCTAAACCACGGGGTACGTTCACCCAGGCTCCCTGCATGTGCACACAGGTACCCAACCTCATCACCAGAGCCACAGCCTCACATGGCCAAACATATCACGTGTTTGCACTGACAATATTGAGATGAAATGTGGGCATCATGCAGCCCAAATTTCTAGGAGCAAGAGGCAACCAAGGACTCAGGCACCTCAGAGTAACAGACCTGTTATGTGCCTTGTTTCTCAGGTAGAACTCAGCATAAGGAGAGATGCATGCAAAAGAGGCAGCATACTGAGCCCCATCCAAGCCCTGCCTAAGAGCCTACTGGAGATGAGAGGCTTCTGGCTTTTCACCTGTACTTATTTGCTGTCTCTGGCACCTGTACTTGCCTCTCTCAGGACAGGAGATTCTCAGTAAGTCAGGGAGGGCAGTGAGAGCTGAAAATGCCTGAGATAAACCTTCAAAAATTTGCCGGGTTTTTAGGAGCATTTCTAGAATTACTGAAGTTTATTAAATTGCACATTAATTTCTGAGTCCCCCACATACTAATTAGGTTTGATGCCAAGTGCTATCAGCTGCATCTAGATGAAGTCAGTCTGCTTCATTTGACTTTCTGCTTCCCATATGCTGGCCATGTCCAGCTTTGTCCTTTTCACTCACCATCCACCTGAGTCCAGTTTTTCCACTGGATGAAACCGTGTGTGGGACAAAACCTGTTCCAGGAGCATCTTGATCACAGCTGGGACACATTCCCTCCAGCAGACATGTGCAAGTGCCTGGGGCTTCAGCATACTCTGGGGAAAACCCTCACCCTGAATGCATTGGTATCAGAGAGTTGCAAGTACTTGGATGGTAAGGTTTGCTGGTGTGGGCCAAGAAAACATTGAAATCCAGTTGTCAGCATAGTCATTGATGGTTTCATGTGACTTTGCAAAATTCTGTCACAAACACATAGCTCTCGAATTTCTCTGGAAGTAATAGACATTCCTAGGCAGGTTTCGCACAGGCATTTTCAGAGTGCACAGGCAAACTCAGGATAAACATGTGAAGGAGTGACCTCATTTCCCAGGTAGATAATCAGTGGTTTATGACTTATAATTATTTTTCCTTTTTCTTTAGGTAATTTCTTTTTCTCTTAAAGAAACTACAGAGCTAACATTGTGTTATTAGCTCATGTCAATGATATAATCACTTTGTGATTAATACCAAAAGCTCCTCAAATTCATTAGTATAAATAGCATTATTATACATATATGCATGTATGTATAGTTGTCTCTACATCTTTTGATGTATGAAATGTACATTCATCTTCTACCGCCTTTTAATTCAATTTCCAAAATCATCATTTAGGTCTATGGATGTCTACAGACTTGTAACTGTCCCTTAGTATATTTTGAAACACAACATGAAAAAATTTTACCACATGGACAATTGGGTGGGCTTTGTTTGTTTGTTTATGTAATACTCATATGTAAAAATATCTTACTTGCTTTGAATTTGATTGACAAATTCAAGTCCTGGCTGTCTTTAAGAAATGACCCCAAGCTTTAGACTACAGGAATAGAATGACAGATCATGCCATTCAGAAGTAGTAATAGATGGAACTCCCAGGCAAGAAGATACCCAATTCTGATGATGAGCAAACAGGATGCTTAAAAATGCGCAGTGAGTTTTATAATATGCTTGTGCAGACAGTGAGTGCTTACAAGGAAATTTAGGCAAATGTTTGTTCAAGTGAGTAAAGATGAGATTTCTTGGCTTCCTACATGCATCTCAAATTCCCTTAGAAACAGACTGGGTTACAGGTACAATGAGAAGATGAAGCAAAGGTATCTACCAGAAAAGGCTTTCCATCTTCAGGTACTGGCCTTTCTCAAAAGTTTGCTCAGTGGGGTATGAGAAACAAGGGCTGAGAAGACATTACAGTCTCTCCCTTAACTTGGGTAGTATCAAGACTTTCAGGTTATACAAGGGGTAAATTCTCTGGAGCTTTTCTCCTCTTTGAACATGTTTTTTCTCATGGTTTTAATGAAAGAGAATTCCCAAAGGTTTTTACAGAACAGGAAAAATTGTGATTGCAACTGAATTCTTACATGGGATGGGAGGTCTTTAAATACCTGCAGACACTGTATTTCTTACTGTTTGTCATCTAGATTTTTTCCAGAAATGACTGAAGTAATCAAATCCCTAAACAAAACCAGGGCATTTCAAATTGTTACTCATCTTCAGGACAAGCAAAACTCCTTACTCTTTATACCTCTCCCATGTTTCCTTTTAAAAGATGCCTCTATGTAAGAAGGAACCAAAGAACTTTGGAGTTCACTCTTCCTAATATTTAAAGCAGTTCATCTGTTAAAAGTAAGTAAGACTGTCCTTTGATGAAAATGCTGAGTAGCATGTCACTCTGCCTTAAATCTGAGCTGAAAAAATTCAATTAGCCATGAGGAAGGATAATGCTAAAATATATACTGCAGTAAGAGGACCAGCAGAGAGAGGGCAATTTAGAATGATAGCTACATCAAGCACAGTAGACTTGATTAAAAATTTAGCAGTTCTGCTGATGAATGTCCTAGTTCAGATTTTGAAAACATCTATGAACTTAATTTTCCACTGATTAAATAATCATTTTATAAACCGTGTATAATTCATGTAATGTTAACTCAAAAATCTTGTGAAATATGACTGCAGCACAACAGTTAACTGCTGCCCAGTGAAATAGGACTTGCAACAGACCATTAGGATGAGCTGGACAGGGTAAAACCCTTGATCTTGGCTGCCCACTGCCTTCACATTTGTCACTGTCACTGAACATAGAAGTATATACACCATCTGAGTTACTCCTCCTGGGCTGAATCCCCATTTCAAGTGTTTCCAAATAAGAGTCCTTAGCAGTGGGTGCCTGAATCCAATGTTCAGCACCTTTATACAAAACCTGCACTTGAGAGATGCTGAACAGCAATTGATCTCAGATAAATCCTTAAGAAGTAAGGTGTAATCATCATTGATTTCAAAGAAAATTAGTGCCCTCTAAAGTGTAAAACTGCGATAACCCAGGTTATTCTTCACTGACTTCATCCCAGATGATTGTGGTAGCAAATTATAGTACACCCTGGAAAACAGTTCAGTTTTGCTGCAAAAAATTGCCACTGAAGTAGAGCCTAGAATCATCCCCACTTCTTAGAGATGTAAGGATATTGTCTTGTTAAAACCTATGGCAGCAAAATTATGCACCAAAAAATAGTTATAGAGATAGCCAGGCAAGACAGATTATGAATTGTAAAGGGGTAGAGCAGGTTTCAACTTCCGTCTGCCTTGATGAGAAAACTCAATGGGACTGAGCAGAAAAAGTATGAATCTAAAAATAGTATAAACTAGGAGACAGTTGTTAATTATTAGAAAAATTTGATACTGGAAAGGTCTTTGAATCACTTTAGTACTCTAAAATAAAGTTCAGGAGGTCTACAAAATGAGTGGTATGGTGTAGAAAGGCATGGTGAGGTGCTGGGCTCAGAGACCTCAGAGACTGGTTTTCACCCCGTGTGAGGAGAAAATATACAACTAAATTTAGTTAGGTTTAAATCAACAAGGGAAGAGCAATGGGAAAGTTGTAGACACTGTTCTGCACACATCAAAATAGCAAGGATTTTGAAAGGTCAGATTAAACGTATTTTAATTTCATATATTGGGCAGAAATATAGAAAAGTAAATCTTTAAGAATATCAGCACAAGAAAATGCTTTTAAATTTTGTATGATTTCAAGGGTTCCTAAATGTGATTTTTAGAGTTCTTCTCCACTCAAACATGTTCTTATTTATACTACAACTGCTGTGGAGTGATATAATGTCTTTGGAAGAAAATGGGAGGAATTAATATCCCAGTTATAACTTTTCTAAGTGTTCTTGGTGTAAATCCAAATAAAACCCAACAAAGATGGACTGGCTCACAGCTTTGAAATGTGCTTGAACTTTGCTGTAAATATTGAAATTACATTTGCCTTGCAGTTTTGCCTGGGTGTCATTATGAGGTGTTAGTTTCACTGATGCCACAAGGACTGTGAACTCCGATTAAAATTAGTGAGAACTTTGACATGCACATTTGCAAAAAATCCTCAGTGCATTGTAATGCAGTTTTGGCTCTGCCTTGCACCTCTGAGGACCCTCATGCATTCCAGAATTTGGAGGCAGTAAAGAAGCCAAAAACACACTTGAGAAAAAAAAAAGGCAAATTATGTGCATTACACTTCTCCAGAGACTGCTGCAATTGCTTGTATATGGAACTTCTAATGGCCAAGATTTCCAGCAGCCCCTTTCCTGTTTTCTTCACCTCCAATTGATGCCAAAATATCTTATTTTCCTCATGCTGTAGCAGATTTCATGGGTAATTTCTGTACTTGTCTTGCTCTGGAGGCTATTAAAAGCTTGGAGGAAAAGCATATTGACTGGGAGGTTTTTCTTGGCTGAGGCCCATAGTAGTGAAGCAGTGCACCCACGTAATCAGGATCCACCCTCACAAGTTTAAAGCTCAGGCTAAAATCTGCCAGGCACTCAGAGGAAAAGCACATAATTTAATACATGTCAGAATTGCATGCAAATGGCTAAATATAGTGAAATATTATCAATGTGTGCAATGTGACAAGTGAGCCAAGCTCATGGAGCCCAAGCTGAGTCCCTGAGCAGCAGCTGAGTGCCCTATCTGTTGATGCTGAGGACCAGCCAGTCTGCAGAGTCAGGCTCCCAGAGCCCTTGCTCACTTACCTTTAAGACACACACTGACTGATAAAAGTTTATCCTCCGTTCACTCCCCTTCTAGGTAATGCAAGTTATCAAGTCTCCTGACTGTGATTTATATCCTGCCCCTTGTTTAGAGACAAGAAATGAAAGTGGTTTCTCTCCCTGAAGATGAGTGGAAATGTTTAGATTGCAGATGTTTCTTTGCTCAGATGGGTCTCTGCTTTCAAAATCACCTTTTTGCTCGGGGAGGAAGCAACATGGTCTCAGCTAAATGCTACAACACTTGTTCTGTCACCAGGTGACATCATGTTGCCATGGCAATGCTTGGCAGCATTTCATAGAGGATTTCTGCATTTCAGATAATGGAATTTAAAAGGGCTTTGGTCTGAACTTTTCAGGGTCATTTCAAAACAGAAGATCCTGTCTTACCTGTTTTGAGGAAAAGTGGTGGGGCAGGGGGTGGTGGAATCCAAATCTCAAACTGGGCCATAGCAAGCAAGCTAGGGAATAGCTCATGTGAAACTGAGAGGAACTGACCTTCAAGGTGCACTAGGTATCCCCTCCACCCAGTTATTTCTTTACTTAAGCTTGAGCTGAGATGGAGCTGGACTTTTCACTTACAGGCATATGTCCTACAGCAGACACATTTATTCACAAATTAATAGCTATCATCTGTCATGTAAAATGGTGTTTCAAATTTACATCACTGACTTTTACCAAGAGGTTTCCTCATCACTAGCTGTCATTCTCGGGAGGATCAGGAAGTGCTCTGAAAAATCAGTGGCTTCTTCTGAATAATGGGAACATCTGCTTTTGAAAGTGATGCAATTTCATCAGATCAACTTTTTGATACATGCTGTTTTGTACTCTGTTAGATGGCTAAAACTTGATTTAAAAAACAGTGATAGTATCCGAAACTCATCAAATAAAATTAAATTTCATCTGAAAAGTCATGTTGGAGTTTCTGAATTTCAGCACAAAAGCATGGCATCATAGAAAGTTTGATTACTTTTATTAGGCAATAGAAAAATCTGTATTTTCAATATTCAACTTGTTACACTATTGATCACACATGTACACTCTGTTTCGAGAACAAAGGAAAAATTATTCAGTGTGCATTTAAGGCAGCCAGAAAATAACAGATTCTTACAAAAACTGTTAGGAATTCCTAAATTCTTACACTCTTCTTTCAAAAGAGCCTTCAAGCAGAAAGCATGCAGGATGATTGTGGATCTATAGATCTGGGGACCATGCAAACAAAAATGCATAACAAGCAATAATAAAGTTAATCACCAAAGTTCTTGCCTTTGGGTAACTGCAGTTTAACTGCTTCTCATTTTTGCTAACACTTAGAAAAACAAGGGACACTTCAACAATATTATTTTTTCAAAGTTTGTTCTGGTGTGAGCAAGTATTTGCAATTTGCATGAAATGGCACTAAACATCTTTTATCTCCCACAAATAAGTATCAAGTAATCATTTTAATGAATGGGCACACCCAATGATACACGGACATTAATGTCAATTCCTCTATATTTATTAAATAACTATACATTTACTCATGCATTATTGCACTAAAGTGTGTGATTCTTCCCAGAGTCAGAGCACAATTTGAACATTATTGAAAAATTGTGAGTAAACATGGGAAAACTGCAAGGCATTTGCACATTAACTTATAGTAGTTATAGTTTAAATAACCCCATTAATGTGTGATATTATGAAGTTTATTACTTAGAGCCATGATGAGCATAACGAGTGAGCAAATGGGAGTACAGCAGAATAAATAACACTTCTTTGCTTACAAACATCCCCATAAGTTACAATAATAAAGTGCATAAAGTGACAACCCATGAAGAAGCATCATTCAGTTAGATACACTAAACTTTTCTTCCTAGGCAATAAAAGAAGCTACAATAAATTTTTTATGTGTAAAGTTAATTTTTCATTATACCAACTAACACAAACGCAATCAAAATGTCAGCAAAGGTTTTGGTTTGATTTAGCCCATTACTTTAAAAGATGTTACTCATCTCAAAGGTGGTTTTTGACACTCTTAATGTGTTTTTGAAAAGAGTTTTATGGTCTACAGCTGACATCCTGAAAGTTTCCACTTTTGTAAATCAAGAGGGAAGTAGAGGGGGTAAGTGGAGTTTTATAGGTTTGTTTTGCCATATACAACCATAGAGTCAAATGTCATTGAAGCCTACTTTTATTGCACTCAAAAGTGCATCTTTTAGAAGTGAGAAGGGCAACAGTTTGCTCTTGGGCCAGTGCTGTCTTTCTCCAGTGTTTTTTCCAGGCGGCAAATCCCATTGAAGGCAGCAGATTTCAGCACAGGAATTAGTGAATAGGTTTTGTCCTATAGCAAATGTAAAACTCCATGTTGCATTTGAGTATAATGTACAAGTTTAGTATAAGCTTTGCTACCCACATTCCATGTGAGGACAGTAGGCAGAAAGCCCAATCAGAGCCCGGCCTCTCCACAGCCATTTCTCAGAAACTGGACTGTGAGACTCCCTCCTTGCACTCTGCTGCAGAATTTGAGTTCGCAAAGGGGCAAGCATATGAATAAAATGGTGAAAAGTTAATCATGAGCAATTAGTATTTTCATCCTGCAACAGAAATATCAGGATCTGGGGTCTTTGAAGTTAGAAATTTTGCTTCTCAAAAACAAACAAACCCAAAAATAAAAACTCCCAAAACAAACAAACAAACAAACCTCCTAGCATTTTAATAAACAATTATTTTTTCCAAAGTGAAATTCAAAGTTAGGTTCTCATTTTTCTGATGAACTAATACTTTATATGGAAAAAACCCCCTGAATTTGCAAGTACCAAAGTAGCCTAATAGTTTGGGGTTTTTTCCAATGTCGTCAAAATCCTTTGTCAGTAAGGCTTCTGGCTTTGGCTCAGTTACAGGAGGTGCAGGACTCTGCTGCAGCCATGGTATCAATGCAGCTGAATTGTGGTGCCTGTAGCACACCAGATGCTGGGAGGACAAAGTATGAGATATAACCATTCTGGATTTTAAGCCATGTTCTTTACTTGCCTTGCTCCCAGAAAGAAAGTTTTCCTTTATAGACTTCTTGAGAACAATCAAAGAAAAAGAGTAAACTGAGGGGGGAAAAACCAACCTGGATAAATAAGCAAGATATGATGATCCATTTTTTCAAAAATTTCACATTGGTATGATATTAGCCACTACCAGAGATGGAAACATGGGATCGCTAAATTCCTTATTTGTTCCAACACTGCCATTCTTGACTTCCATAAGTCAGGAATCTAGGAGTCCCCCCAAAAAAATTAGAAAGGGAATCATCTCACCTGATTTCAGGTATCTGAATGTTAGGAATTAATTTAAGTGGGTTTTAAATTAAGTCTGATTAACTGAATTCCACACTCAGTCACTTGAGAAAACAAGCTAGTTTGGGAGTCCTGGGCTTCTGAAGGTTCTTCCATCTCCTTGATGTACCTGATGCTGCAAGTAACAGAATGAATAAAAATGTATTATCCTATCCCTGCCTGACACAAATTTGATTGAAAATAAGGCTGTCCTACATGAGTGCAGCATACTCCCATCATGATGCATGGGGAATTTGTGGCAATGGTACATAGCTCAGTGAGTGCCATGAGAATGCTCTCTGCAAAGTTCAAGACCTCTAATATCTCTGCTGGTACACAGTGCCTGGTGAGTAACAGCCATACAGCTGGAATAGTCTTTCTTCAGTTTAGCAAGAGGTGAGGTTTGATTGATAATAGATGGGGTGCTCAATTCCCTTTGAAACTGTTATAAATCAGTCAGATAGTTACAAACTGAAAAAAAAAAGTCAGGATTAGTGAAGGATTTTTCAAAGACTTTTGCAGGCTGTAGGTATTGCTTTGCTGAAAGTCAGAAGAACTGGGAACTAAATTGGGTTTTTTCCATCCTCCAAGAAAAAAAACTATCAATCCCAGGTCTGTAAGGAGAAAAGGACATGGGTACTTTGAAGATATGTCCCAAACTTCCTGCACCATTTAGGTCCTGGTGCAGTGCTTCAATATGATTCACCCCAGGACCTTAACAGGAGAGGCAGAACTTGGGAATTACACCTTTATGGTCACAAGGATAGAGCCTGCCTATGTCTCTCCATTGCAGAGCATGACTCTGCAAGCTAAGGAAGGAAATTATTCCCTCTAAAGAAGGTATTTCAGTGTAACTACATCAATCTAACTGATCCAAGAAAATCCCCAAAGATTATGAGGACTCTCTCATTTTAAACTAAGCATAGGAATGACCACAAACAAAGTATTGCCAGTGAGCAACTAGGAAAGAGCTGCTAGCAATGTCTATTATTAATGTTATCTATCCATTGCCCTGAAGAGATCCCACTTTCTGTTGCTTACTCTCTGCCAAGCTTCAACTGTTCAAGCTGAAATTTGACTTGGCAGGCAGCACCCAAAGGGGGGTCACAAAGCTCATCTAGGGCAGTACAGAAACATGCTCTTGCATCTGTAATAGCAGCTTGCTCTTGTGTAACCCTACTGGAGACAGAACTTATGCCTTACCACTTATTATCACTCTGGCCAGAGCATACTCACATTTCTCCTGCAAAGGGTCCCCAACTTCAGAAGCAGGACTGGTCCAGTAACCAGAACACTAAACAATTTACTGGTAGATTTCTTAGATGTGAAAGATTTTCCATTTTACAAAAGGAGTTATTTGATGTGTTTTTTAAAGAAAAATATATTCATCTGTTTAACTTGATGGGGTTCAGGACAATATGCAGGATGATGATGAGTCACTGGAAATCCTCACGAGGAAACCACTGCATGCTGCATTCAAACCATGCTAGTGGGCATCACCGTGTCTGATGTGCAGGAAGAGCTGAACAAGCTATCAGGAGAGTCAGTAGGCTCAAGGAGAGGGTTTCATATCTAATTTAAATGGACTTAGAGTGCAGATACCAGAAGCTAGGCAAGTCACCCAGGACTCAACTTATATTCTGTGGTCAGAAATACATGCTTTTAAGTAGAGATTCATCTGTCCTATTTTACCTGTCTAAGAGGAATTGTACTATGATGTAGGAGGTCCTGTTTCTTTCCAATAAGACAGCCTTAAAGGGACTAACTGTGACACAGAGAAGCTCTCTGCACACCAGACATCTGCATTAGTTGGATGAAACTCATGGTCTGTTTTTGTGCTGTACATAGACCTTTCTGGAAAAGGAGTGAATGCCAAGGAGAATACAGCAAAAAGAGAGCTTGCACTCCAGAATTCACTAGGTTGCAAAGATGTGGTGCTGTAAAAAGAAATTCACCCCTACCAAGTGTAGGATGACTACAGTGGCAAGCAAGAGTAATGTGAGCAAACAGAGTTACCACCACAAGATGGAAAAATATACAAGGGCTAGTGAAATAAAGCTAGTCTAGCATCTGAATTTGGAGAGAAAGTGGGGAATAAGAAAAAGCTTTTCCCTTCCCCAGCAATGAGTATTTCTTGAAATTGTAGCCCAACTTTGAAAAAAGACTGGAACATCTTTTATATTTTGTCATATTGACAGTACATAATTGCATTATTTCTGTGTGGGAATGTGTTGTCTGTAGGACACTGAAGATTTGTCACCAAGAAGCTGCAAATACATTAGGCAGGAGCATACCTTCCCCACTGCTTTCAAGTACTAATCCAGAGTAATACCAAAGACAGAGGTAAACACAGGATATATCTCCTGAAGGTACTGCCTCTGAATTCAACGATTCAGTATTAAGAAAATCAAGACCCAGATGACACAGCTGAGAGATCCCAGAAAGCACTCCTCATTGCGTGGTGGAACCTCTGCAAAGAACCTTGCTGTTAAGCAGGGTCTGTTTCTTCACATGTCTTAGACACTCTGCACCTTTAAAGGCATAGTCAGCTGCTGGTCCTAGGAAGACACAAGGAAGTCTAGAGACTACAGGAAAAAAACAGATTCCCCATTGCTGCTGGCCTAACCACAGAAAGCAGGAAAAAGACAACTATGGAGGTTCTTGAGGAATGTAGAATTTTGGAATCATTTAGGTTGGAAAATACCTAGGAGCACTGAGTCCAGCCATTAAGCACAGCCAAGTCCAACACTAAAATATGGCACTAAGGGCCACAACTACATGGGAGGCCCAGAAAAGAGGAAGTAAATTAGACAAATGCAGAAGAGCAGCAGTCAGATGCCAATACCATAAGGAGGTAATGATGTCACTTCTGATCTCATCTATCATCTGGCCCGAGATGGGATTAAAAATTTACACATAAAAAAACCCCCATAACAATACAGAGAACCAATTGGACTCCATATCCTGCCGCAAAGTCAGCAGCAAGGAGGAACAATCAGAAAAGGAAAAAAAAAAGAAAAAGAAAAGAGAAAAAAACCAAACCGAACCAAACCAAAACCAAAAATAAAGGCAAAAACCAACCAACCAACCAGCCAAACAGAAACAAACAAAAAAACACCACAGACAGGAACAAAAGACTGGATTAGATATTCTGAAAGTGTGAAAGGCCTCCTAGTTGTAGAGATGTTATGGTACAGATGTATTCAAACATGGATATTTCCAGAAAATGTCTTCCTGAATAGCATTTGAGAGAGCAGAATAAATGATAGGAGAATAAAACTGGTGAATGCATCCAGAAATCCATTTACTTGCTAATGTCAAGAGCCCTAGTTGCACTCCTTCATGAAGAAATTCAGCCCAAAATGAGGTGACTTAGCTTTATAAACTTTAAACTTTATGTTGTTACTTAGCAAGTGGTACAGAAAACATAGTTCAACACACTATGATAAAAATTAAGTGGTAAACAAGTAATTAAAAACATCCATTCTGGAAGGTTGTATGGGTAGTACTACTGGTTCCAAAATATGTATTAATACTAGCCTTTACTACCTCTACAGTGCTTACTTTACCATATGAATAAAGCAGAATTTTGATAAAATTTGTGATATTAATAAGTATTAATATTTTGGTGTTCATCCAGATTAACCCACCAGACATTAAATCAGAAATATTTTGGAATTAAAGCCTGAGCTAGTACAGGCAAAGTCAGCAATAAGAAATCATCTAAGAAATAAATTTGCATCCTCAGAGATCAGACAAAAGAGGAGGTCTGGACTGCAAGGGCTATATTACAATTTTGGTGGGTTTAGCAATATCAAGGTATAGAAAAAGATGTAGCCTCTTTAGATTTTCATTTTTACGCTGCCCCAACAGGAGTTTAAAATGGAGGAGATTATTGTGGCGTTAATTATTTTCCTCCTGGCTTGTACAAAACATGGAGTCTCTCATATATGTTTATCATACATTGTTGAAATATTGTACTTAATTTTTTCTAGATAATATTATCAAATAATATCAAGGGCAAATGTTAGCATATGGAAAAATAAAAATTATGTTTAAAAAATTTGTACCTTTGAGGAGTTGCAAACATATACAAATTAAAAATGTATATGTTAAGCAAAAGAGATCTGGAAAAGAGTTCCCAAAACTAAATAACAGTTGTCACCTGAAGAGCCAGGTATGCCCAGCAGTCATATAGTATTTGATGTAATAAAATTTTCTGATACAAATTTCAGTGCACTGTAACATTATCCTTCATTAAGATGGCAGTTAAAACTTTTACTATAATTTTCTATCTGAGTCTTATTAATTTTATCTTTAAGGCTGTTCTTTTATTCCCCCTACCCATATAGCATTATGCTTTATATCTCAAGCTTTTAGGAAATTGAATCCAGTATCAGTTCAAGAGAATTAAATTTAGATTGCTTGGTTTTGAATGGCTGAAAGATTGAATACTGAAGAAATTTTTAGAAATTCTTATCACTGATCATCAGTAACTTAAGGACAACCTTGTAGTTAAGGTGCAGAATTAGACATCACGAGATTTGGATTCACTGCACTGCTTCAGGTCTTTTTTGTAAGCTGATGCAAATATCCATGTTCCCCATCTGTATAATGGGAACATTATTATTCCTCTGTCTGCATTGCCTAGGAGTCCTGCAAGCTGCTCTTCAGACTTGTAATAGTCCCTCATCTGTGAATGCTCTACAAGAGAAAAGCCTTTGAATGTATTCTTATACAGGGCAGGAATGATCTTATTATGCTTTTGAGCAACACTGCAGCACTGGGATCTGAATCTGCTTGTAACTCCCTCTGCTGCAGAAATACAAGTGTTAATAATAATTAACAATATTAGCACCTTTTAATTGTGCTGCACTTGTAAGCTCCTTCTTACCTCTTTGCTCTGGGTTAGGGAACTCCCTATTGTCTGTTTTAGCTATGGTAAACACCAGCGTTGCTCAATATTATTATAGTTGTAGTTGTTAGCAATTTATTCAAAGAACATCTTATGATTGCAAATAAAACAAGCAGGTGTCTGCACTGAGGAGCTTATAAACTACATTAGAGATAGCACAGCAAGACATGAACAGAGAGGAAGCATTAGAATTCAGTGCCTTTTGCAGAGGTACAAAGCAATAGTATTTCTTTTCCCTCTTCTTTTCTCCTCATTTACTTTCTTCATGTCTTCTTGGAGTCCTGATGTGTGGGCAACTTTTGCATCCTCCAAACACAGGGAAAAACATGCTTAGCTGCTAAGTTTAGGCCACAATACATAGGAAGTCTTGAGGGAGATGAATGATGTAAGAAATCCTGTTCTTGCACATCCCTGAACAAATGCCACTGCTTGGAAACAAGTGATGATCTCTTATTCATCAAACCTGCAAGTGCTCACCTCCTTCCTTGTGGACAGCAGCCCAAAGAGTAGGAATGACCCCTTGGCTTCCAGCAATGTCTTACCCAAGGTAGAAATGCCACTTTATGATATGCAAACCATTGCTCAACAAAAAGAAGGAGTAAATTTAGGTCCTGGTATAAAGACTGTTAACATTAGAAGTGAAATTCCTATTGGGCATTTGGCCAGGCCTCTTTCTTAGCCCATGTAACCTGAAAAGAACGTTTCCTCTTTTTTCTTCTCTAGTTTGTTTTCATCTCCTGTTGGATCTTGCCTGAGGTGGGATTCTGCTTCCCACACAGGACTGACAGGAATAAATAGAAGCAAGTTAAGAGGCCTTGATCCCACCCTGTGCCAACAGCAGCTGGTGCAACATGTCCTGCTGCATCACAAAATGCAGCCACTCTTGTTTTGAGAGGCATGTCTGTCAGAGTAGACACTATCTGCTGGGGCAGGGGGGTTCATTCCTGACTGAGGCTTTGAAATGCTCCTGTCTACCAACCCACACACACTAAATAAAACAAAAGGTTGAGATGACACCGGAATATGACAAAAGACTACAAAAGGTCATGGGGTAGAGTCCAGGTGCACAGCACTTCATGGACTTGTTATGGGGCCTCCACAAGAGACAGAGGCATAAGGAAGGAGAGAGAAGTTGCTGTAAGCTGCTTTCATTGTGAGATTTTACACTGGAAATGAAAATGTCACCCCAGAGCAAAATGCTAACTTAGTTACCCTACAGACAACTCCAATTGAAAAAGAATTACAGGTTAAAAAGGAAAAGGAAGAACCTGTCAGCAGGGCTAATAGCAGCTAGTGTGTCTTCAAGAGTGGAAAATGTTAAAGGCTGTACTGCTGCCAAAACCCATAATGAAGCCAAATCCAGCAGGGAGATTCTGTGTTTTGTCAATAAGCTCTGGATCAGGCCCTTCATTTCCCCTTTGCTCACTGCAATGAGAAACAAGTGGTGGAAAGAAGAGTGACTCACTCTTGTAGGAGGCTGCTTGGCCCCTTTGCCAGGCAGTTGGCTGACAGAATATTGCTCTGTAGGGCATGTTATACCTCTGCACTTTCCTTATCAAAATGTCAAAAGTTTCTCGTTGCCTTTGAGTGTTCCTAGGAAAGTACACACAGACTGTAGAAAATGAAAGTCATGAGATCCAAAAGACTGAGATAGGTGTTCCTAGGAAAAGGCCCAAGCTTTTTGGGCAGGAACCTGAGCAGAAGGGTAAATATTTATTTACTTATATTTGTATGGCTACAGTTGCAGTTTGGAAAGGTAGGAACAGAAATTTGAGACTTGGCCTGGCCTTTATAATAACTGAGTATTATAAAATTTTTGAAGTCAGGAAAAGTAACTAAGGAGTCCCACTGTCAACTCTGAAGAATGCAGCACATATTCCCTTTCACCAGCCTTTATTTTGGCTTCTCTAATTTGTTGAATTAGCAGTGCTTTAGCCTAGGGAAAGAGACACAGCTGCAACAAAATAAGGGTTGCTCTTAGTCCATGAAAACCTTGCCAGTATTTCAGTGGGTCTGGGTTTCACTCCTGTACTCCTACTCTGACTCAGTTTTGTTCCCATTTTGTCTGTGGTATTGGACATTTTGAATTTGTAACATCAAAACCACAGAAAGAAGCACTAAAATTTACTATTTGGGTTTCTTTATCCAGCCTTGTTCTCTCATCAGTGTCTCTATAACCTGCACCAAAGCCATTGGTCTCTGATCCCTGCAGCCCTACCATTGTAGCAGGTATGAAACAGAGCTGACAGCACAGCTCTGACCCTTCCTTTTGCATGTTGCAAAAAGTGTTAATAATAAAAAAGAATTTATCTAATGCTCAATTTATTGTAAAATATCATGATTTGATTTAATATCATAGGATTTAAAAGTGGAAATTATCTGTTTGGCAGCAAGATTGTGCCCCAATGCTAGACTTGAAGAGCCAACCTCCCACCAATGTGCCATCCTGTGCAGATTCCATGAGGTGCCACTTATGAGGTTGTTCCTTGACAAAGCTGGACTATGTAGAAAACAAAACAAAATCTTGGGCTCTGCCATATTCTCCAAGCAAACTCTGTGAACTGATTTTTCATGTAAGCAGTGGAAACTACAAAGTAATAAACACTCTGAAAATGCAGCCTGAGTTTGAGGCAAAAATTCCACATAAATTGATTGTTTACATAAAATGAGCTTTCTTAAGTAACAGAAAAATATGTAAGGTGTGAAACAGCAACGAAGATTACTAACAGCAATAACAAGTTAGTTACTAACAGGCTAGGACTTCGGTTTCAAGGTAAATTTACATTCACAGATATGCACCAGGTTAGATTTTATATGAGAAAGTCAGTGAAAAGAAAAATTCAAATGGATCACAGACATTTACTCATTCTTCTGTCACATATGAATTTTATGTGCATGTTTGGTGGCTGATTACTTGGATAGAGACAAAATTGTTGTACTTCCCTGCAGCTTGTTCATTAAAATTCTGTTTTACTCCAGCAGCCAGCATTGTGCTGCATCCTGACAACTGCACGAAGGAAAAGTGCCACAACAGACACATGCCAGCTGTCCCTTCCAATCCAGCAAACTACTGCTTCCCCACCTGGAAATGTGGTATTTACCCTTTTCCTGGGGAAATAACATATTCTGCAGCAAGACAATGGAAGGCACAGTTTGTGCACAGTTAAAGTACACACGTGGTAAGCACTACAGCCTGATTTCTCTCTGCATTGCTTCAGTTTTCATTGCTTTCACATGGATGCATAGCAAAATGATTCCTACTCATCTGGATTTTTGGCAGCCACAAAATCTAACTCCTCTTCTGCTGCCTCTGACGCAGCTTCTGAGTCTATGAAAGGTGTCTGGCCCTGTGCTCACTCCCACAGTGCAGGGAAAATTCATGTCCTCACAGAGAGCTCACAGCGTTGGCTCTGGGCATGTCTCTGCAAATTCCAGGGACACATATCACAGCCTTATCTCCTGCATTAGGGACAGGAATTCCTCCTCTGCTTCAAAATATTGGCGTTATGCCAAATTCCTGGATACCTAAAATTAAGCCCCAAGGCCATAACTAAACAAGCATTTAGGTATCCAGAGTGGGCCTTAGAAGGAATTCAGGCACCTGAGTACAAAATGGTCACAACAGAGTTGTGGAACACTGCTCTTCATCTATTTACCAAGCTTAGAGATGCAAGATCTCAAGGCCCAGAGATGCAAAGTCTGCAAGCACCTAAAGCTGGGTTTGCAGTGCCAATCTAGTTGTTCCAGAGCTGGCATAAGTGGATATGACAGTGCCTAACTCAAGAAATTTTACATTTGAGTAAAACAGTTCCATTTTCAATGGTGTTGGTGGTTTGCAGCATCAAATCTGCTGATGGCCAGCACCCACAGGGAGAAGGACATGAACTCTGACACTGTGTTCTGATTCGTTCTTCTAAGTAACTAAATTTATAGTCTCATTTAAATTGTCAATTAATCAGTGCAGGAAGTTAAACAAGGGTATCATAAAATATAGGGAAAGTATTTGCTTTTAAAAGGTACCTAAATATAGCTATTGAATTCCAGCATCTTTCAGGCCATATTGTTAGGTTATATTATATTTGAAATGCAAAGGGAGAATGTGCATAGAAAAGCTCTCTGCAGCAAGTTATGCCTGGTTGACTTTCACATTGACTTGGTGTTTGCTCATTCAGCATTAGAGAGGTATTTGGGCCAAGGCTCTAATAGGTGAAAAATCAGAACAGGAGGAGATTTTGCGTCAGTGTGTGGGCTGTGAGTGCAACAAGGAGGTGATTAAATAGACACTGGCAGCAGAAGATAAAGTTAGCAATTATGAGGCCATTTCCAGGAACAGGCAGCCCAGAATAAAATTATTTTGTTAAAAATCAGCAGGTAAAAGTAAAAAAAGATCTTTCAAAGAGGTCTACTCTTGTGAAAAGTTTGGGTCTTCTTTCCTTTTCCTTTAGAGCTGCAAACTACATGGTTGCACAGTTTCCCTTTGCACATATCTTGGTGATTATGTTTAATATTCTTGCCCCTCTTTGCAAGCTGGTAGGGTTAGCATAGAACATTAGGCTGGAGAGTGATACTGTCTGTTTGCAATGCTAAAGTATCAGGAAAAGGAGACTGTGAACTTTTGGCACCCTCTCAACCTGATGCTGTGAGCCCAGCATGAAGGAGCAGCTGCCTACAGTGTGGATCCCTACTGTGCTTCACCATACATGGGGCGAGGGGCAGCAACATCACCACATATTCTGCTTAGTGCCAGTTGTGATGTGAAATCATTAGAAACTGGGCAAAGATCACAGATTTCTTCCCTACAGGCTTCCAGATTCATGACAGATGACAACTCTTTTCGGATATTCCTGACATGATTGGCTTTAAAATGCATTTCTGAGAAGTGAAGACCAAATCCTGTAAACTGTGCACATAAGTCATCCAGCCCCCTGCCCTTTGTTATGGAATTATACATGCACCATTGTCATATTGCAGAAGTCGTTTTATATCCATCAACAGGAGATATTGAATATGCATTTATACATGCTGAGAGCACCTCAGGTATAGAGAAAATTATGTTATGAGACATAAAAGCATGAATTTCCACTGTAAGAAGACTGATTTGAAAACTCTACCTCCTTTAAATATTGTCACCTGTGGGGCAAACTTGCTGTCCTTACACATATCTACTGAGATTAAAACAGCAGATATTTTTGGAGATTTCAGGAGCAGATGAGTTTGCAAGATTAATTTATTAAAAGAAAATATCTGAAAGATATCTGTTCTGTTCAGGATTTCACATTTTTGTTTATATGTCAAAAATGTAGACACCTCATAAAGTAGTCTTTAAATTATTCCCTCTGCAATCACGTCCATCCCTCAGAACATAGAAAGTCAAATAATGTGCATATCCCTGAAACTGGTCTCAGTTAAATACATCACTAATGATGATGTGGTTTCTCAACATTTAAAGTCAGTGAGGAGAATTATAGTCACCTGGTATCTTTTGCCCTTTGTGTAACCAGGCCCTAGCATTTTGTCAGTGCTCCTTCCATTTCCCCTGACAGATTGACCTTCGGTGTCTACCCTCGATTCTCTTCCATCACTGCAGGTAACACAAATAACACAATTTCTGTAAGAGTCACCATAGAGACAGATCCACCACTAAATCCAGAGCTTCATCCCTGCAGTCATACCTTGATACATCAAACCTGAACACTGAATCTGGAAGCTTTAACTTCTACAATGAGGGGATTGACAAAACTAGCCTGGAGCTAAGCAGAAATAAGATTACTGACGTACAAGGTTTTACTCAACGTTAAAGAGATAGCACAAGTAAGCTCTATCCTGTGCACAAGTAAAGGGGTGGAAGGATTTTGCTTCTGTGATTTTTTTTTTTTTAAGGAAAAAGATGTTCTTGTAAATTTATCCTGTGAGGCATAGGACACATAGAGCACATAGAGCCACTGATGCTGATCCAGGAAAAGTTGAGTGGACACGTGTAAGATCTGTGCATGCTGCTGTTCTTGAGTAGTGTTGCCATAATGTGTTGGCACACATGCCATGGCATAATAACATAATAGCCCAAAGACTTACAAGAAGACTGTGGTGTATGGTTAGAGGACCCATGTTCTCCAAGGAGTGTTCTGCACACAGAATTCAGGTATTTTACAGTTATACCAAGTAAACAATACAGTAGATTTGAGTGCTGGGTTTTTTTTCTGTGTGAAAAAGTCCAAAGATATTTCATACAGGCTTATTCCTATTCTGACAAAATATACAAAAGAACAAATGATTCAATCTTTTCCACTAAATACAGCTTCAGGCATATAATTAGCAATCTAGAGAGGATGATTGCAAGTGAACGGGCATGAAAAGTTACACTGTTATCACAGATGAAGTTATAATATTTCATTATCATTCCATGATGCATGAATTAATTGATATTTATTCAGAGAGGTACATTGGAAATAGTGGTGCCTTTTATGATAATTATACCTATTTTTCAATCTGAGGGGAAAAATACTGCCTTAAACACTATGACTTATGAGACAGACCTTCAAAGAGCAGCTAAGTACTTGTACCTACAAAAATACTGCAGTTATGTGCATTTCTTTTATATATTCATGGTTCCCATAGCTATGCCTATGTATATATGCATAGTGTTTATGGCACATAATGATGTATGTAAGTATATGAATGTACACCTTGAGGGAAAAATAGTGGGTTTAAGTGTTCTTTTTATGGGAATAATTAATCTACCCACTGGTGAAATACTCTCACCCCTCAAGTGAAATGACAAGAGTTATTTGGCATCCTGGAAGGTTACATAGATCCTAAACAGGATGGAAAATAGCATACCTGCTTGTGTAGGTTTTTCTCTAAGGATTATGCTGCTGCATCCTACAGGCTTAATATCAATCCTGGGGTTTAAACTTTTAAATTCTTAATCACTGGAAGCAAATAGCAGGTTGAGCTAAGCTGTGAACTTTGGCGTATTTTTCAACTGCTTTGTGAAGCCTGGATTGGCTTTGTGATTGGATGGACAAGGACGGCAGACAGGAGTATTTAGAAAGAATTTTCAAAAATATTTGAGCAGTTTTTGCCCTACACACAGTTAATATTTATTACCATGGTGAAAAGAGGTGGACTTGCTGCTGTGCTTTCTTTGCTTGCTAAGACTAGAAGTTGCTCCTCCCACATGCAATAAAAGTTGCTGACTTGGCCATGAAACCTCAGAGATACAAGAAAATGACAGGAAATCAAAAAAAAGCCAAATAGTATGTGGTCAGCTGGAATCAAGGTGAAAAAAGAATATGAAGAGAGAATGCCAAAACAGAAAAGGAGGATTTCATAAGTATTGGAGGTAAAAGGAGCGACACTGAGCATGATGGAAATCCAGGGAAGTAGACTCTAAGAAGTAGACTCTGCTTATAGACTCTAAGAAGGAGATAGCTAAGAGGAATTATATGCATTTAAAAAAATATCTAAGTACAGCAAGTTTCAATTAGAAACTGCAGATTTCTTTGCAGATTCATCTGGTCAAATCAAGCTGGGAACAGCACAGCAGAAACATGAACTTGTCTTTCAGGGCCACTTGCAAGATGCTAAAGCTGGGTCCAGAAAGGACCCTTCATTCCAAGATTACTATGCTAAAAGGAATGGAAAGAACAGCTTGTAAAGGAGACTAGACAATAACAAACTGTGCTATCTTCTTGGAGCCAAGTCTCATGACATCATCCTGGGAAGGCATTTTGAGGCTGGCAGGAAAATTTTCACTAGTGAAATTGCACATTAGCATGAATGACACCATGTATCATATTATCACATGATAACACGTGAAGAGTTTGAAGGGGCCAAGTAGTGAGGGAGTTCACTGTGATCCTCTGTCCCTGGAGACTCCCAAGTGGAATAACTGCATGGTGATGTTTGATATTAAAGAAATGATCCCCATAGTGGAAGGAGCATGAAAAATGTTCAGTGTCCATTGCATTATGGAAGAAGCTTTCTGCTGAGGAAGAGGCTGAATTATAAAAATGGAAAACTTGCAAAATCCTGAAGATTCAAAGAGGGCAAGAGGAAGAAAAATAGTATTAATTTCATGTCAGATAAAGACAAAGGCCCCAAAATTAAGCAAACTCTCAAGGGATAGAATAAAAAACATCCTTTATACATCAATATGTCTCTACGTCAATATCAGGATTCTGTGCAATAATCAGGAAGAATTTGAATTGCTTGTTTAGGACCGTTTACCTGTTTTAGTTACTGATACTAAAACAGCAAGATTTGACTGGAATTTTAAAACTTCAAGTTCTGTTTTATGTGGGAAGGGTGTTGTAGAAAAAGGGGAAGGAAAATTGTCATGACCTCTCCATAATTTTCTGATAAAGTAATGATCATGAATACCTGTAGAACAAATTTCAAAAACCATTAAGTGGAGTACTAGTGTCTGACACAGATCACTAGATCACACTATGAAACTACACAAGACGATCTTTTAAGATTCTTTCTATAATAGTGTGTGACAAAAAATGCACACTATGGTGGGGAGGTCAATTTCACTATGGTGTAATAAATTGTCACCTTTGGCATTGTTGGTGTGTCCTTGGAAATTTTTAATTTTAAAGATGAACATTCTGTAATACAAAAAACAAGATAAAATGCAATAATTATAATTTTGAAAGCTGAAGCATACTGAGTGCCAAGTGACTGACTTTGATGCCTTTGTCCTGTGAAAACAGAACAAACCCTGTGTATTTGCTGTCTTAATGGACCAATTTGCTATATGGGAAATATGAGCTGGCTCAGCTTGATTTCATCGTAGCTTGCAAGAACCTCTGAAAGAAAGAAAACTCTGAAAATAGAGTGCCAATCAATGTACCAGACAAATCAGCAAAAGGCTCCCTGGTTTTCAGATAGACATATTCAGACTAGAATAAAGATTAAAAGTTTAGGTACAAACAGATGATTGGAACAATTTACCAGATATAACATTTGGTAAATGTGAGAGTGAGAGTGTGTGGGGTGTTAGTGTCAGAGTAACTGGATGATTTTTTCCAAGAGACATCCCTCATTTTATCTAGCTGGTCTGAACGAGAAGTTAATTTAGGAAAATCCTATGGATTACGTTATGCAGGGAGCTGGGGTAAATGTTTACAACATTGAAATCCTAATAGTTTTGTAAAATTTAGGAAGCAAAATGTCAGACCCTACAGGGTTACTATGAACCAGTCCTCATTATCTGAGTGTCTCTGGAGCACTAGACTTCTTGCATGCTTTAGAAAACAACTGTCCAAAGTCTCAAAGTTTTGGTTTAATGCTAATGGTTGTTTCTCCAGCTTTGTACAACTAATGTATTAATCCTTTCAAATGTACGGTCTTGTGACAAGATTCTTGGCTAACATAATTTTCACTTATTTTTTACAGAAGTCCTTCTTCTTGACTGTTGTACAGAATCCTTACTTTTTTTCCTTTCCTTGGTTTCTTCACTCATTATATTTAAGTGTATTCTTGTGTGACAAGGTAGAGGTATGATTTATTTGTTTGTAGGCAGGTAGTACTTTGTACAAGTATTGACTGTATGCTGTGTATGTTGACTTGATTGATGAAGATAACGATAGCTTTTGTTTAAAATAAAGTATACTTGTGATTGAAATGCTTTCTCAGAGCCTTTGAATATGCTAATAAAGTTATGTGTATACTTTTCTTTCAGCTCAACTAAGAAAGCTGCTGTTTGGGATCAGCAGGACCCCTCTTTGTGGCTGTATCATGGGACACACTGAAAGCTCCCTGACCTACTGATCCCACTGGTCCATCTCGTCTACTTAGGAGGCAGCAGTTATGTCAACCCAAGCAATTGTCCCAAGGAAATTCAAAACAAAGAAAATTTGCAAGTTTTGAGGTCATGTGATGGTGATTTGACTCAAAGGAAAGAAAAAAAGTCTCACACTGCAGTAACCCCCAGACCTAATTGGGTGCACTGTCAGAGCAAGCATGTCTCTTGGAGAGAGCAAAGAGAACTGCTGACAGTTTCTTGGCTGTGTCCGTGCATACTCATCAAAACCCTAATAATCTTGTGTTTAACATAGAACATAATTGTGATTCTGAGACTGCTTAGTTTAGGGGTGATCAAATAGTGGTTATTTTGGTAACATCAGTGTGGGGTCTCCCTAATTCAGTTGGTGATCCAGGAGTAGGTCTTTCTTCTTGGAACTAGACAACTTCTCTATGGTACTAAGTAGGTGTTCAGCAAGAGGCAATGTTACCAGTGCTGTAGCTCGTTGTTGACATAAATTGTAGTATTTGTTATTAATCAAATCCATTTAATTTGTGTAAGATATTGAAGAGAGTATCTACAGAGGAGTCTGTTTGTTTACTGGGTAGACTGACATATTTTATATCCATTTTCAGGTCAAAATGGAGTATTGTTTGAGCTGAGTCTTCAGAGCTGCAGATTACCATATCCTATCTAGGCAGAAAAATGCAGCCAACATCTTGCCAGCTCGTATCATTACTCTGTACTGCAATCCTTATTACCTTGCAGGTAATAATTTTACATATGTGTATAAATCAGCAAAGAAACAGGGGTGAGAAGTACATCAGGTAGCCATCAGAATCCATCCATCAAAAAAAAGGGATCAAGAATATCTAAAGTATTCTGATAGACCTCTGTCTGTCTAACAAACAAATTTATTAAACTTCCTTGTAAAAAAAGCTCAAGTGATACTGATTTCAGTTTCTCAAGTTGTTGCAGTTGTTAACTACCCTTTATGTCATAAAATCTTACCTAACATTGACTCTGAGTAAGTTGTTCAGAGCATGGTGCTAACACCAGGGTTGTGGGTTTACTCCCTGTATGGGCCATTTACTTAAGAGTTGATGATCCTTGTGGCTCCCTTCCAACTCTGAATAATCTGTGAACATTTAACCTAAACTTTTTTGCTTCAGAGATTCTTTCAGAGTTCATTTCTCTCTGAAATGCAGTAGCCCATTCACAAGTAACATAACGAAAGAATTATTGTCTCCTTGCAGATTTATTTTACATATTTCAGCACTACTGCACTTCTCTCTAGTTTGCTCAAGACTTAAAAATTCTGTTTCTTTAAACCCTTCCTCATTGGCCATATCTCAATTCCGACTCACTGCTTTCCTTTTCTCTGTCTTTCTTGGACCATAAGAAAGACAGTTTTATCAATGCTCACCAACACAGAAAGATTCATTTCCATGTGATATTTCCCTGAGTACCTTGTACACCCCAATGATATTGCTTTTCAACAGTAATATGGTGGTTTGGGTTTGTGACTCGCTGTTCTTGCCAGGTCCGCCTCTCCCAAAGTACTTCCTGGCAAGTTGTTCCTCATTATGTATTTGTGCAGTTCATAATCTTTGATAAAATATATAACTTTGTACTTGTCCTTATTGAATTGAGTCCCATTTTTTCAGAACATTTCTTCAATTTATCAAGATCATTTTGCACTTTAATCCTGTTCTTTAATCTCATTACAGTCTGGATGATTCTGGATCACCTGCAGATTTAATAAACTCATATTCTATTCCTTCATCCAAGACATAAGTGAAAATATTGGCTAGGCTCAGGACAAACTGGCTGAAATCTACTTAGACATCCTTCTATTCTGACATTAAATTAAAAACGGCTTTGCATCTACCCTGTAGCAGTTTCACTTAGTTTTCTTGACTTGCTTATGAAAGTTTTATGTGAAGCTGTATCAAAAAGCTCTGTAAGATGTATGGCTGCTGTGGTTTCTTCCTTATCCCTCAACCAGTTAAAACAGTTTGACATGATTTCTTCTTGCAAGATTCAAATAGGCATGGTTTCTTCATCCTGGAAAAAAATAGATAGTCTATAAAATCCTGAAAGTTGTGAAGAAAATATAAAATAAATGATTGCTCACTGTCCCTGATAAGGCAAACAAATGTCTTCTGATGAGTTTTTGAGGCCACAGCTGACTTCCACAGCTCTGCCAGCCAGGTTCTTATGTCTCCATGTCAGGGACTATTATTTCTCATCTTCTTGCATAGGACCATCACTGTAGTAATAATTTTCTGTGTAGGCTGGTAGTAAATACAATTTCATATATCACAAAGGAATAATGAAATGCTACAGGTTTCTTCATCCCAATATAGTAAATATATTCCTTAAGCAAGATGGTTGCTTATTTACAGAAGACTTTTTGAGTCAGTGATGTTTACTAGGCACTAAAGAACAGTTTTCTGGTCTGTACCATCTCTGATTGAAGAGATTTCCTTGGGTTCACATGAGAACCACACAGCCTAGATGAAGACTAACAAGCAGCAGGTATGAGCAGGCTACAGGCAGTGTCTGATGGGAATCAGAAGTGACTATCTCAGAGTACATGCATATCTCAACAGTGGAGAAAAAGTGTAGAGGCTACAGGGGAATGAAGTCTTTCTGTATCTCAGGATCAACTGAGTGAGGAGAGAAACCATCTATGGACAGAGGTTTTAAATGGTATTTTCATAAAAACTGAGGGAAGTCTTACAGGAAGAATCAAACACGAGTTCATGTGTTGGGGACAAAAACACAGACCAGTTGCTCACCTAAGGGCTATTAACCTATATTTCTGATTTATTCAAAATAATCAATGAAAAAAAAAAAACAACCACTTTTCAGAGAAAGCTTTCACTAAAGCAAAAGTCAATGGGAATGAGGCTCCCATCAAAGATGAAGTTTTAAGTACAACTTCATTTCAACTTTCACATTTCAAATGTTTCCCACTGCCCAGTGACAGAAGTCTTTATGGTCTGCCACCACTCAGCAGCCACATAATACTGAGCTAATCTCATTGCTCAGCTTCTTTTTTATTTTTATTTTTGCTATTAAACTGTAAATAAAATCTTTTAGGGAAATTATCACATGGTTTGTTTTGTGTGAATACATCAGACAATGTTGGCCAGGCTCAGCTACACCTTCTAAGTGCTGCATAGAACAAGTAAATTTCAAGTACAGATGCAGTATCACTTTCACGACTAATTAATATTCCACCAACAAGACGCCTTTCTATTTTGATTTATAATCTTTTATCATATTTTTGCCTTAAAGTCAGTCTTGTATATACAAAGCTTTGTAGGAAAACACAATATACTTTATTCTCCTCTGTTTGTTATAAATACATAGTGCTATAAATACATAGAAAAGTCTGCAAAGCATTCTGGAGGAAACAGCTTTTCTCAGGCATTATTTATTTAGCAAAATTAAGCACATTAATCAATAAATTAATAGAGATAATTTTCTTACAGTCCGCCTGAGTCATTACTTAGACTATTCCCTTATATTTCTTTTATAAGAATTTTGATACCTTGTTATTCTGAAATATTCAAGTAACCTGAGACTGAGAATGATAGCTCTTTATTTATTCTTCTTCTCTGTCAGTCTCATATTCTCATTAGATTCTTGTTACCAAAGCCAGGACAACAATATTCTAATTTATCTGTTTTTCTGTTCTCTGGTAATGAATTAACAGTGATGGGAACCATAGCAACTGAAGCAAAAACTTCATTAAGCAAGAACAATTTTTCAGTTTACACTGTACAATGTGAAATTGCTTTCAGTAACAAAGTCCTCCACAGAACAATTATAACTAGAACAAAGAAAGCAGGAAAGCAGTTAAGCTGAACCCCAGTGCAGAGGAGTCTGTATTTCAAGCTGTGAAATGCTGACCAGGTTTCCATCTTAGGAATTATGCTCAAAGATGGCCACTAACTGGTCAAAAAACACACAGAAACTTCATAGGTTTCAAGCAAATATTAGGCAACATTCACTGTGATTCATCCTGAAATGTTATTCTAGGCAAACCAACACAGTTAACACCATCAGAGCTGTTAAAGAAAACCTTCCCAGCTGAAATAAATGCAACTGGAACAAACTACTTGAAGTATAGATGGTTGTTGTGAGAAAGGCAGCTGTTCCATCACCCTGTGCCCTTGATGTTGCCAACAGTTTTTGTGCTATGAAAAGATATAGCCATGGGCATCAAAAACAATGACCTGAGTATCTGGAGTCAGATGACAGTTTAGTTCTTTTAAATTAAATCTCACTCAACATGTTTATGATGAAGGCCTACTTAGGCATGCAAGAAGGGTGGAGTTGTGACACAAGGATGTTAATGACATCTCAGAAGTTTACCATTCAAGAAATATTTTATAAGATAAAAGAATTCAGAAGTGAATTGAAAGTGAAAGTAAACACCCTAGCCAGAAAAACCAGCCATCCCAGGCTTTCTGTAAGCAACAAACTAAACCATCTGAAACATGTACTGATACAGGGGCAACTCAATTACCCTGTCATTTAATGAGAAAGGAGGACAAGAACTGACCAACATGTGCCTTGAGTGCATTGTGAACATTTATTTTTTTTTGTATTGAAGTCCAGGAGAGCAGGCTTTTCTAAGTAATAAGGCAGACCTGATTAAGAACATGGCAGAGACACAACTTAGAGAGAACTACTATAAAATTGAAGAGCCAGTGTTTCATAGGGAAAAGAGCAGCAAAAAAAATCCCATTTGGCACTTGAGGAAGACTGATTTCAAGAAACTCAGAGATTTGGTAGATACTAGTCCATGAGAACAAGTATCAGTGCACATGGCACAAAGGGAGATATGAAGAGAAAGAAACACAAAAATCACAGAAAAACATCCTCTCAGTAGTGAATAGATAAGACCAGGAAGGTATATTCTCTGTTGCTCAGCAGGGAGGGACACTGAAGGACACTGAGAAGCCTGAAGTGTTTAGTGGCTCTATTACTCAGTTCTCACTAAAAAGGTCAACTCCAAGTACAGGACTAGCACAATTAATACTGGCAGCTAAAAGGATTCTATCTCAGGCTGGAATATATAAAGGGAAATGCATAGTGCATAGCTAAAAAGGATGCTTTCAAATTGGCTAGATTTGATAAATGTTACGTGAGAGTGACTAAAGAAATCTTAAGCCCAGTACTGGCTATTTCTGAGACTTCATAAAATGGGTGAGGAACCTGCAGACAGCAAAAGGAGCAAATGTAGTACCTGTTCTTTGAAGTAGGAAAAGGAGGCAGTGAACATAAAAGCACAAGAGATATTCCAGATCAGAGCAGAGGTCATTGAGCATAGCCAGTGTTAAATGTCCAGGTAAAAGTATAACAAGTAGGAACCAAGGGAGTAGAAACCAAAGAGTGGTACTTCCCAGCCTGCAGGACGTAGCTTATTTAAAAAGCCTCTTCTAACAAGGATGAAAGATTTAAGCAAAAATACAGGCAGTGCAGAAGTATAGAGTAAAAATTATTATGAAAATGTGGTCAATTACATACATACATGTAAACAGAAGGGTTGTGATTCAGTTATCACAATTTTATCATAACAAAATATCTTCTTGTCTTTGAAGTAGTATGTAATATTAACAGAGGTCTGACTTCCTGTCTAATTCCAAAATACTGGACAAAGTTCACCTTGCTTGCTTTGGTTCCTAAATTGAGTGAAGGTGGAATTTGTGCAGCAACTCATTAAGAGTACAGGTATTTGAAGAAAGCTGCAGACAATGGCTGGATTATGGGGAATAAAAGGCAAACAGATAGGATCTTTGTCTGGTTTTTTACTCTTTTGCTTGGGGGTTTTCTTAGTTATTTCTTGAGACTTTTACATCAAAAATCCTTCTGAAAGAGTGGCTACTGCTATGGGAATATGAAACTTTCAGCTTTGATTTTCTACTCCCAATATGAATACACACCATGTTTTCTCTGTTGAGCCATTTCATTTCTGGTGATGCTGCATGTCTATTGCACTGTGCTCACTTTATCAGGGAACAAACAACCATAAGAAATATAACAAAGCAAGTTAAAAATCTAACTGTGAATGTAATGAATACCTTTTTGAAACATAGCATATTATGTACAACTCTGCTTTTGTCTTAGAGAGGAGATTTCTCCACACTTTTCTATAACATATGTTGTTTTGAAGTTTCAAAGTTAATCCTAATGGATACAGTCTATAGATTTTCAGCATACAAATCCACATATTATACCTTTTCCTTCTCTGAGGTGAACTGGTAATGCATTCCCACAGAATAAAGAAGTTGTGATTTCACCTAAGAGGACATTAGAGTTTCAAGACATAATACACTAATACTACTTAATGCTTCACTTTTTTTCCATTGCAAAATTATTGTACTCTAACTTTTGTGATGACTCTATAGTGGTCAGCTGTGATTAAAAATATAAAACACATAAATTATAACATTTAATAAACATATTATAAATAATAAAAGTGTAAATAAATAAATGTGATTATTACCAATTTTAAGGCAAAACCAGATCTAAATTGGTAAAAAAATTCAAATAAGATCATTATGAAAGAACCTGAATTTCCAAACAGGGCAAAAAAACTCTGTCAAAAACCACAGGAAAATGTAATTCTCTGAGACATAACCATTTGATCATTTCTTGCAATATTCTTAGGTTAGTAAAACAGAAGCAGCATAAAATAAGAGTACAGGAAGAATGTGAATATTTACATATTTATATGCCACTGCAGAAAGACAAACTTAAACTACAGAAGCAGAAGGCATCCAAAAACCACTAAAAAGTATATTCTTTATCCAGATGTCAAGCATATGTAGGAAGCTAGCATAAACTCACTTAACTCCAGCATGTAGGTGCAGGAAAGGCTTCATGAAAAGTTAGTAGTATTAACATCTTCACAAATTTTGTGAAGATGTTAATAACAACCTTTGTTTGTGTGTGAGGCTTCACCATGCCAGTGGTTATTGTGACTACTTTATCATGAAGGCATGGACACAAAACTTCGGAGCTTCTGAAGGTAAACTAATAAAATTGAGAATTTTTAGATTAATCAAATCCCATTAAGTTCAGGAACATATTGAAAATTATGCATTTTGAGAGGCCCAAAAGCTGCTTTCCATATTTTTAACACTTTGAAAAGCCAAAAGTATGTTGGGAGCATGCCTGAAGTAGACTATTGCTATATAATAGCATGCCTGCTATTAACTCTGTGATGTAAGGAGAGAAGACAGGTTTTCTAGGGAGGTGTTAAGTTATTCAAAATAGCATATTTGACCTCCAAAAGGGTCTGGCTCATCACAACCAACAGGATGCAAAAAATGTTGAGAGAAGCCTACGTCCTTTACAGCGAAAGAAGTGGCTGTGACAGTGTGAGTTTGAAAACAAGCTGAAGATTTTCTTTGGACCTAGAAGCTTTCCATGCTGGCCTCAGGCTTCAATTTTTTATCCCTTCAACCAGGAAATGTCTCTCACCAGATGATCACCTCAAGCAGAAAAAATGAGGTTCTATCCAGGCTATTTGAAGGCTGCTATTCACATTTCTGTGCTGCAAACATTTTCTGTGCATTTGCTAGTGTTTGCTGCTGGAATATCAAGGGGTCCCCTGCTTTCAAAAGATCTTCACCAGTAAAGTCAAACTTGAAGAATTTAACCATCAGTTTTATTCTAGCCTGGATGCATTATAAGTTGTGTCAAAGAGTACTCAGGCAGTAAGAGTTCCTGGTATTGGTTTTATTGTCTTTAAGAGCTCCCTTAGAAAGAGAAGCTTTACTAAAAATGTTGAATCTCTATGAGCACGTCTGGGAGGCTGGAGTATGACCTGATCTGGAAGTTATCATGAAGATCTGTTTGAAGAAAGATAATACCTCTCTGTAGCAAACTCAAGGCCAGCAAACAAAATTAGCTGTGATTTTACACATCTGAACATGTCTGGAGAGAAAACTAAGCTATCCTGGACTCCTTGTAATGTGCTCCGAGAACCCTGACTTTCTCCTGACCCTCTGTGTGACTTCTAGAGTTTTCAGATGGGCAATTTTTTGCAATGCCTTCCATCTCACACACCTAAGTTATATACCTGGTGTGAGAGGGTTACTGTAAACTTCTGGAAAACCAAATGTGATTATAATCTTTGGAACCAAATGTGATTATAAAACTGAGTAACAGTCTGCAAGGACTCGAGTTTTGTTCATATAGGCAGTCAGCTGCTGGCCAAGAGCACCAATTTAGATCTTCAGTGAAGGCAAGAAAGGTCAAGGCTTCTTGTTTGGTGAACAAAAATGACGCATAGTTTATTTTTGTAAGAATATTATTTTTGTAAGAAATAAGGTTTTAAGTTATGACGGCATTGTCTTAAAAAAAATTCTGCCAAATTGTTTCTGAATTCCTTAGTGATAAAATTTACATAGGAAACAAAAATTCTTGATACTGCCCTTGAAAATTATTTTTATGACTTATTTAAATATGATTTTTTTTTTTTTTAGCTGTGTTCCAGGACTTCTTACAAATGGCTTAATATATTTGGGAAGTAAATGCAAAAAATTTTTGGAAGGATTTTGCTCAGAACTGCTTTTGTGTTATCCATATGTGTCCAGATGTGTAATCTGTTACAGCTGTTACAGGAGTAGTGTCTGAACCCTTACATGGCTTTCATGATATCTGTGAACCTCTCCTTATGGAAAGGACCTGACTAGCTATATTCTGTCCAAACAGAACAACCATGGCACCAGGGTGAGCAGAAGGAGAGCTCAATGGTCTGAATGAAAACTGAAGGCACTCCTTTGTCTAAAGGGGCTGGTGAAATTGTTACCTTTGAAAATTTGAAAGTTTCAGTCTCTTGCTTAGACCATCCACAGGATCAGTGTGGAGACAAAATTACCCAACAGCCAGCCCACATCAGGAAGAGAAGACTGCTAACAGAAATTAAAAGACTTCCCCAAAATGTATTCTTTTCTCGGGCATTTTTGAAGGTTAAGTAACTATGTGAAACTTTTTTCTACAGAGAAAATAAAGTTAGAAAATATCAACCTGACATTCTTTCTGCCAGGAAATGTGGTATCAGGCATTTCAAACACCAGTAATTTTGGTCTTAGGAACCATTTCTGAATGCTTTTTTTTTCAGTTTATAGGGGGCTTTTATAGAAGACAATTGTTTGCATTCAGTGTCTGAAATGCGATTAATTGTAGATGACTTTGATGGATGCTGCTTCTGAAATAAAATGAATGCTTTCTGATGAAATTCAGAAGGGACTTAGTCATTTGTGTATGAGTATCATATTCATAGATCAGAACATATATAGCCAGGCCAGGGAAAAAAAAAAAAAAAAAAAGGCTAAGCACAGCTGATATTTGTCTTTTAAAAATCCTTGGAAACAAGATGGAGATCACAACCCTGATCAGCAAGTGAACCTGTCAATCTTGAGTTCTCTCCAGAAGCTTCTGAAGATGATACCAATGAGCCAGCTAGATAAATTTTCTCTGGCAGAACTGAGACATTTAGGGCTTAAGAACTGAGCTATTCCCTTCAGACCAACTAGGAGCTGAGGCTTTGAAAAAATCAACAATAGAATATCAAAAAGCAAGAACTTCTTTGTTGGAGGCTTTTGGGTCCCTGAAAACATGGCTGTTGAGAGCTGAGAATATGCCTCTTTTACAGCTCTGTATCAAGGCTCTGAAGTACCCACTGCATTTGACTCCTGACTATTTAAGCAGTGACCAACTTGCAAAAAGCTCTTGGTATCTTAGGAGAAAGCTCTCAGTGCCTTACTTTCATCACAATACCAGGCAAGCAGCCAAATAAAAGAGTCAAATTAATCTACAGGGGAAAAAAAAAGAAAAAACAAAACAAAACAAAACAAAACAAAACAAAAAAAAGCAGGCTTTCTTAAAATAAAACCTCTTTTGTGGCCTCTAGCAGGATTTATCAGGACTGCTAATTTTTTTGCTGTCCTTCTGATAGGAGGGCTTTTAACTAGCCAGTGGTAGAGCATAGAGAACAGTGGACACCCAGCCTGCCTGGGACCCAGCCACCTGTTAGGGTAATAAAGGCATTTCTCCTGCAGAAGAAAACACCAGAGGCACAGACACTCTCACCTCCAGGATGCTGAAACAGAGCAGTCTGCAAAGAACAGCTTCAACTGAATGCATAAAAGCCAAACTTCCTACCCCTGTGCTTTGTAAATATCAGATGTATGTGATGCAGGATGATCCACACAAAAGAAAAACAAATGTGCCTCTCTGCAGATACAACTGCCAGACTCTGGGAATGCCAAGCAACTGCAGTTTTGCTGTCCAGGAAGTGTTGGGAAGTGTGAGTAAATATTACAAGAGATGGAAGTGCTGAAGTCCTACTAAATACACTGGGCTGCTTTCAAATACTTCAAATGCTTTCAAATTTTTTCGAATGCTAAATGAGGTTCTGCACATAAAAGCTTAGTTGTTAGTGATTGTACTGTACGCAGTTTGGGGTAGAATATTACCTAAGCTCTTTTCACACCTAAAGCCTAGGAAAGTTTTGCACAAATGCTCTAAGATATATCTTAACTAAGTATAACAATTAATGCACTTTTGGAAGGTCAGAAAAGCCTTTAAACACACATTGGGCAGATTGGAGATCACTTCTGTTTTGTTCTGTCTTCTCTTTTAAAATCTGAAATGTAGAGAAAGTTTTCTAACTCAGTATAAGATGTAAATTTTTTAAGTTTTGTGGTTTTTCTAATATTGAGAATAAAACTATGTTAAAATAAATTTATTTTTTTCTGACTGCATTGTACAATACCTTTGAAAGAGTCTGTTGGGATAAAGAAACATTAAGTCAGTGAAAGGTAAAGCAGCAATAGTCTTTGAGCCTACCCCAGAAGTTTTACTAAGTAACAAGACAAAAATGATATCTCTTATAAGAGCATAGGTGCAGGCTTGCTGAAATACCTTTGAGCAAGTCTAGGCATGCCCTATTTTAGTTTATAGACTGTACCTTCAGCCAATCGTGCTGCTCAAAACCAAGAGAGTATAGTCCTTAACACTGTTTGGAAGACAAGTCCTTGCCATGGTGATGTAGAAAAACTATGGTGATATATAGAGACAACTGAGCAGGGGTTTGGCAGTAGTTGAGTATCTAATGTAGTACCAGAAGGATTTTTTTCTTTTAAATTCATAGCCTTTCTAGGAAAGTGGTTGTGAATGTTCATGCAAGTCAAGATATTTTCAGCAGCTGTTTTCTGAGGGGCACACAGCAAGCCACCCTCTGCCCATGTACTCAAATGGTTCTCCAAGGCCACAGGCAGATTGTGTTTCCCAAGTCTAACTCTGCTGACTGGAAGTGGTACTGTCCTTGCATCCCCAGTCAGAAAGCACTGCCCCACAACTCTGGGGGCACTTTAGATGCCTCACACTCTACCACAGGTAAAGCCACCTCACTCACCTTTGCTGGCAGGTCAAAGTCACTGGCTGATTTTGAGACGTGCTTAACAGACCCCTTCAACTGGAACACCCGTGTGGACAAGAACAGTGAAGCAATTGCAGCCCACTAGAATGGTGCCTTCTTCAGCTGCTGCAGCTGCTTGCAAAATGAAGGTCTACCTGAGATTTCTGTACATGGCCTCAAAGCAATCAGCTGTCTGGGAAGAGCTCTATCTTACATATCTTCGTTACTTATGCCAGGTTTGTGTGCAATAGCTTTTTATGTGGCTATAGGCTTCCCATCTTATTTTAGAAGTCTAACATCATTTCCCTAAAAATCCACAAAATTAGTATACTAATACAAAGTGCAAGAAGTTTTTAACACAGCATTCATAAACATAACTATTCAGGAAACTGGTGAAGACCATTGAGTGGTCCAAAACAAAATTTCCCACTAACTGCTGCCATGAAGGACTCATTTGCATAACCTTTTTCACAAAATTATTAAGCCCAAATCATAAAACAACTAGATTCTCCTCTCCCAGTGGTCCAAAACACCAGTGCACTCATGGTTAGCAAGTTTTTTTTCTGAACTCAGTTAAGATTTCCCCATGATCTCATAGAAAACACTTAGCACTTTCAATGACATTTTTGCCTGAAACCAAAATATAAATATGACAGATCATATCCTGAAAAACCCTTTTCTCCCACTGCAGTTTTAAACCATTGTTCATGGTTGACCAAAACTCTGGATAATAATGTAGAGAAGGTCTTAAAAGTGTGCCAGTACCTGTATCTCTTTTCGTGTCTATGACAGACAATAAAGTATTAGTTTTCAACAAATATTGTGTTCTTCAGGGACCCTGGAACCTTCATCTTCCTACTTTGTGCTCACCAGCTTGTCTGTTTTAAACCCCTCCTTCTTTCTCTCCATGTTCATTGATTCAGGGGTTCTGTGCAAAGGACCAAGTGTAATGCTGTGCAGTGAGGGCGTCATCACTGTAACTGGGCATCGATTATTTAAAGAGCACAGTTGTTACTTTGGTTGATGAGACCATCTCTCAGACTGACATCCACTCTGGGAGCAGAAAGTTGGGGTAATTTACCAGACCCTTTCTCTACCCCTTACCAGGATTGGTTTTATCTTTTATAGATCTGCAATACCACGGTGTGGGATTAGGTCCCTGCAATGGGTGCTGCATCTGATGCTTTACTGAATAATAAAGTTAATGTTGCCATGATCAAATATCTGTAAATACTGACCTGTAATGAGAAACAAAGCACAGGTTGGCTTAGATACTGATAAAAAATGTTTGGCCGTGATGGAAATAGTAGTTTTTATTTCATTTTATTTACTTTCATTTCTTTTTCGAGGAAAAACTTTCTCCCTTTCTATCATACATCATCTTGATCTTCCACTCACGCTGACAGAGAGAGGATACAAATGATTTTTAGAGCTCCACAAGGATAAAAATCAGCAGGGATTATTCAGCTCTTTCTGAGCTGGAAAATGCTATGCTTCAGCATCTGGTTAATAAATATTTATTTTGATTCTATTTCTGTGTGTGAGTGAGACCCCATCATGTTTATTTGAACAGAGATTATGGCTAAAAGATGCTTTTCCAGAGGAGGGGATGTTAAAGACAGTGTGTTACACCTTGGGTGGATGTGAGATTTTTTAAAGAGTGAAACATCCCTCTTCTTTTTATTTTTCTTTTTTTAACAGCCAAAAAGCACAGGAAAACTTTGAACAGAAAGAAAATAACGTCTTGACTTTCGGACTAAAATTCTTTACAATCTAGAATGAAAAGGCTCTTTTGTCAGAGGACACACATTGGCAGGAGAACTGAATATGCAGCAAGTATCCTTACAAAGTGGTGATGAGCAGAGTGTCTTGCAAGGGCTGCATGTTCTGTGTCATGTGCTTTGGCCTTAGGCATAAAACACAAGACAGTTTTAAAGTATCTGTAGCCTTGAAAGCTAGTTACAGGATATTCACACATTTAGGCTGTTCTTTTCTGCTGTTGACTCAGTTGTCCTAAATCAGCAACACACAGAATGGAAGTTAATATTTTAACAACTTTAATATATTAAACAAAAAATAAGATTAAGGAAATGTCACCGAATGTAGAAAAGATACAGCTGTAGCCCAGAAGTATTCATCTCAGCAGAAAGCTGGATACTAATAGTGGAGTAATGGAAAGGCTACAACAATCCCATTATGGTCAGTACTGCTGAGCAACTTAAATACAGGGGTTGCTGCCAAATTCACCACAATAAATGAATTAGATGTGTTTCCTGCCTGGGAAAAACTGGGTGGAAATACATGTACATCATGTGAGTAAACTGAAAAGATCTAATCGTCAAGATATTACACTGACAGATCTTTTAGAGCTACAAATAATAGTGATAGGTGAAATTTTGTCTTAATAACTGCAGCTGTAAATCCATGGATGGAACATTGTTAGCAGCTACTCAGATTTCTATTGATAGGGATGTAAAAATAGACCATTTTCAGCTGTTGTGTACTGCTGCTGTTTCCGATGGGCGAAGTGCTGAATCTGCTCTGTGGTGGTTTTTTTATTTGTGATCCAGAATTATATAGTGCAGTCATACTGACATTTAATAGTGGTCTTATTATTGTTCTGAAATACTTGCTCGCCAGCTGCCAAACAACAACATTTTATTCACCCACGCATGCTGTGCGGCTTCCCATGGACGAAATGGTATTTATGCTTGACAGTATTCCAGTCAGTATCTCAGGTAAGCTGATGTGCTTAGCAAGAACTGAAGCTCATCAAAATGAGGGTTAATCTACACCAAGACAGGAGCTGTCATTCAATCAAGGCTAGCAAGGCTGCAGGAGTCTCAGCAAGCAACAGAAATGCAACAGAAATGACAGTCCTTTTGGGATGGTTGGTTTATTTGTTGATTTTTTTTTTTTTTTTTTTTTTTCCTGAGAATAAGGTGTAACCAAGTTATGGTACAGACACTTCTTACCTGGTGGTGTAAAATAAGCTGCTGCAACACTCTGCAGGCTTGTTCTTAGGAAAACAAAAAAACATCCTGATTCCCATGCTAGTCAGAGAAAGTCTGGTTAGATTGGAGTCTGGACCCTGAAACACTTGCTCAGACATCAAAAATCTTGGAGTGAACAAAGAAAAGGCTGATGTTACAAGGGAGGAAATTGGCAGATGGAAGCCAAGAGAACAGCTAGCTGATGCCTTGCTATTTGTGCCTGCCAAGCTGTGTATGAGAAAAGGTGGTTTCTTTGTCTACCACTATTTTTTATTGTTTGTTTTAGGGCTTACTGCAGGAAAGAAAGTGAGTGTGATGAGAAAATGTTGACTATGGTGCAGCTGAAGTGTTTGTAAAAGGGCTAAATTCACTGCCAATGTAATTCAACATAACTGCAAGCAATGGAGCTAACCCAGGGGTGAATCTGGCACCCTCTACCTTTCAGCTGAATTGGTACATACTCATTGGATAGAGAAGCTTGTATTAGTCCATTAGTGTATGCCATGTTTTTAATCTATATGTATTGCATTCATTTTGGTAAAGAAGTATTAATTATTAGGATTGAGGGAAGTAGAAGAATTAATTTCCATTTTCAAATTTATTTATTCTGGATACATGCACATTTCCAAGTTTTTCTCCCTGCAGGCATTCAATCAATTTGTCTGAGGATCATCAAACCTGAGGGAGTATGGAGGGACCCTCTGTCCACACTGCAATAGGTGGATCCTGCTCATGCTCTAGGCTGGCCAAACACCATCCCTGCCTTTTGACAGGGTTAATATGTTCAGGTTCAGCATTGCCCAGTGCAGCTACCTGCAAACAGGCTCATACCAGATAATTTAGTACACCAGCTTGTATGCTGTTACTTGTTACTGTAGGGCCTGCATTTATCTGCCAGGCAAAGTCAGGAGCAATAGGAAAACTCCTTGCATGGAGAAATTTTAATGAAACCTCCATTTTAATCCCATGCTCGCCACTGTTCCTGGGGTGGAGCTGGGATGGGATGCTTCATCTTTGGTATTTCAGTTCCTTGGTTTGTGTGTGTTTGTTTTAGGCTTCCATCCTGAAACAGCTCCTTTACTCTGCTTGTTAGTCTATCCAACAACAGCCCTTCAATTAAACTTTCCAGCATCAGATCCCAGAGAGGATACAAATATCCTTCCCTTCTAGGACAAAAATTTCTCTCATTTATTTGTCTTAATTTTCTCTAGCCTTAGGCAAAAAGCTGTTGTGATGTGAGCCATTAAATGTGCTTCTCTGTCAGGTTTTCTTGAGAGATTGGGAAGGAATTTTCTTCCTAAGTTTCTTCTGTGAAAACTTTTTCTTGTTCCATTCAAATTTTATGGAGTCTTCCTCTCCGTGCAATGTCTGCATATTATATTTTTACTATACTTCCCTTTCTAAGCTGAAAATCACTGAATATGAGAAGAAAGGCTATTTTTTTGAGATTTATTTTCTGCGTAACTTTTAGTAGATTTTTTTTGCTGACTAATGGTCATGCTGGGTACTGGTTCATTTGTAAAAGGCCTGTAAAGAAGCAGCAGAGATGAAGCATATGAAAATCCCCGTAGTTTTGAGATTATATCTTTACAAACTCGTCAGTATTACTGCATAGGGCCTGAACTCTTCCAATGCCACCTGAATTCCACCCTCTGTGCCAAATGCTTCAAGCCCACCAAGATTCACACTTAGACAGCACCATTGAGGAAACTAGCATGATAAGTTTATATGATGTTGGCCTTGACTTATCTTTCACAGATATCATATGGTCTCGTGCCATCTGATTATCCATGGAAATAGCTGGAAACTTGGAAACTCATGGAAATAGTTTCTACCAGGAACAATAAGAAGTCAGAATAGTTTCATAGCAGAATGATTTATAGATCATTCCAAAAAATCACTCTCCTTTTCTTGTTCAGATTCACTTATATTGTTAAAAAAAAAAGCTGGGTAGTTTTGAGTGATTAGATTACCAAAGCCTTGTAACCTGGAAAGGAAAATGCTAGAAATTCAGATGAGCAGAATGTAGTGCTGTTCATTACTCTTTAATTGGAAGAATTATCTTATGTTGTTTGATAGTAGTATATTTAATAATAAAAGACATAGGTGAGCTTTGCCAAGCATAAGACTTATTGTTGGGTGAACACAGGGAAAATGTATCTATAAGAATGCTTGTGAATCCTTAATTGTATTTTACATAAACTTTTTTCCACTTTTTGTTCACTTTTTCCATCTAGTCAACTGAAGAAAGATGTTTTTCTGTAAATGTGCACAGAAGGTAAATTTTAGGCATGATTGTCATTTAATTATGAAACAAAAAAAAAATTAATGAGAAAATAACATGTTTATTGGAAATAAAGTGCAGAAGCAAAGTTGAGGTCAGCCAAATGAGGAAGATAAAGTCTATCTAGACTGACCTACCTCCATACACGCCAGTTCCACTCTTGGGACCAGGACAGCCAGGTCAGCACAGATCTGTGCCAACTGAATTGAGCTAACTCATTTACACAACCCCTGGGAGCTGAATGAGTACACAGAGTGGCACCATGCCAGGCAGACATACTGTCCTTTTTCCTGGGCTATCTTGGCTATCTCTCCCATGGCATGGCATTGTGTAATGTAGATGTGTCCTTAGGTGACCAACCAGCATGCTCAGCAAGCAAATCCCAAATGGCAATGCTCAGACAAAGGGCTGGAATCATTTATGAATGCTCTGTGAGTACTGATATTTGTTCAGATGAACTGCTAAATAACAAGCAAAAAGGAAAAATCTGGGACCTCATTATAGACAAGATATTAGCAGAGACAGGAGCTAATTTCAGCACTCTCTCCCCAATTTGTTTGCTGCTAGCATATCAGTCAGTTGCCAAAAGTATAGCTCCATTTTCTGAGTGTAGTTTTAATGTTCAGAGGCATTTTATCTTGCATCACTTTTTTAAAATCGTATTTGTATGGTAGCGCATGCTGTACATTGTGTCCTCACTTTTAAGTGTGAAATATACAACAGTTGCTTTTGATATATTTCAAACATGCTGTTGTGCTCACCCATACAGAAACCCTTCAGTGAGTTCTGCTGTTCTATTCATCTTAATGCAAAGGCCTGTTTGGAGTTTCACCATTCAGTCATTACTTATATGATGCAGCACACAGTGCATTACTCAGTAGTGCCTGAAGATCTTTCAATCTTGGCCAAAAAGGTTTATTTCTAGATTGCAAACATTAATAACAATTCAAATCAACAATACCCTTGCCTGTATATGCCTGTGTGCATGCATTTTTGGAGAGAAGAGACCTGAGAACATGTTTGATTGCCATCCTTAGGGCCAGGTCCTTTCATTGCTGTAACACCAATGTTTTGCCAGAAAGGGATTTACAGCTATAAATTGAGAGAGATAAAGCATTTGGAATTTGCCTGTTACATCAAACTTCCTTGTTTCCAGGGGTGATCTTCAAAAAGGATAAAAAAAAAGTCATATGCAAAAGTATAATTTGTTATTTGGAAACTTTAAGTATTAGTCATAGAAAACGTTTCATACATAGTCTTTTACCAAGACAAAACTAGAAGTAAATCATTAGAAAAACTTGTTTCTAAACCCAGTAGCCATTTTTTTTTCTCCCAGATTTTTATAAATGGAGTCATGCTGTACTGATTTTCCCTAATTCAGGAAAGCAGCTGCTCTGGTCCTGTCAGCCAGTGAAGGCCCAGGTAATTTGGGCCATAATCCTTTTCCTCTGTCATTTTCTCTCTTCAGCAGAAGGTGATGGTTCTATTTCATTCCCTCTAAAGTGCTTTGAGATTTGACTATGACTGGAGCCTTGTGTGAGTATCAAGTGCAACTACATTTCTAATATCTAATTAGACCAAATTCTACTCCTACATATACAAACATGACCCCTATTAAATGCAGCAGAATGCCATAGGAGATAAAAGAGAAGTATATACATTTAGCAAACTATAAACAAATCAATTTTCAAGCTGTAATAAAGATTTTTTACATCTAAGTAATACTTAACATGAAGCATCCTCATGGACTTACTTTGATGGAGAATGTCCATTTTTTATTGTATGCAGAGTGAAACAGGATGGAGAAAAGGCTGAAATACTTCATGCCTTCTTTGCCTCAATCTTCAACAGCAAGGCCAGCTGTTCCTAAGGTACACAGCCTCCTTAGTGCTACAGGCTGGGGGCAGAGTGGCTGGAAAGCTGCCCAGAGGAAAAGGATCTGCAGGTGCCATTGGACAGTGACAGAACATGAGCCAGTGTGTGCCCAGGTGGCCAAGAAGGCCAATGGCACCTGGCTTGTTTCAGAAATACAGTGGGACCAGGGCAGTGATTATCCCCTGTACTGGGCACTGGTGAGGCCACACCCTGAATCCTGTGTTCAGATTTGGGCTCTTCACTCCAAGAAAGACATTGAGGTGCTGGAGCCTGTCCAGAGAAGGGCAACAGAGCTGGGGAAAGGTCCGGAGCACAGGTCCTGTGAGTAGTAGTGAGGGAGCTGAGGGTGCTTGGCCTGGACAAAAGGAGGCTGGGAAGAGAAACAAAAAAGAAATGAATGAGAAAATAACATATTTATTGGAAATAAAGTGCAGAAGCAAGGTCAAGGTCAGCCAAATGAGGAAGATAAAGTCTATCTAGACTGACCTACCTCCATACAAGCCAGTTCCACTCTTGGGATCAGGATCTTACTGTTCTCTACAACTCCCTGAAAGGAGGCTGTAGCCAGGTAGGGGCCTGTCTCCTCTCCCAGACAACAGGTGACAGGATGAGAGGAAATGTCCTCAAATTCTGCTAGAGAAGATTTGGATTGGATATTAGGAAAAATTTCCTCATCAAAAGGTTTGTCAAGCTCTGAAACTGGCTTCCCAGGAAAATGGTGGAGTTTCCATCCCCAGCTGTATGTGAAAGACCTGTGGCACTTAGGGAATGATTTAGTGCTGGATATGTCAGTGTAAGGTTAACAGCGGGACTCAACAATTTTAACAGTCATTTTCAACTGAAACCATTCTGTCCTATTCTTGTATTTAATTTCTGCCTTGTACATTGGCATAAAAGTCAGTCTTTTAGAGGCCTCAGACATTTTATGTCCATAATTTTATGCCCAGTGATGCTGTGAGACCTGCTCGTACTGTGACCTGCGGGCAGAGGAGATGTCAGCCCTGGCAGCCCTGCTCAGGGCTCACCAAGCACAGTACTCTTGGATGGAGTCAAGAAGTCCCAGCCTTGCAGCTGCTGAGCAGCCACACTGAGCATCTCCAGATGCATTCAGTATCCAATTCCCAAAAGCAGGGAAAAGCCATGATCCTGTGCTGGGAAGACAGTAGCTGCCAGAGCTATTGGGAAAGAGATAAAGTCTTTGTCAGTCCCTCAGGACACACATATCTGAAATGACCAGCTTGATGTTTGTGGATTTGAGGCCAAAACTACATAGAATTTACTGCAAATCAATGTCTTATTGCAACAGCTATATCTTTCTGCTTGTAGTGAAAAAATTCAAGCTTCTGTGACCCTGGTTTACAACTGTAAGGCAACACCAAGTTTAAATTGGAACAATTTTTTTTCCAGTTTGAATCAGTGTTTCTACAACAGAAAAATCTTATGGACTTTTCTCGCTATAATTTGTAGAAGTTGTTATTAATATTACTTAGATTTCCTGAACACTCCAGCAATTCCTCTGCTTCAGCTGCTTTTCTCAGAGCAAATAAATATTTGCAACAAGTAGAGCTGTGTGAGTTAGCAGAGGGGGGGGGAAAAGACAAAAAACCTGGCAAGCAAGTTCTCTGTTTCTTTGAAAACTCTCCAACACCATGAATCCTGGGAGAGCTTAATTAAAATGAAAAGGGAATTTTCAAAGGGAGAAAACAAAACAAGTTTTTTTTAATGCTATTTTTGTTCTGAGCTCAGAAAATCTCTTTCTCTTTTTCAATTGGTTTCCCCAAAACATAAATATTGGCAGCTTTAAGGTTTGTTTTTCATCCTCTTGAGCAAGAAGCAGTGAGTTCAAAAGCTTTTTCCAGTGAAGCTTAGAGGGTTTGCTCACCAGAGCTTGGATTTCTGACACAAGTAGTGAGTCTAGAACTGTAAAAACTACCATGAAATCAAAGTTGCCATTTCAAGGGAATTATAATTAAATGGTAATATTTTTATTTTTGCTGATAATTAGAGGAACCTGTTTTTTTCAGACACAACAGTGCATAAAGGCCAAGGTCAACCAAACCCTACACATCTTAGGTTAATGTAATTAAAGGACATTTCTGCAGTCAATCTCACTCAAGAAGCAATCACTTCTCACACTCAGCTGCCTCTCTTTAACCAGTGGCTGGGTGTTACTTTAACATGAGTTCAAATCAATATTTTCTTGTTTCAGTCTATATAATACTCACCTGCACCAGCCGTCTGCTGGTATGACACTACTAGTTGATATTTCAAAGTTTTAGAGAAAGAAATTGCTGAAAATTTAAATGTTTGGGGGTTTTTTGGGTATCCACATTCTTGGCAGAAAATGCAAGAGCTCCTTCAGCCCAAAACAAGAACAATTACGAGCCAATATTTAAGTGTCATTTTTTTCAAATAATCTAAGTGGCAAAATGGTTCGTTTGGATCAGTTTGCTTCAGCCACCTCTGTAGTAGACTGACACTGAAATGTGGAAACATGCAGGTTAATTATTGATGCAAACACAGGTGCAGAATCCTGTGTGACCTGCTTTAGGTGACCCTGCCTTGGCAGGGGGTTGGACTGGGTGATCTCCCGAGACCCCTTCCACCCCCAACCATTCTGCAGCTCTATGAATCCTTTCCAACTCTACAGATGTAAATCAGTAGATGATTGCTGTTGCTGTTGTGGGTTTTCAAAGGCTCTGGACATACATGGTGCTTTTCTGCTGAGTCATGAGCTGTTGTGAGCACAGTGACCGTGTGTTCCTGCACAGTGAGACTGTGTGAGGGCACAAGCACAGCATGCACAGGGGAGAGGCTGGTGGTGATGCACATTTCATGTAGTGCTCAGTCTTCTGATCTAAGCAATGCAATGTAAGGGCTTGTGGGAAAGTGTGGAGCCAGCTTTGAGGTTTGCCTTTACACAGTGGACTGTTACACCCCACCAAAGTCATCCTGCAGAGCTCGGTCCTAGTGCCTGTGACATTGCACTTGAGCAGACCAACCCATGGAAACACATATGCAGAGTCATTGATGTGTTCAGTGTCAGACACAGTAATTAACAGGGGAAAGTTCTTTTTAAAATTGGAAAGGGATCTGGCCCCATGGACTCACCCCTCTAGGCAGCACTGCTGCATTCATTCAGAAGTCCATTTAAAGTGCTTTTAAGTAAATCTATTTTCCTGTGCACTGCTTTCCAGTCCTATATGTGCTGAACATCTTTCCACTTGTGGAAGAAAGTACTGTTCATGTTTTTTTTCTTCCAGAGGTCATTTATGGGACAAAAAAATCAGTCTTCTTGTTGACTAGCTTAGGATTTTAAAAACATGGCTTGTGCTGTACTTATTTTAAATATTGATGGCAAGATTTAGTCAAGGTTGTCTGAGGATAACAGTGGCTTATACAACTAGTCAGCACACAGCTACATGCTGATAGATTTCTCTATTTCACAGGGATTTTTTTTTTTCAGTAGCTGGTCCAAAGAACAGCCCATTCTTTCCCCATTTATTTGTAATTTAACCTGGGTATTTAATGAATTATAAAAATGAACAGAAATTAGCTCATCATTCCATAAAGAAAATACATTTCTAATTAAAAACTATGTATATGGGTCACACTTTGCAGAAGGAAGCATAAGTCAAGCATCATTCTTCTTGATTTGTTCCAGGTCACTGTTTTTCTCTGCCTGGCTGCAAAACACTAATGGATTGTCATGATAAAAATTCACTTTTTTACCCATCTGTTATGTTGCACTTTTAATGTCTATTTTACTTAATGTATCTTATTCTACCCCACTTGCAGCTGCAAGCACACCACACTTTATTAGACTAAAGTTTTATCCTTTTTGGTGCTGCAAATGAGAGAAAATGATGTAGGGAGTTTTCTCTGCAGCACTGTCAGTTTTAACATATGTTAGTATAACAAATTCATTCACAACATTTTTCAAGCACACATTCCTCTCAGAGTCAGTTTTCTAGACACTACAGTTGGGCCCTCAAACCTAAGTTGTTTTTATTGGCATTAACAGAAAGCTTATATAGCAGAAATGCTTTTAAAAAGACAAAGTCAATAGGGAAAATTTTTCGTACTTCAAGGAATATTGAAGATGGGTAGGTGAAATGGGAGCCAGGAATGGGACCTAAGTAGATGTCTTCTAATATAAGCCTTGTTTGGTAACCAATGAAAGACAAGAGATTTTGGATTAGTCTGGCATTCTGTAGTCAAAAAAAGAAAATATTGAAGAGGAAAGATATGATAATGAATGTTGAAAAGAAAATGCCAGTAGAATACATCTGCAGAGGATGATCTAATCTAAAAAATTAACCTTTTTTTCTGTTTCTGACTCTCTTGTAGACCAAATGTTTTCAAGCAGCTCCAGATACAAGTATCTATAGTAGATGAACAACCCTGTAGGGATTATGATCCTTAATTTGGAAACAATTGTTCTGATGGAATCACTACTGGGGAAGCACCTTAGGGCCTGGGGTGGATCATTGTGTTACCTGAAATAAGGAGAAAAATATTGGCTTGAAGAGCTTCCAAACCAGATATTAGATGGCTGTAGCAGACAGACAGGTAACAGCAAGACAATCCTGACAAATATAAAGCTTGACAATTAACACTACTGGCCACCCACCTATTGCCAAATGTTTCATAAATTCCATGTGATTAATATATTGAATGTCATTCTGTGTTGACTCTTCCTAGCAAGTTCTATGATCTTCCAAATCTGTGTGTTCTATGGACATTTCACCCATCGTGGTGCCCAGTCCCTCTGTAGGTAACAGCAGCACATCCAAGGTGCTGTTTGAAGAGCCTGGGGGCAGAGAAGGGTGGTGCAGAAACTCCACACACTGCTCACAGTAACTGAGTTTGTGGCAGGCCTGTTCATGTGATCCCTGTGAGTCACAGCATTCCTCTCTCTTCACCTCAGCTTGGGTTAGACTTGAGTGCCATTGTGTGCTACAAGCTCATACAGAGCCCCTACACCTGCCAGCTGTGTCATGCCTTGTGACACATCTCTTTTTCACACAATGTTCTGGAGGCTTTATCGTAAACTTTTCATTGAGGGCCCATCCTCTGGAACTCCTAGCAACTGTCAACTCTATTTTATTCCTGGGAATGGTAATGCTCTCTCAATTCAACCCACTCTAGAAATAGTTTCTAATTAGCAAACCTAGTGGAATTGAGTCTCCCAAGCCACTGAACTGCTTTTGAAAAATCACTCTGACAAATGGAATTTGCAGGTAAACTCCCTGAACTTCTTTCTGGAGGTTTTATTTTAGGGTGGGAATAAAAAAGTAACATTAACTTGGTCAGGCATGGAGAGAGAGCAGCTCCTGGGCTAATAGTGAAGGCCTTCACCCAGGATAAAGAAAATTAGACTGCTACGCTCTACTTCAAAGGACAGTTTCCCTAATTTACATTGTATACATTTGGGAACAGAGATTCATCCCTTTGAGGTGAATGTCCTAGCCAGAAAACTGTAGACTTGAATATAAGTCTATGATTTTTTTATTATCTCTCTTAATGGATATTTAATTAAATTTGTACAATGTGGACAGTTCAAAGACAAAGGACTGAGACTACCTCCATCCACAAATTTCCTTAAGTTATCAAGTTTGGGCATTTCCCAGTGGTTGATGGGAGTTGTGGTTTCACTTTCTTTGGGAAGAAGACAGGTTTCCTTCCCCATCTATGAATAATTTCACTGGCTAACTTTTACTGAGTAAAAAGGGACATGGGACTACTTTTACTGTATTCCAAAGCTTTGGTTGACTCAATGGTAGCTTCTGAAAAAAGAAAAGATACTAGGCACTCAACTGCAGAAGCAGGCTCAGGGCTGAGCAGTGGGAAGCCGCACCACTCAACCCAGGCTAAGGGACCTACATTTAGGGCACATATTTTTCCTCCTGCACAAAGTGTGACCTTTTGGCAATCTGACTCTTAGCAGATTAACTTTTAGATGCATGCTTAACCAATCCATCATTCTTGGAGCCTAGGGCTGTCATTTGAGAGCTGTGAATCCCATTAAGCTTCCACACACCTAAAGGTTAAGAATCATGAGGTTGTGATTCATCCTGCTCCTCCTGGAGTTATTATGGAAAGAAGCAGAGGTTGGAAGGAGGAAAAGCAATGGCTGGGAGTTGCTGTTGAGGTTGCTCCTTCAAAGTTGCAGCAAATTGAACCTAAATAGGAGAAAGGGTCTTTACCTACCCAGACAGACAGATGCTGGGAAAAGCACCGAGACAGATGGATCATGAGGCAGATTTAACATATTCACCTAGACTTCTTGGAAGTACTCCCACAGCCAGGGGACAGCTTCAGCCAAATGAAACACAGTGCCAATGGGATCTCTGTCCATCTGTCCTGATGAGGTAGGATCCCCTGGCAACAACAAATGTAAGACAAATAAGATCAGATTAAATATAAATAAGAAGGAACTTGATTATCTCATACCTCTGATGAAGGTACTGCACTAGAAGGATGAGTAACAATCTTGGGTACTAGACACTGTTTATAGATTTGATTTTTAAAAAGCCATTAGATAAAATACATAAATAGATTTGGGTGCAGAATTAAATTCACAGACTTTCCATGACAATTAATATTTAATAGCTTTTAGGGTGGGAAGGAGCACTTTCAATTTCACATGCAAGAGGGTACAAACGAGATGTACATTTTCTTCTGCCAATTATATATCCTTTTGAACTGCCCTTGAATAAAAACATTCCTGATGTGGTATAGAGCAGTCATTCAGCTCTGTCAAAATAGGTGCTATGCATTACTTGCTCTAAAAGACAGCAGTTGTGTTACTTCAAAACCAATAAAACAACTGACATGTTTTATTTTAAAAATAGCTTTCCCAAAGTACTGGATTCTAGTCTCAAGAGCATAATGGATAGATTACAATAGAGCTTGAAAATCTGACCACCCTGCTTCTATGCAAAGGCCTAGTTACTGGGGCTCTGAGGTCATGTTTTTATATACTGCATATCTGAGAACTGAAGTTGGCCTTGAACTGGAAAAGGATTAAATAAGTCAGTCTCATTTCTTGGTGAAACCCCAGGCTCCCAGTGTGACACTACTAGATTGTCTGAGTGATACCTACATATTTATAAACCACAGTTAGTGTTTTCACACATTTCAGGATAAAAATAAACGTATTGTAAGACATTTGTTCAAGGAAGTTTGCCATCTTCAAAGTATATTTTTGCTCTTCTGGTTATCAATTGAGACGAAAGGTTGCAACAAGACACTGACAAGGTTTCTGGTTGTTGTAAGGTGTGTGTTTTGGTTTGGAGGGGTTTTTAGCATAGGGTCTATTTCATAAGGTTCCAAAAAGTTTTGGAATTGAATTGAATTTTTTCAATGTCTGTTAAAAAATATGTTAAGAAAGATACATTTTCAGCTGAGAAAGATACATTTTCAGCACTTAAAGGAATTAAATGTATAAACTATTTTTCAAAGATGTTCCAACCTTATGTAAAAATAAAAAATAACCTTGTCAGTTTTGTGTTGCAAATTTAATTTCATACAGCAAGTACAATAATGTAAATTTGTGTTTTGGAAATGCTGTATTTCTTTTAAACAAATGGCTGTAAAATCAATTTGTATAAATTCCAAGATATACTGGGAAAAAAGCTATGGATTATGAGTATGAAGGAAGGTATGATTCAGCCAGCCTATTAGTATCACAAGGAGCCTATGGTTTTATGGAGAAACTGAATTAATATTTGTTCATCGCTTTGAAAACGTAAAGAGCATCGTGATTTCTAATTCTTGACTTTGCTATTAAAAATTGGAATGAATGCCTGTGCAAAATTATTATATTTAGGAGTAATTCATGGGAGAGTCCACAGGTAAACTAGAAACCTAGAGGAAGCCTCACATTTCATAATCTGAACAGAGCAGTTGGTGGAACTTGAACATTGCACCATCATCTGCAGTTCCCTTGCACAACACTTAGGTAAGTTGCAGGGTTACTTCAGGAGCCCCTCACTAAGCTCATTGAACATCTCCTTTACATCTTTATTCTCTCTCTTGTGTTCCTGTTACAGTAGGATTAGAGGAGCATATCTGCTTTCTGAAAGACTAAAGTTTGATGATCTGGGACTGTCTTGAGTCACCAACAAATCCTTGACTCTTCCTGGCCTTCAGCCTCTTCGAGAGGCTGAGAAGAGAGCCTGGATTGGCACCTTTTTGCAAGATTACTGTGACCATTAAGAAAAGAGGAAAAAAATAAAAAGGATACCTGTGGTCATATTCAAATAGAAAGAATAATCACAACCTCCAGTCTGGTCAGCCATATCTACTGCCTCAAGGCCCCTCTAAGGATTTAGGCAAGGGAACTCAAAGACTATGGTTAGATGCAGGAATGAATGACACACCAAAATGCTAATTAACTTGTGAATAAAGTCTGTTACTGCAGCATTTCTAAGTAGTGCATTATTCAAGACCAGATACATTGAAAACAAAAATAATGAGCTTCTGAGGGAGTTTTAACACCTCTTGGGTTAAACAGAAGCTTAAACAAAGATTTTAAAGATTATACTTTTCTGTCTGGATAGCTCAATTCTGCCTAAATTCCATATTTGGCATCAACATCCTTCTTGGATTTGGCTCCAGGTACTTCTCTGCATTGGGAGGTTATATATATGGTCCTTAAAACACAGCAGCTGATGTGTTTGAATTTTACTTGCCAATTTTCAATGATTATCTGATTCCACTGTATTGATAGAAAACACATGCTTCAGGCAATACCATAAAATTTACAGCCAGTGAGTTTTACAGACACCAAACAAAACACCCAGATAAATCTCAAGTATTTAGTGCATAGAGAAAGTAGCTGACTTAATTTCTTTGCTGCCATAGATTTATTCATTATAAAGATATCATTGAAAATAATTTTGATTTATAAAGGTCATATAAACTCAGCATTATGTTGAGAAAATGTTGTTAATTTATTACAGAGATTAGATATGGCCCAAGCTCTTGCTTGCAGAATTACTTCCTTTCTTCTAAAATACAAAAAACCATGTCAGTGTAGAAGACCTCTGCAGTTTCAGCTATTTAGTAGAGAATGACTACCAAAATCTGAACCCACCTTGCTTAACTAATCATCTGAGAAATCTCTACTGCTCTAGCTGTGCTTTTTTTGGGTTTGATGGGTGGTTGCCATGCCAGCATCTTTGTGTAAAGCCCTAAAGGTACTCCCAAGCCATCAAAAATTTTCTGTGGCAGGTTAATAAGTACAAACCTTTCTTAAGCAGCCAATACTTAAAAAAAAAAAAAAAAAAATGCCCAGCCAAGCACATACACTGATATCTCCAGTAGTGTTTGTTCCATGAATGTTTTCTGGGGAAAATCAATTCAGCAAGGAGGCTGAGCAGAAGGAGTTTATCTGACTGCTTACTCTCACTATCTCAAGGGCCAAGTTCAAAACAGCACTCTGAGTGATGTGCTTAGGTTGAAATCTGCTTCCAGCTTTTGAGCACCCTACTCATCTCCTATCTGCATCTTAACAAATTTGAAAGTGGCACCTGTGTGAGTACAGGTAAATCTGTCTGTGCTCACATATTTTCTGCTTCAGGGGCTAAGGCTATTAACCAAAGTGCCAGGAACAGCAGGATTTACTTTCTGAACTGATCATGCATAAGAACAAGGACTTGCTCTCCACTGACAGTGTCAAAGTATTGAGAGCCAGATTTTAACACCAGCTCTGAAATTCTTTGAGTAGTTAGGGGCTCCCAAGAGCGGAGGGGAATGCATGTGGGGCACTACCACTTGATGCTGGGATATTGCTTTTGATTTCTGAGATTGTTAATTGCTTAATTGAGCCAGAAAGAGTACCTGTGCTAGGATGCTCTGTTTAACATATGCTATATAACTGTTCTATTTTATTTATTTACATATAGAGACTTTTATTGACAATATCCAACACTAGCATTCTCTTTATCTTCCAGAACTTTGTTTTAATTGTTCTAATATTGCTTCTCAAATTAAAGAGCTAATTATCTTCCCTGCATATCCATTAGTGCTCCTGTTCAGCTTGCCAGGAACCATGTTTTTTATAAACTAAACTAAATTAGCTGCTGGAATTCTTTGCTCTCAGATTTTTAAATCACTGTCACAGATCTCAGAGGCCCTTCTGAATTCTCAGTGCCTCCGTTGAGGTAACCAAGAATCCCAGCAGACACGCAATAGTATGGTGCTATCACCTAACCAAGTCTCCTCCACATTCCTGCTTTTGCTAAAAAGCACACTGAGCCTTGTTGGACAAACAATTGGCAATATTTGTTCACATCAATCTCCAACAAAGACTCTCACTCAATCCTGTTTCCATTCAGTGGCTATTGGTTTAGAGTCCCACACACTGTCTGGGAGTTTATGGCTCTCATTTCTAGAACAAAGTTAAAAGAGCTCTGGATCACTCACTTGCAGAAAGTTGCTCATAACTTACCTAAACTATATGAACACAAAACATGCTTTATTTAGCTTTTACTTGCAGAAAAGATGAATGATGGCTGTGTTTTAATTTTATTTTTTTCACTCCAATTTCAACAACATTTAATTTGCCAGGAATATTGTCTTACATTATTATCCTTCTAACATAGAGGTGAATGATTTTTTCAAAAGCCAACCAAATCAAGTGAAATAATTCTGTATAGCTAACTGTTCTTCTGCCATTTGCTTTAAGAAAAAAAGTCTTGCGTTGCCCAATAATGCCTGTTATACTGTTGCAAAGTTCTGAAGATAAAGCTGACCAGATATGACCACAATACTTCCCCTCTCTTTTATCATGTCTGTAAGTATACATTTATAGTTCACAATGAACTGGTCACCCCTGCAAATTACAATTGAGAAAACTAAAACTACCAGTAGGGAAAACAGCACTTGTTTGTTAAACAATTTTGTAACTTTAAAATTCATTTAAACAGACCAACCTAGAAAAAATTGCTGTATCCATGAGCAGAATACATCCCTGTTTCACTTACACATCCCTCCAGTCAATCACAAACACTGTTTGCACATATTGATAGTTTGTTCTAAATCATGAAAACTTTAAGGCCTGAGATGTAGCAGTGGTAGACTGTTCCTGAGACCATTTCACCCCAAATAAATAGCAGAAGTAGCTTGGCCATATTCTTAGTCAGAATGTCCCAAAACAGTCTCTCCTTGCCTGTACCTTCACTGTACAAGAATCACCATCCAGATCAGTTAAGGCTGACCTCTCTGTGCATGCCAAGGTATCTCTTCCAGCAGAGTCTCACTAACCTGTGCAATGTCACCTTATTTTTATTTGCTGCATTGCTTGTCTTATCATCAGTTTCCATTGCCCCAAGAGCAGAGCCAAAGAGCATCCTTCAAAACTGGTAAAGTCAGCACCATTTATTCTGGGAAAGAAAGGACAGTAGTTTATATTTAATCATGGTTTATTATCTGTCTACTCAAGGTTCTGTATTGCTCTTTCGATTGCAGCTCTGAGTGTTTTACACATAAAAAGGTTTGGCAACAGTTTAATTCCCAGGGGACCACATAGAGCCTCTGGCTCTGCTCCCTGCTATTACATTCAATAGCTAGGATTTCCAAGGGACCTGTGGGTTTAGGTGCTTTACTCTAACAGAAATTGAATGTAAATTCTGCGCTTCAGTCCTTTACGCTGTTTTGAAAGACCCTTCCCATACTTTTTCTAGGAAAGAAATAAACTGAAAATCAGCCAGTGTACAGCACAGGAAATATTAGTGAGTTGAGGATTTTCCTGTGTGCTACCATCAGCTTTTGTCCTTAGTTTTCACTTGCCACTGTGGTTCTTTCTGACACCTGTGGAGAGCATATGATATGAGAAATGAAATTTGTTCCTTCTTCACAAATGGCAAAGCCTTTGCTCAAGGAAAGTTCTGCTTATACTGGGGGAGGAGGGCAGTGCTCTCCACACCCATCCTTTGAATGGGTCTGGTCCCACTCCAGGCTGAAGAGTCAGAAAGAAAAGGTACAAAGAGTGCCAAATAAGCAAATTGATGCTACATGTTGCCAGTAGAAAGCTTTGGGCACACTTAAGCAAATCATTTAGTAGCACAAACCAGAAATGCACAATACATCAGGAGACAAGCAAACCATATTCCATTGAAGATGCAGGAGGATATGTAGTTAAAACTAATGTAATTACCAGAGTCAGCATGTTAATACTCTTAATACTCTTAATCTCAAAAACCCCAAACAAAACACCAGCCCTACCCCCAAGAAAAAAAATAACCTCATATCCTCAACAGATATTAATGAAACGAAGTGGTTAAAACCTCAAGTTTTTATGTCTCATTTGAAAGATCCACACAGTTGTTCTGGGCTAGACAGTGTAAAACTTTCCATAAAATTAAATGACAAACAAATCATTATTTGATTTTATATCCACTAGGAGCAATAAACAGTGAGGTCTCACAGCTTCTGCAGCATCTGAGTAATTCTGAAAATTTCAGGACTGTGGCATGTAAGTGGTAAAACATCTGTTCGGTGGGGAGGGTTGTATATATTCTTTGTAGTTGTTTTTGTCATCTCTTGCTGATAAATAGTTTTGGGGCTCCCTCTGTATAGAAATGGCTAAATAGAGAGTTTACTTTTTCAATACTTTGCTTGACTCTTAAAGGTGGAACTATCATGTACTCAGGCTCTTTTCCACTCCTAGATCTCAATATTTTTAAATTGTTTGAAAGCTTTTTGCATTAAAATATTATGGTCAGTTATATAGATGATAGATGCTACATGCCATGACTCGACCTCACTTTAAATCTTTTGGTATGATGTTTCTAAAGAGCTAATGTTATTATCTACATAGGCAGGCCCTGTAATTGTATATAAATTTAAAAAGCCTGTGTTCATTCTAGGGCTGGAGAACAGGTTCAGGTTCTTGGTTGAGCATGCTACACAAATACTGACATAACTTTTAAAAAAAGTTTTGGAACAGGTAAGGTTATCACAGATGCCCAAGGTCTTCCTACCTGTCTGGCTTAAGGTTTCTCTGTGAAGAGGTGTGTTAGGTTGGCCATTGGTTTCATAGCAGGCTAGAGTTTCTGCTTTGTTAGCTACAGAACCGGAGTTTGTGTCACATTTCTTTATGGCAGAAACGCAATTGGTGAGTGTCACCTATTGAATTTATTGAAAAATGTCTCCTCTAGACAAATATGATCTCACCTCTCACTCAGATTTTGTGGTTTTTCATTGAAACAATTACATTGTCAAACACCAAACTATACTACACAGACTACTGGAGTGGTAGAATTTATATCAAAAATTGCTTAATTTTTCAGAAAGTAGACTCAGCATTTTAGTGAATCAACAACTTCACTTTTCACATTCAAGTCACATTTTAGATTCACAGCAGATAAAAAAATAAAAAGGTGAAAAAGCTTTGCCTTTTAACCTCAAAAGGAATTTTTCACCTAAAAAAAATAACCCACTCCCTTCCAAGAATTTGAAGTTCCATACCAAGCCCCCTCAGAAAAAAATGGCAAAATTTTGCACCCTACAGAAGGGAGGTGGGTGCAGAAAGGTTTGCCATAGTTACCATGTATATTCCTCTTTCAAAATGCTGTACTACTAAAAACATGGTTTGTATGGCTGTAAAGTATAATACTGCACAATGTAGCAGACTTCCTTGCTTCTGCAGCAGGCACTAGTGACATATGTTATGTCACTTGAGACAGATGAATTAAACTTATGTTGCTATTTGGAAGTTGTTCACATCTATCTGAATTGTTTACAGAGGGGAAAAAAACCCAACTTCTTGCAATAAATTTGTTGAGCAATATACTGCTACATAGGACAGAGAGGATCTGTCTTAGTTCCCCCTTTAGAAACTGGAAATACATTGTGCAGCTCCTTACAAAATTCAGATTCTGTTCTTTCAGGATACTCATTGCCTTCCACATATTACTGTTTGTTATTTATTAATTGCAGTTTCTCACCAAGGACATTTCTTAAGAGTGTGGGAGCACGTTTTCAATATGAGATTGACCTGTGACTTACCAGGGTGAAAAGCTAATGAAGTCAGCAGGAGTAACCAGAATGAGCGGGGCGACTTCTAAAACTCTCACGCTTTTAAAATCCTCTCAAAGTAAAACTAATTTATCATCCCTTCTCACCTCTGCAAGCCACATGGATGGCAAAAAAAATGGTGGGTAAGAAAAACAATATGTTTCCTGATGTTCTGAATTGGTTTATATACAGGACATGCAAGTTTATGTAATCTGGGCATACTGCAAGCATCATATTTCAGGAAGAAATCTGAAGCATCAGAGGCTGTTTTTGATACTGTAGCACTCTAATTTTTTTCTAAATTTTTCTTGGGGAAAAAAATATGTCAAATTCCCAAAGAAGGATGAGTGGATTTTTTAGATTGCTTTCAGTGAGAAAGAATTTTAGGATGGGATTATTGTGAAGTAATTTCATTATCTTTTGGGAGCCTGCTATCAGTGATATTCAGGTTATAGTCAGATCTCATGCTGCAGAAGCTTCAGCTGAGCAAGAGAAACGACCATTATGACTCTGGGAAAGGAGAAGGACTAACTGGTAGAGAGTGAATGACAGCACCATCAGCGGGACAAGCCTTCTCTAACCTGAATATATACCCATCATGCCACTCCCTCCTAAAGAGATCTCTATACAGCTGCCACCAGAACATCAAGTAATTTTTTTTTTTTGGATGCTGATTTCTCATCTTAGTCTCCTCCTCCAGCACCTTCCTAAAACTATTTCAAAACATCCATATTCAGGTAGTTACAGCACAAATAGAACCCTTCTGAGTGACTGGAACCAAAGAAGTCAGGGACTTCTACTATCCAGTCTGCTTGTTTTTGAGATTTGCAGAGGTTTACTGTAGGATTCAAAGAAAGAAAATAATAGAATGCCCAGCCACAAAACATGATGACAGTCAGTTATCTTTTAAAAGGTAGTTAAAAGTACTAATCCTATTTTCAGCACTTTGTGTAATCACCATGAGTTAAATGGCCATTAGAGCACCTTTCTAACAGAAACTAATATGGGAAAGAGCCATGCAAACCCACTTCTTCCCAGCCACTGTGAATACTGAAAAGTAAGAAGAAAAAATTGCTTAAATCCTATTAGGACAATGATCCCTATACATTCCAGTCCAAGATTAATTCTTTCCCACAAGGGCATAGAGTACATGACTTCAGCCATCTTTTCAAAAGAAAAAAGAAAGATATTTTGAAGAAAAAGGAGATAAATCCTGATTGCTTAAAGCCATTAAACATATGTTTAAATGCGTGTGTAATATTCAGCAAAGCAGAAGCATAGATATGTTTTTTAATTATTTGTTGATTTGTTGATGCAGACATGTGAAGAGGAAAAGCAAGTTGAAGGGTTAGCTGTTTAAAAGGCCAAGTTAAACAAGATATAATTATGGCTTCACTTAATCTTTTCATTGTACTTCAAAACTTCCATGTGTGGGAAGGGGTTTGACAGGTTAGAGTCAGCTTTGGTATCTTGTTTAGCTTGATTTTTTTCAATGCCCGACACTTTTCTAATATGCCCATTTCTTTGAAATACCACAGGACAAATTCAGCTTACCACCTCCACAGAAACCACACCAGTTAGCCCAATCTCTTTATAAGTCTGAGCCATTGTTTTCTTAATTTGGATTTTATTACTGGCATAAAATCTGTAGAATTACAGACAGAAACAAGCTGAAAGGTATTGGGAGAAAAGATAAAGGGCCAGGACCATATACTCTGAATCCTTTATCTTAATATCTAATAATAAACCCACAGGTAATAACATGGCCTGTGAGACCTTCTAGCTAGATGCTTAATTAAAAAGCAAGATCAAAGGTCATTGCTCCATTTGGAATACAAATCTCTGCCTTTGATACTGTGAGGGAGGGGGCAGTGTGCAACAGCCTGAAATAGAAAGCTTTGCTTCGTTGGCCCCACGCCAAGCCAAGGTCCCTGAGGCTGGAATGCACCAGGCACATCCACCCCCCCTCAGCCCTCCTGAGGACGTGTCCTGCCCGAGCCTGGTCTCACCAGCCTCACCCTGATACTGGCTGCAGGCAGGGCTGCAAGGTCCAGCCAGTGTCACCAGCAGGTCAGCATCAGGACAAGGGGAACCCCAGCAGATGAAGTGTAGGGGTAGGCAGGGACGTTTTACAACAAAAGTTGCCTGTACAGCCTACAGTACTCTGTTCCTTAGCCTTTTCCTAATGTAACATAAAACAAGAAAGCAGGTCATGGCAATATTAAAAATTTTGAGTTTAGTGACAGATGCGGCATAGGTAACATTTTAAGTTCAGAGATGTGCAGGATTTCATTAGGAACAAGGGAAAAGTAACACTAGGCTGGTTGTGATACTAAAACACAAATCTCTATGTAGCCTTAAATCTGTTCCTCATATGAGCTGGAGCTGTAAGTGAGAACACTCCAAACCTATTTGAAAACTTGAGTTTAAATGAGTTTGTACTTTCATTTAACTCAGCCAGACTCTAATTAACATAAATCCACAACCTTAATGGGGGTCTCTCCTGAAGCTTCTACTTCAACAGCAACTGCCTGTTGATATTATTCTCCCAGTGAAAAACAAGAAAAGTCATGACACAAGGATTAGTGATTGAAAGTATCTATAAAACCCTAAAATAAGTTGATCAGTTATAGCATTAATTACCTCTGCCACAACGTACAACAACATTTCAATAAGTGTAAACTAACTTTGTTATTGTGCAAAATCCTGATAATGTGGGCCTGTTGTTATGGAAATAGATTTTGATGCCTGGGATTAATTTCCTATTACTGTTGACAGAAATCACACTGAAAATTAAGTATCCTCAAAGCAAATTGTTTGCTGTCAGAGATTCTAGAGGAATAAGCCTTTGGTTTGGGCTGAGGCTCACCCCATTCCTCAATATGGCACTTAGGGACACAGTGGTGGACTTGGAAGTGCTGATTAACAGCTGGAATCAATGGTCTTGGAGAGTTTTCCAACCTAAATGATTCTATGATTTATTGTGAAACAACACCTCTTTCTGCCACATTAAATCTGAGGAAAACTGCCAAAGGGTATATAATTTTACCCTGTTTTGCAGTTCTTCTTCCCTCACCTAACGAGATTAACATCCAGCTCTCATTGCAGTAACAGCCCAAGCCTAAGGGTTTATGAAAGTTTGACACAAAACCTCTACTAATTTGATTAATTTCTAAATAAAATGAATGAAATTTCCTCTTTCCTAACATTGACATCATTTAATGTCAAATACTTTTTTGAAAGTATCATTTTTTATTCACTGACAAACCATGCCATTCTCTTGATCTTAACAAGTAGAGTATGTCTTCTAATACTTCCTAAGCATAACTGGTCACTGTCAAAGTTAGAAGCAGCTATCTTAGTGCTCTTCTCCATTTTTTATATTTTTGGCAAATATTTTCATTTTATGTTTGTCTTGATCCACTCTCCCATCATTAAAATGAACATATAGTGGCTCATATTCTATGGTGTCAAATAAGTCATCTGAATAGTTAACTGATGATGTTTTTATTTGCCTTCAACACCACTTTCTGTGGTTTGCACAATTCTGGGCATGGATGTTTTATTTTAAATAATAATTGAATTCACTGAGTAAAATTTGTGATTAATGTAGGTGTGAATTATTCCAGGAGCACTAGACACTGGTGAATAATGGAAAAATATATTTTCTGAATAATTTATTTGAAAGATAAGAATTGTACAATAAATTATTCAACCAATATGATTCAACTAGTCTTTAGTAATTTTTAAGGTAGCATGCACTCCCTCTACTGGATGACTTGGTGCTTCCAAAGGAATCTAAAAAACTGTAGGTTCATGATTTCAGAATTGTTTTTCCACATATCTAAAAATTCTTATCTCCAGGACAGGGGATCTTTCAATATTTATACATAACCTCAGAAGGGTATATCTTATTGGGCAGCCATCTTTTTAAAAGGCCAAAGATTTAGACAAAATTACATGGCGCTGTAGGCTGATTTTAAATATATATATAATATATATATATTTAAATTTATAAATATGTATATATAAATTTCATCCTTAAGTATTATGTGACACTCTGTGTTGAGCTATGGCTTGGCCAAGGTAGACCAAGGCATAAGACACCTGAGAAATTTTTATTCAAATGATGACGGGTGACACTGTTGACCCTGGGAATCCCAGGATGCGTGCAGCACCCTGAGCTTTGCAATCTTAATGATGGTCAGAGTCCTCAACAAATATTTCACTGTGTGAACATAATCTATTAAAATATTAATGATAATAAATGGTGAGTAGCTGCTGATGTGATCAGAGAAGGGATGGGCACTGGCAGTTCAGTTTGCTCATTTGACGACTCCCTAAACACAAAAGAAAACACCCTATCCCCACCCTAGTCCTGACTGTGGCACTGAATTTGATGTGTGTCATACATTAAGACAAACACATTCTATTTATTGTCCCAGTTAGCCTGGAGACATCAAAAGTCTGGAAGGATTGTACAATTTGAACTATATTATCCCTTTTCCAGTTACTTAGCCTCTCATTCTCTGGCCTAGTCTCCTCACAAATAACTCATCCACAGTCTCTTTTTCTGCACCAGTCCAATTTTTGTTATATCAATACACAAATTTGAGGATTTTTGGATAGGTTTCTCAGTCATTTCAACCTTGTATGATATTTCTGATGTGTATAGTTGTCCTTGCAAAGTACCACCCTCAAAAGACTGCCAGCAATCTCCTCTAAATTCCCACAAAGTTCAGCCTGCTGTCACGTAACTCATGCTAACATTAACCTTTGGCAGCCTCATTTTGATATCTGTCTCCTAAGCCATGTCCAGCAGTCATTCATAGTAATAATAATAAAAGGCTATGATCTGGTCATTCTTCCTCAGCATAAGATGCTCATCTTTTCTTGACTTGCCCTTCAGATCTTTTGATTTCTGACTGTGAAAAGTCACAGGTCTTTCCAATAGAGTTCATCAGACTCCACCAAAATGTCTCTCAAAGGCTCTCCAGAGACTTCTGCAGAGAAGCATTTTAAAGTTTGTGAAGAGCCTGATCCAGCACATACTGAAGGACAGTCTTTCAACATTCTTTTTCTCTGATCTTCAGTCATGTCCCTTGAGAGTAATTTATTCTGGCAAAACCAAATTCAATATAATTCTTAACTTACATTGAAATCAGTATAACTTCAGTGAAGTGACAGAATACAGCTACAATAAATGAAAGAAAAATCAAACCTATTTTGTGTGACAGTAAAGAAAGAAGTCTATAATTGCTAATATTAACACTGGTGTTTCAAAGTGATGGACATCAAACAACCAAATATATTCAAAATCCATTCACTTTCATGCTATATTCTTAACCCCATATGCCAATAAAATAGCATCATGCTGCCAGTCAATGGTCTTTAGATTGCAGCTTTTATGGTGAGAGAATGGATGGCATCCCTTTGGAGAGATAAAGAGAACAGGAAATATATTCATGGCTTCATAAGCACAAATTTAGAGTGGAAATCTTGAATTAATTTACTTAGTTCAGATGTAAGATTGTATAAATGTTTGTGATTATTTCTTGTGCAAAAATGAAGAAAGATTCATATAAAGAGAATTTGTCAGAATACTCATCACATTTCCATTATCTAGGAAAAATGTGACTTGGGATCCATAAAATACAAAAGAATGAACAGCTAACTCACTTCCTGATAGTTATATCAAGATTAGTTAGAGTAATATAGTTGTACAGTACATAGGAAAGTGTTATAGATTTATTTATAATCTCTCTAAAAATGGCATTGAAGAAAGAAAAGAATACGACTTAAGAGCAAGGGGCATAGGTTTGTACTGTCAAAACAGCCCTTTCTTTTTGTAACTAATATAAATATTCTCATTGATATTAACATTCTGGAATTCAAGCATCATTAAAATGGACCACTTTTTTTTCTTTAATAACCTCATTCTTGCCTTGATAAGTGCATCACTTTTCAGTGATGCCCAGTGACAGAACAAGGGCAAAGTGGCACAAATCTGAATATGATGGAGAACTTATTTTCTGTGACGGTGACTGAACGCTGAAGCAAGTTGCCCTGAAAGGTAGTGAAGTCTCCTTCTCTGGAGGTGCTCAAAAGCAACCTGGACATGATCATGTGCAACCTCCTCTAGGGGAACCTGCTTTAGCAGGGGGTTGGACCAGATGATCTCTGGAGGCCCCTTCCAACCCCAGCCATTCTCTGATTCTGCAATTAATGTCAGCAAAACTCCATTACTTCCTTCAACCCAGTAACTAGAGTGCATCTTGTGCAGGTATTTGTAGACACATAGACAGTCTTATTGCCTCTTCAAATAATTCATCTCTAAGAACATGAGCACACTTAAACCTGAAAATGAAACCTGATTTTTCTGTTAATTTGATTTATTTTAGAAGCAAAGAGTACCATATTGGGATCAGGAGTTTTGCTGTCTTCAGACCCAGCACAAAACCAGATCCAGACACCTCCAAAAATGACTAGAGACTACACATATGGAACTTGTTCTTATCTCCAGTGGGCCTGGGATGTGTAAGAGAGACAGTGTATGTGCATTTTTGCTCTCTGCATGAGGAAGAAATCTGATGCATTTGAGATCTATTGCAGCTGTGATGCACAAGGAAGCCACCTGCCAGGCACACGTCCATTGAGCCCATCACATCCGAGATGGTGTGGAAGCAGCAGGTTGAGTTACCCCACAAACAGGTGACAGGTGACAGGGCAAGAGTAAAGCCATGTCAGCTGGTTAGGAACTTGCCAGGTGGTAGGCTGCAGGCTTTACACTGTGGTAGCCATCTGACAGATAGGAAAATGCACCAGAGACAGAGCAAAGCCACCATGTGGAGCATTTTCCAAGCAGGCATGGGAAATGAATTCAGGTGCTCTAAATCCCAGTTGAATGTCTTAACTGCAGGACCATTCTTCAGCTCAAAACAAAAGGACATGTTGGGAAAATATTGCACAGAAAAAGCAAAGATATAAGAATATATGTAAAACTCCCAATATAAATACTTAATTTTGTCCAGGCCGGAAGGAAAATTTTAGAGGAATTTAGACCCACATTTTTCTCACTGAAATACACAAATTTCAGGAAGCAAATTTTATAATATTTAAAGGAATTTCCAGATTTCCAGACCTGGTCTAAAATGGAATATTCCTATTTAAAAAGTCCATCTTGTTTGAGAGGCTGGAGAGGCAGTATTTTTTTTATTTGTAAGGAACAGAGAAGCACTTCCAGCACAAACCTTTTTTTCAGGACTGAAATGGAAGCCTACACGACCCTTAGGTTATCAGGCACGGCACTTTTTTCAGAGTGCTCTTTGTCTGAAAGCATCAGCTGTTACTATGGTGCTAAACACTGCAGTAAAATGTTATTGTTTGCATGTGAATTGTCCAATACTAGTAATACAGATTGAAATTTTATAAGTCCCATGCCTCAGACTGAAGTTTTGTGGAGCATTCTGTCTCTAACCATTCACAGTCTTTCTCTGAGTGAGGCTAGGTTTTTTTCTGTGTTAGAAATGCTGGTGAGCTCTTCTTTAATGAGCTCTTGTCCTTAGAAGAGACACTTGAAATTTGGCAGGAAGGTGAGAAACTGAAGATTCACAGCTGCAGTGGTCGTTAGAAGAACTCCAAACACGTAAAATACCATGGCATGTTACATACTTTAAAAAAACCCACACCAAATTATTCTCTTTTTTGTTTTATTTGCTCCACACCTTTACTTGATAACTGCAAAATGCATCTGACAGTACTTATCTTTCAAAAGCATTGTCAAAATAAAGGAAAGTTCATGAAAAGCTGAAAGTCTTTACTAATAAGCTCCACTAAAAAACCATGAAAAATTAATGATTCTGTTTGTAGGAGACAGTTTGAAAAATGTATGGTAAACAAAGTAGAAGCCACTACAAAGAACAGAGATGAGAAAGTTTTCTATTATTGCTGTCTAGAGGAGCTTCATTCCCTCTGTGTACTGAGGCAGAGGTTTAGGCTAGAAGGCACAGTAGATGGAAACACTGGTATGTAATAAAAACATGAATAAGTTGTATCATCGTATTACTTAACAGATGAGACAGGCAAACAAATGCAATACAGCTTGTAGAGACTCTGAGAACAAAATACCTGGTTCCTCTGACAGCAGATGGAGTTCCTAGGTATAAAAATGTCAACTGATATTACACACAGGTACTACTTTCAGCTTCTCATCCAGTCTTCACCAGCCTTTAAAGTAAGTAGGGATCCTTTTGTGAATATGGACTTTTTTCCTGATTTTTTCTCTATAACAGATCTGTTCAGTTCAGGTCCAGCAACACAATCATCACTGAAATTTGGAAAAATGTGTATCCTCTTTTAATCCTGATATGTCAGAGGTCCCAGTCTCTTCAAAAAACTGCAATTTTTGAAGCCTACTAGTGAGATAATTAGGCTCTCAATGCATTCTTCAGCAATTCCTCGGTTTTATTAGCTTTTACAGAAAGACTGTGCAACACTGTGAAATATATGCAAACTAAATATAGCAGTGTAACCATGCTAGCTCAGATGCATATTCTCTCTGTGTGCATGTGTGTGTGTGTAAAAGTAGTTTGCCACATGGAGTAACAATAAGTGTTAAGATTTAGGGCTTTTGTCTGTTCTTGTTTTAGTATCCCATGTTTGAAGATTTCAGCATCACAGCAGTTTCTCAGCAGCTGCCTTACAAGAGTTGTTTCTAAAGGATCAAATTTATTCCAGTGGAACCTCCTGGTGCCTGGCTTGCTAACCATGAGGGCAGCTGTACACCCATGACACTGCAGAGCTGCACAATATTTTTAGCCAGGAACTTCTTCATTACCTTATTTCTACATCACTCAAGAGGGACTGGGGCCAACACAAACTACTGAGAGATTTTTTGCAGTGATGGGGTAGCCCTCCCCACCTAGGGATGGGCACTCATGGGGGGCATGGGAAGGTCAGGTTTGGCAGAACAACAGAGCTCTGTGTAATAAGACATTCATTTCTCTTGCAGGCACTTTTTAATGAAGACCTGAGGCTTTCTGGAAATCCTCATCTCTGGTAACTGCAATCAACACCACACAGCAGAGTGTGACACAAAGTTCATGGGGACCCATTTGCTCTTGCAAATATCAAGGACCATAACTATAATTTTGGACTCAGACCAGCTGCATGAAGCACAGTCTATGAATGCCATGTTCAGCTGCAGAGAGAGCCATCTCAGGCAAAACTACTCTAATTGATTTGTACTTTACTGATCTTTCTTCTGCTATTTTGTCACCCATCAGGACAGCTTATAAGCATCAGGGTGTCCTGTGATTCCTTAGAAACAAATGATCCTTTTATTTAAATTTTATGCGGCCAGGCATACTTGACTCTAATAGTGTATGAACCAGGAAAGTCTGTGACAGGAATTTTTATCTGCAAGTAGCAAATTTAATTCTGCATAAATATAAGAAAAAGGTGCAATGTTTATATGATAAGAATGATTTCTGGTGAGATCTGGAGTTTTTTCACTGTAACTTTTCTGATGCTCCTTTGACATTGCACAGTTGGTATTTTTAAGTTATTCATGCCACCACTTACTAAGTAAACATCTGAAGTATTTTTTAGATGTAGGATAAACTATATCAATTTCTCTTTCTTCTGCTCTAAGGTTGTTTATATTAAGAGGCCCTGTGACTTAGTTAATCTTTGCAAAGGAACCATTACACCAGTAATAAAATGGGAAATGAGCACACGGCAAACAACACTTCTATTCAGAGAGTCTAGAGGTGAAAAACAATTTCAGAGAACTGTAGCCATTAGCAAAAAGAGCAGATTACCTGTGACAGCCAGCCAGATATATGCACCATATATTTGACAGAGCTTTCACAAAGAACAACCAGCTCATTGTTATAGAAAATGCACAATAGGTTTTAAAAGAATGGCGACCAGGATGAACACTTTAGGACTGTAAATACCAACAATCAACCTCCCAGGCTACAGAAAGTCCATGCAAAAAAGTGTCTCTGCTGAGTATGGTACTAAATGTGCTACAAAGCAGCTCTTCTTTGTCCCCTCTTACACCAAAGATAAAAAGGAGACAGAAAGGAACAGGTAAGGGTTTGAAGAGCAATAGCTTGAGCAGTCTCTGGGGATCACTGGCACCTTTAGAGGTTTTAATTCTACATGGATGACATCAGACAAATTAACAGGAGAAAAATCTATCAGGGGTTCCCAGCTATGCCCACGCTTTTTCTCATCCCTCAAGTTCCTGAGCCAGAGGTGTCCTGAGGCTGGGAGATGACCATGGGGATGCATCACCAACACACTCAACCTGTGCTTATGCTTCCCCCTAGACATCCACTACACCACACAGCTGGAGCCCAGACAGGGGAAAAAGGGGTCAGCAGGTCTCAGACTTACTGGAGAGGAGCTGCTAAACACTGCAGTAGATGTCAAGGCTTCTCTAAGGCAGGGCAGAGCCAGGGCAAGCAGTAGGGCAGCCACAAGAAGCACACAACCATGCAGCCCCAGCCAGCTCCTCTGCCACGGGAGCCAATTACCTCAGCCATTCTGGACAAGGACCCCTGCAGGAATTTGTGCCCAGACACCAGTTCCTGCTGCTAGGTGCTGCCTCCCGGGGGCAGCAACAGAAAGGTGAGGTTGCCAACAACCTGTAGAAATCTCTATCTCACGCCTTTTGGATCCCCAGTGGTCCTGGAGCTGCAGCCTTTGTGGCTCTCTGAACCTAAACTCTAGTCCTAATAACAGTTGGAGGCTGAGGCTGAGGTCCCCAGCACCACTGTTGGCCCACATTGGAATGATGTGGAGGGACCAATGCTGGTGCAGTGTCATGCCTTTTCCAGGCCCAATGTTCCAGCAGATGTAGGCTCAGTGGCTCTCTGAACCCAACCCTAACCAAAATGACAGGAGAGAGCTGAAGATGAGGTATCCACAGCATTGGTTGTCCATCCACGAGTTAACCTGGATGCCAGTTGTATGAGGCTGAATTCATCAACTCCTAAGTTGTAGGATAAGACATGCAGGGCTAGGACTGGAAGACAGGCATGTTTTAGCAGACAACAGATATTTCTAGGCAGCTGAGGAACTCATAAGAAGTCTCAAATTTTGGCTAACCTTTTGCTGGAAACTGCTTCATCCCCCACTGAGCACAGAAAGTGAAAAGCACAGCAGAAAGGAAAAGCAATCCTTGCTTCTCTCTAGGACTTGTATTTCAGAGGAAGTCAGAGGCAAAACTACCTCAAATGCATAGTAAAGCTCCCTTCCAGGTGATTCACAGCAATGTGTTAAATCTGATCGAATGTAAATGTAGTTACACCACACTATTTCTCTACATTCCTTCAACAAGTCAGTGGAGACAAGCACATTCAGGGTGTGATTCATATCATCATAAGGTAGGTATCTAACTAGGCCAGCTAAATCACAACTTAAAATGCCAATCTCTCTTATTCAGATATAAAATTAGGTCATGATGATGTGTTAAGTTATAAACACCTGGAGTATGAACAGGTAAACCTAGGTGGTATAACTCCCACCCATCATCACACAGCTTACGAAAAGGCAGTTGTAGTGTTCCATCTCAAGGCAGTTGTAGTGCTTACAGTTTGCTCCAGTTTTTTGGCAGCTCTGATCTTGCCACAGTCCTGGGATGCAAAGCTCTAAGGATCTCTAAGGTACCTTTTCTTTAGAATCGCCTCTGAGATAAAAGTCTGTTTTCTACCTTTTTCATGACAAAAATTAACAATGGGGCTTCATGTTGCAGCCCTATGCAAAACACCTTGCTCTTACATAGCTACAAACCCCTTTTAATGAGCCTCACCATAATGGCTCTTTTAGTCACAGAAATACAGCAGGGAACAGGAGAAAATCCACATATAAAGCTGTTTCTGAATGCACTAATCAGTCCTAAACCCCATTTGTTTCCTTTTCTCTTTTAATTAGGTTTTCTGTAGGCTCCAGCCATTAACTCTGTTTTAAAACAAACTGTCCAAGGCTTTTCTTTGATAATGGTTTAATTTTAGCTTTTTCACCAACCTTCGAAACACAATTTACTCTCATGCCTGGTATCTCTCATCAGATTTTCCTGCATCTCCTCCCTTGGCAGTCCTCCAAATCAGGTTCATTTAACACCCACAAAGTTCCCACAATTGAATCCCATCTCTACAGATCTCACTTTTCCTGCATATCAGCTCACTATGGAGAGCAATGGCTTCCTGTATCATTTACATCAAAGCCATCTGATGCTGTGAGCAGCAGTGCTTGTATGACACTGTTTAATCCAATCCTCACTGCTTAAGTGCCCAGTCAGGACATGGAAGGAGACTGCTGCTTCTTGTTCTAAATGAGCAGCACAGATACATTGCCAATGCTGCCACCATGAAAACAACAGCATGGGTTTGGGCTTGGAGTTAATTACTTTCCCTTTTCCTCCCTGCACAGGCAAGAGATGATCAGTTCATTTAGATTGTTCACTGTCAACACAGCCCCATTACAAGCTGTTTTCTCCTGCTGCCTTCAGCCAGCTGTGCAAAGGGACACAGCACAGCCCTTCCTCCTTGAGGCACTCACCACCAAACCAGCAGGAGGAAAGCGGTGGGTCTGATGGGGACAGGTATACTCATCACCATTCCCTGCATTCCTGGAGAAGCTCTCATCTGAAGGTTTCAAAGAATATACCTTTTCCCAGCATCTCATATAATGCATAAACCTTACAATACCATTGACATGCTAGGCAGCTGCACTTGTTCCTGCTTGCTGAGTCCCTGGGGAAGCTAACACCAGCACCACGTAAAACAGAGGCACCTTTGTTTGAAGGCACTGCGTTCTCTGGAGAGCCAAAATACTTCCTTTGGACCATTCTTGCAATTAGGACTAAAAATCTGGACCACTAGGTAACACAGCACAGTACTGAGCTTTGACACGACAGAGCCAAATGCCTTTGCTTAAGAAAGCAGAATCACATAGAACCACATAGTGGTCCATGGCAGAAAATGGCAGACAAATCCTCTACAGCAAGTGAACTGAGGGCCTGTTCATAATTTTTGACCACCTACATCTCCAATTTAGGGAACTTATTTCTCTAGAGCCCTGGCACAGCAGTGGGGTATGCATCTCAGTCCTCAGATCATCAGTCTTCTTTTTGTGGAGTGAGATGTCTTTCTCCTGATAAGGAAGGGCCCAATGTACTTAATTCTTCTCAGGTTTTCTGAGACTCTGAAAGCTCAATTCAGTGTCATAAGACTACTTTTCTCTCAAGCTTTACATAATATTTGGAGCAAAAAATAAATAGACAAAGTAAAAAAATAAAACAAAACAAAACAAAAAACCACACACACACACACAAAAAAACCCTGAAAAAAATTAAAACTACAGCAAAGGAAATTAATGTCGGTCCTAAATGCTACAGAGATCTGCATGATTGAATTTATACACATTCTGTCTTTTAGAAATGTAATTGGAAATCTGTCAACATCATTAGATGCCTGGGCATTTTTACAAATCTGCCCCTGAAGGAGCTATGGCATAAAGCAAATGCTAAAACAAGGGGTTTATTTCCAAGAATGCTTTCAGCAATGGATTATGGAAGCTTAAAATTATTTTTCTTATTCTCCTTAGCTTTGTATAGAGTTGATAGGACAATACATTAATCAATGCATACTAAACTGTTCCTTGTGTATGAGTCAGTAGTTCAGGACTCTGGCAGGCTGTAAAGAAATCTGCTACAGGGCTGCTGTGTGACTGTAGATAAGTATCTTCTTTTTATATTCCTTTTTTTCTCCATTTTGTGAATTTAGGTTATAAGAGTGTTGTGCTGGAACTCTTGGCTATAGCACAGTATCCAGAGTATTCCAAGCAAAACTGACAAGATGTCCCCATATATCCTTGTATAATCTTCTGTTTCATCCATAACCTGAAAATTCTTATTGACAACTTTAGAACAAAAAATTGTCTTTGGAAAACTATGGGAGCAGGAAGTGAAATTTGCACTGTATTGGGGTAGGCCTCCTCCATTTTGTTGCTGTGAAAACTGTGCCACAGGCTGGCTTATCCTTGAGTCTATCAATATGAAATATCGATGGATACAAAGATAAGTCATCGCTGTTGGTGTAGCTGGACATAAGAGGCTTTATCAGAGCAATAAGTGTAACAAGTCAATGTAATGTGGCAATTATATTTGTTCCTGAGACTGAGAAACTGGTTGTAGATGGCAAGATGGCTCTAACCACAGAGGATCTTTTTTTGCTCTAAGGGAAGTTTTAGAAGCAGGAAAAGTGAAGAAAGCACAAGCTTTGGAGAATAGAGGTGCAGCTGACAGGTTCAAAATGGCTGGCAGAATTTGGAGAATGAGAATGGAGAGCTGGTGATGGAACAAGGCATATAAAAGTCTGTAAGAGCTTTGACAAAAATGGTCCCAGTGAAGCAAGAGAATTACTGAATTGGTGAGTTAGTAGTTAAATAAAGAGATTAGAAAGAGAAAATAAATAGTCAGGGTTTAAGACAGACATAGCCAAGGATGGGGGAGAGAGATTATTCATGAAGCTAAGGGGAAAAATAAAACGGATAAAAGGAAATGGAAATGTTTTTATAAAACTGATATGATTTTTTTGTGTGTTTTCCTTTCTATATTTTATCATATTTCATTTAGATTCAGAACCAAGTCAAGATTGAAAAGTACAAAATCCTTTGTGAGAGGCAAGGTCTGTCTCCTGCACAATCTTCATTGCAAGTGAGTTCTGGCTAAAATCGCTTTCTGCTTTCCATGTTTATCTGATATCACATTGCTAAGTAACTTGAATATTTCTGGCTGATTGAAACCTCTACACTTTTTTATAAACCTATCTTGAAGAATTCTGAACCACTTAGTTCCAGAATAATGTTTTTACTTGTTTATAATGTATTCAGTGGTAGTTCTCCATGAAAACTATCAGGTTTATATGGGAATTTGCATTTCTAGAACATTTAGAATCTATTTCAGTCTAATTGCTAGGGATGTGACTCCTTTAGTTGTGATGCAATGCATTGCTAGCCACTTTTAGTTTTCAATTTTATCAACATAATTTTTTAAAAAAATATGGTAGTCTCTCCCAGAAAGGGAACACACTTCACTCTTATAAACTCATCACATGTCAAAGTAGGCAGCTTCCATTTTTCCCAGGAAAAGCTTCAAATTACAGATGCTTTTAAGTGGTAATCTATTGACTTTCATTGTTGTCGTGACAACATCACTGAGCATTTTTCTGCACATCTTTTCCATTCAGGTTTTGCTTGTAAATGTACCGTTCTCTTTTAAGATCATTTACATAGCAACATGAAGCTAATATTAAAGCTGTGTTTAGACAGTCTCTACACTGACATCTCTAAGGTTGCCATCAAATTTCAGTAGACACAAACTAAAATATACCATATTTTTCAGCTGAGACAACCCTGAGAGAAACAAGGTCCTTGGTTTGGTCTGGAGTACAAATCAGCTCATAAAATCTTATGTCAGTTTCCCATGCAGTAAGACAAACCTTTTTACAAAGAATAGATTCCCATGTCTCAAAAACAAGATGGGGAAGTTTCTTTAAAACCTCCCATACTGCATATGATTATGGCAAAAACATGGACAGTTGGTCACATAACCCAAAATTCATTAGTTTTAATGATTATTTTTTCAGTTGACACAGAGACACTGCTCCTGCAGCAGTGAAGGTTAATGCTGGGAGGATTGCATGGAAACTGAGGAGCAGCCTCTGTCTGTAGTGTTGGCTGAAGAAGTGTGTGTGCCAGAAGCAACTCGGCCAGCAGTGCAGAGCCAGAGCCTGCCAATGCCACAGCACTGGGCACCTTCACATCCCCTCCTTTGGGCAAGTACTGCTCTACACAACTAACAAATTATGGTCCCTGGCTTGCCATAGCATATTCATATTTCTTAAAGCATCCACTTTTTATCAAATTTCTGTTCTCCTTACTCCCCTGCTTCTTACCACATCACAGGGAAAATACACTTTCTGTACCAAATCAATTCTAACTGCCAAGGCTGCATTTCTGAGCCACTTTTTCACACACTTGGTTTTCTTCTTGCTTGGGGTGGCTGGAACCAGATCCCTTTCCTCTTTATCCCCTTCAAATTCAGAACCTGATGCAGATTTTTAATTGGGATAATTATCCTGCTGACAATTTTGGTTACATCTTGTTGGGTACTCTGATTCTACTTCACTGGAAACACATCGAATTGGAAAAACCCTAGAACCCCACAGCATTCTTGCAGCTCATCTCTACTCCAAGAATTTGTCATTTCCCTTTCTCCAGGGTATTTGGTAGTCCAGAGCATTGACCTGTAATGCCTGCTACTTCTTGGCATTTCCAAACATTTCATGGCTTCTGTAATTGTACTGCCTCCTCCATTCATCTGCTCCATGTGTCAGGAAGAGCCCTCAGGGCTCTTGCTCCCCACTGATTTCCAGTTTCTGGCAAAGTACTAACAAAGTTTCATATCTCTCTGTTCCACTGGCAGCTGCAAATAAATGCTCCTATTTTCATCTGCTCTTTGGGGAGCATCATGCAACAATTTCTATTCTGTTCAATATGCAAATACCCTGGCTTCCTTCTGTTCCCTCAGAAAGCGAATAGGGTTTCTAAGGAGAGACAACATATTTTATTAGATTAATGGAGTGAGAAGAAAAAAGCAGAGGAGCTTGAGAGCACAAAAGTTTTTCTTTATTTGCAGAGAGAGCTGTATGCATGCTGCTAATATATATCTGTAACAATTTCTTAGCTGCCTCACATCAAGAAATATCTTCAGATCCAAAGGAAGTGAAAAACCACCACTGAGTGGTAAACCTGGTGGGATTGTCAATGTAAGGTCTCTGGGAAGGCCAAGCACAGTGTAAGACCTTTCAGAGGATACCACAGGTCTTCTCAGGTATGTGAAACACACATGTTTTGAAATAATGTATTTTAGTAAAAATTATGCTTGCTGCAAAAATTCATAGTCATATTTCCATGTTATTCTTCTATTTAAAAATCAAAGGGCAGAAACTTAGGCAGCCAAGTCACATAACAGGAGTAATGAACTTTGATAGTGTGAGTGGATGGCTTGTGAGCGGTCTATGGCTCAAATGTTATTCATCCAGATTATTCAGACAATACCTATGAATAACAAATACTCAGAGAAAATAAGAGACTATTTAGTGAATGGTCCCATCTGCATTTCTCAGAGCTAGTTATTCAAAGGTTGTGGCAGTGGCGATGTTAGTGGTGAGTTTGACAGCATTGAAGTCACTGCAATAAAATCCCATTTCAAACACACTGATGGCAACAAGGGTAAACTATATGGGAGTGCAGATGAGACCCAGAGGAAGGCTCTAACTCCCATTAGTTATGTGCAACGGTGGCTCTGCTATTAGTTACTCACTCCAGAGTAAGCTCAGAAACCAGCTGATCAGTTATTCAACACTCAGGAGTCCTTTATACAATCAATCTATAAGCAGGGAGATGTTGAAGGATTTCTACAAGGACAGAACAATAATGAGGATGTATGTTCATGAAGATTTGAACCTTAATGAGGTAAATAAATAGTAGAAAAACTAACTAAGATGCAGAAACAATCTTTGGCTCAGAATAATGATAGAGTCTACCCAACTTCATAGTGGAGTGGGATGCAGGGATCATAAATGACTGCAAGCTTGTGAGCTCTGGACCCAGAAGCAACACAGCCACATCAGAGTGACACAGTGCTTCAGTTAATTAACTCAATTAGATGGCACTGACATGTTCACGTAAGTGTAGATATGCCTCTAACTGCTTCTAAATGGGATTTAGGTGTTATGCCCAAAAATGTAATCTAGAAGAAAATGTAATGCTGGGAGTACTCTTGTGCCAGGTAATTAGAATGAGAGAGCTGTATCCTGCTAAGGAGTGGGATAAGGTTGTCCCCAGGCTGGGGGCAGTGGTGCAGACAGTGCAGTAGAGCCCTGGCCCCAGGTCACATGGGAATGGAAACGCCTGCCAGGGCTACTAGTTTCAGTTCCAGAAAAAAGTTGGATTTGTAATTGACTTTGTGCAAGATTTTTTTTCATCTAGTACTAAATTGTTTTCTGCTCAGCTGCTTATCTGAGTCACTAATTTTACGAATCAATTATCTCCTGGATTTTAACATGAAATATGTCTTCCATAGAGTTCTATAGCTTCCTTCTGAAGACAAGGAGCTGACTTGAAAACATCTCTGTCCTGTATAATATTATTAACTCTTTTTAACTATCTAAGGGACAAATTATCCTCACTATCCTAAGTAGATTTTTGAGACTTGATTGAAAAAAAAAATGACAAAGATCTAAATAAAAAAGGAGATACAGTATGGACAAACACAAAAGCGAGTGAAGAAAACCCTCACCTAGAGCCCCTGTGTATCACTCCTGTGGCACATACCCAGGAATCTCTCTTAGTTTGCTCTTACTGCTTCCCAGCACAGCCAGGTTTTCTTTTAGAGAGGAAATGTGTTCTGCACATGACAGCGCTCAGCTTTGCTCATAATCTAATAAGCAATGTGTTCATATGAAGACATGTCTGTCATGTTGTCATGTCAGTCTTACAAAGTGATACAGCAGAGCTCCCTCACTTCACAGGAATCAATCTCTTTGTACAACCAGAGGCAACCCAAATCCATTTAAAAAGAAATCAGTATGTGCAGTCTCATGTTGAAGGAGTATCTTGTAAAAAATGCCATTCAGGTTTGTCTTGTAGTTTGTGATTCCAGGAACTTGCTGAAACACCTGAATAGCATCAATGTGGCAAATTGCCACTGTGGTGGCCAAGAAGATAATGTATATTATTATGTATACGTTATCTAGTCAACAGCATACAAAATGTTAGTGAAGCATTTTAAATTGTACCCTTCAGTTTTTACTCTAAATGGTGCACTAAATATTTTGATCATTACTTTTCATTAAAATTATGAGCTCCTCTCCCTATCTTGCCATCAGCTTTCACTAAACACATAAAATGGATTAGTAGAAGTAGGATCCCGTGTGGTTCTGAGATTAGATAAAGAGATGATGAAAGGTCTTAAAGAAAATGAGGAAATAACCTGGGTGTTCTAGAAAAGCAATAATAAAATACTCAGAAAAGGAATGAACTCTCATTTTTTGTGCTTGTAGTGTTTATGAAAAAGCATAAAATACTTGTATTTTCACAAATAATTTGTAAATTTTATTGGTATTTATTTTAAACTGTGATTCCCAGCATGGTCATTTTAAGATTATCTTGTTTGCAAAGAAAATTCTTTCAAACACTCTCATAGAAATACCCATTTTTTTGTCATATGAATTTTATCTGTGTCTCACTCTGTTTCCTAATTTGCCATAGCTACTCCATTGAAAGCAGACTTGTGCTTTTTCTTTACAATCTCCTTGTTCCTGTAAAAGTCACAACAACGTCAAAGTGTTAAATTTGTGACAACCCCTCTGCTCCAAATTTCACAATAAATCACTGAAATCACCAAGATAATATTGCTTTCATGGGATGGGGAGAAAAGAGCAATGTAGAAGATGTGAATGACTCTTCTGTCTCATTCTGATGGTGACCTCTGTCCCTGGTCCCTCAATGTGGTCCCCCCTGTCATCTTGCAGGCCTTCAGCAGGAGCAATCCCCACAGACTGCCACTGCCCTTTCTGAGTCAGAGAGGATGTAGACCTGACCTCTCACCTTAGCATCCTGCATAGCTCTGCCTTGCTCCGTTTGTCTTTGATGGGATATGTCCCACAAGCTCCCCTAACCATGCCTCTCTCCTGCACTGTATGGTAAGCCTGATGAGCAATGTAATGAAGTTTCTTCACAAAAACTGTCAGGGCTGCTCCTGAACTTCAGTCTTTTCTCAAAAACGATGACATTTGTGAGACAGGAGCCAGATGAAGTAAGAGTTGGGTATTACTGCAGTTGCTCACAAATTTATTAGTGACAAAAATACTTGGCTTTCCCTCAGGCTGCCTGGCTGCATAGCCTACATATATGCTTGTATGAAAGGCTTGAAAGCCAGATGATCCAACCACTTACACTGCTTTCTGCTGTGAGTGACCTTTTGATGAACTGCAGTTGGAGGATCAGTGCTCTCTACATGCACACTGTGGTACAAGGTACAGCAGAGGCAGTAATGATAGTCCCCAGCATGTCCTGCTGGCATTCTCAGCTCCTTTTACACAGGAATCCTTACAGGATGATTTGACTGATACTAGGCAGATGGAATAAATAGCCTGAAATTCTTCCTGGAATACCCCAGAAGTGTTCTGCTGAAGGCAGCTGGTGTTTGTTAGGTAGAATGTACCTGGTCAAAGTGTGCCCATAGGCAAGACAGGTGTGAGGGAGGATGCCTGGGGAGAGCTTGGTGCTAAGGACATGTCTACACACTCATGCCTGGTAACTACACACATAGCTGTACTTTTATACAAGACACCTAAGATGCTGAACACAGTCTCCACAGGTGCATGCTGAGCAGCTCCATGAAGTCTCCCTGACACATTCATTCCCAAGTACCTGCAGGAGCAAGTAGAGCAGCAAATTGGAAAGGTTTGGTACCAAGTTTGAGATATTGGAAAAATATTTATGTGTTTCATTTCCCTTGAAATTAGTATCAGTCGGGAACCCAAATATTGTCAAAAACCAGGATCTTGGGGTTTTCCCATCATTACTGCAGTAGTGGGTAATGGAATAGAGAATTACAATCATGTATCTTAACTTCTGTGCTACGTCACTAGCTACTGGACCATTCTCCCACTGTGAGTAACAATATGGTCTTACCAAGATTACTCTCATCCTACCAGCACCTTCCTGCCTTCTTGCTGCCTTCATCTCCCCTCTTCTCATGGAAGTACAGCAGCCCAGGGCATCTGTCACTGGTGCTGGTAGATGACAAGGAGTGATCTCTGCCTCCCTATTTCTTGCATGGTGCTTTATCCCTGTGTTGAGGTTGGAGACCTAAGGTCTAAACATGCATGTGCAGTTGGAGTTCAAAATAAAACCACACCTAAAAGAAATCTTTGCAGATAAAATAAACAACAGTTTTTTCCTAAGAGTACATTTTCCCCTCCTAACTTCAGTTTTCGTAGAAGAAGTGGGGATCTCAGTTTGCTTCATGCTAAAATAAGGATAAGACATAACCTATGCATCTCTAAGCATCTGTTCTTCAGAGTGTATTTATATAAAGCACATTTCTGAGTTAGAGCAGTTACTATGGTGTATGTTCCCATGCTGCCATTTTACATCTCTCTAGAACTCTGGGGGGAAAAAGTTAATTTCCTATAAATGCTTCCTTTTGCACATCTGCTCCCATGTGAAAGGGCCTTTCTGAGGACTCTGTATAGCTCCTGAGGAGTTCAACAACAATAGGAATACATTTTTAGTTTGTATAGCCAGGATGTGGATCCATTATTTAGAAAGTATTTCAATTGTCTGATGTCATTCAAATTTTCTCTTATTCAGTGCTGACTACCTCGCTCTCTGTGGTAGGAGAAAGAAAACAACCCTTCTTGCAGGGGTAATCACACTGCAATCAAACTGTGCAATATGATTAGGTCTGCCTGAGTCCTTGGTGCATTTTCCGTGCATTGAAACAGCAATCCCGGAGGAGCCCTCCGTTGTACATCATTCCTCTCAGCACCAGCCGCTGATAAAAGTCACAGCCTAAAGAAGCTGCAGAATCTGAAAAACAAACATACTAGCAGGGGAATGAAATGGAAAGCCAGAGCAAAGAAAAACAGCATGAAAAAAAAATGTAATTGAGCAGGGGGAAAAACAGTCCAAAGGAAAAGCACATCCCAAGTAAACAGAGACAGTGTTAAAAAAGCCCCAAAAACTAACAAAAAAAAAAATTCTCAAGAAAGTAAAGCTTGGTGTGAAAAGAAAGGAAGAGCATAGAAAGAATAAGCTCTACTTTCTCTCCAAAATAAAACCCAAAAAAAACAAGACAACTAGAGAGCACAAAACAACACAGAGAAAATTTAAGACAAAAATAGGTGGGGGAAAAAAAGCACAGCTCCTATGTGAAATCCAGAATAATCTGCAAAGGTGAAGATGTCTTCTCTCTTGGTGTCTTGTATATGCAGCTTATAGTAAGGACTGTCTGCAAAATGTGCAGTTCAGAGATACAGTTAGTTAACTGGGTTTACTGTGTTTTTATCACTGAAGATGGAGCTGGTTTTATTGCCCACAGAAGGCATTTCTGTTTCACATTGGATAGTATTACTCTTCAAAGCAAGTTTAGGGTGCAAATAGCTGATCATGACTTTCAATCTGCTCTTCTCAGGCATTTGGAATTGTCAAAAAGGAGGCCCCGTTGACTTCCTGGAGCTGAGTTTCCACTTATGAAGTTTATTCTTTGGGCAAACTTTCCTACCAACAAATTTCCTACCAAAAATTCTCTGGAATTTTCATAAAAAACAAACACAAATAGGACAAAACTAGCACTGAAGTGGAGACAATTGAGATGTCACACAGGGAGCTGCATCATTTTTACTACCATCACTTAGAGCTACCTGAAAGTAAAAGCAAATTTAAAATGTAGGTTTTGTTTCTTTGCTTTGCTTGTTTCTTCTATCAAATCAATTTACTTCTGGGCTAGTGGTTTCTAACATAAAATTACCTTCAAATAAGCCTGTCCTCCATTGTGAGTAATCTCCTGCCCCTCCATCTCCCTAGTTTTCAGAGACTTTAATGTTTAGATGTTTAGCAAGTAGGCCACCCACTAAAAAGCTAATTTCCAGGGGGGGAAAAAAGTGCCATATTCTATGCAAAGAAACCCTCAGGGATTTATTAGGAAAGACTTTTGAGGCGTTTCATTGACAAATTTTTTTTAATATTTTTGTTGCCACAGACTGAGGGCTTTGTGAGCTCTCACTGTGATACATAGCTGGGAGCTCTGTTTTCTACTTCTGATGCTGTACAGAAATTCCAGGAGATTATCACTTTGTAGTGACAGAACCACACTGTCAAATTTCAAACTATATTTTATAAATCAAATGAGATCAAGTTTGAGCATTGACTTAAGGCATGACCACATCATTAGTCCTGATTGCTTTCGTTTAAGTATTCCCACAGAAGTGTTGAAGGTCAATTATAGACACCTTTGACAGCTGAGTCTTATCTTTGTCTCACTCACAATATAAGAAAGATGTTGACAAAGTAGAGCAGTCCCAGCACAGGACAGTCACAATGACAGGGGCAGGACTGCTTGCACTGCAGGCAAAGACTGGGGGATCTGGGCTGGTTCAGCTTGGAGAAAGAGTGGTTTTAGTAAGACTCGACAGCAGCTGTTGCTATCTATGGGCACAGCATCAAGGAAATGGGTCTGGGTTGCTCCTAGCAATGCATGGTTGGATGATGAGGAACAGCAGACTTTGAAACAAGAGAGGTTCAGAATGGATGTAAGGGGAGGTGCTCTCCTCATGCCAGTTCAGCAGTGGCACAAATTGTACACAGAGAATGCACAGTCCCATTCTCTGAGGTTGTCAAGACCCATCTGATACAGCTGTCAGCAACTTGGTCTGGTCTCACAACTGAGTCTTTTCTAAACAGGATCTTGGCCTGGAGACCTCTTGAGGTCCCTTCCAATCTGAATTTTCATGTGATTCTGTTTTAGTGTTTATGACTAGTGATCAAATGAACATTGGGACTTACAATAGGTTTTACATGAGTAACTATGAGTAGAGCACGTACATACTGCTGATTAGTGATGGACAGATCCATTTGTCAAATACATTGGTAGATTTGTAGGGCACTTAAGAGCTTGAGTTAGCCCATACCAGGACCTTGAGTAGGACTTAAACAATGAAACATTCACCTATATGCTTGTAATAAAATAATTGTCTCCTAAGGCTACAAGGATCTCTGACAGAAGTGCCAAACTGTTCATGAATACAGATAATTAAGAAAAGAGAAACTATAAATAAAGGCAGAACAAATCCAGCCAGAATTATGCAGCACAACTATACCACACAAATAATGCTTGATAGAGAATACTAGACCTAGAGCCCTAGGCAGTGGTGGAGGGAGATTCTTTTACCATAGGCATCTCAATGTTCTGTGGTGCTGTGTAGAGCACTTTAGCCCTAGCTTTTAACTAAATTTACTATAAGCACAAGTCTGGCAAATGTTTACTTTCTTGTATAGGCTTCAGTACAAAGCTGTGAACTGCATCTCTGGCCAGTGAATATCTATAATGGAGAGGCATAACCCACACTGGGTATAACTCATGACACACTATACATCATCTGGCTTCTGGGTTTGCCCCCAAAGAACCCTGCACATTACATTTACTTTGGCAAGTAGTGTACAAATCTTTTCTTTGAGCTGTGAGGAGATCAGCAACCCTGGTAAACAGCACACAGTGGTATAAGAGTCACTGCAGTCCCAACAAAAATTATGTGTTTCCTCCCTAAAAAACAGTTAGCATGGCCTTCAACTTGACAAAGGAAAGAAATTGCCCAAGTCAGCCCTAAGCACTTGTTAACAAAATTTTGTATGGGAATTTTGCTGACAGAAAAATCAGTTTGGCCTACCTAAAATTCCCCTAATGAATAGTTTATAGAATTTCATGATGAGAGAGTTTTTAACTGGTTATCATTAAAGTTTCCTTTATAAGTCAATCACTATCCTGTGCCAGTGTAACCTCATCATATTTTGAGTTGTTTTTTGTCCTAAGGAACCGGTTACAGCATCAGTGTCACACACAGATTACTGCTTCACTAGGTGTCCTAAATCACCATATATTTATTACAAGTCTTCCACAGAGATGAAAACATATGACAGATCTTTCTGGCTGTACCAAACCACAGTGAGACCAGACACAGAGAGGGACCTGGATAAGCTTGAGAAGTGGGCCCATGAGTACCTAATGAGCTCCAACAAGTCCAAGTGCAAGGTGCTGCACCTCAGTCAGGACAATCCTAGACATAAGTATAGGCTGGGAGATTAACTCCTTGAGAGATCTGTGGAGAAAAATTTGGAGGTGGTTGCAGACTACAGGCTCAACATGATCCAGCAATATTCTCTTGCAGCCCAGAAAGCCAAGCATGTCTTGGGCTGCATCCACAGCAGCGTGACCAGCAGGTCGAGGGAGGTGATTCAGCCTCTCTACTCTGCCCTCATGAGATTTCCCCTGGAGTGCTGCATCCACCTTTGGGGCCACAACACAAGAAAGATATGAACCTGCTACAGAGGGCCCAGAAGAAGTCAGGAAGATGATCCAAGGACTGGAGTACCTCTCCTATGAAGACAGGCTGAGACAACTGTAATTTTGCAGACTAGAGAAAGGAAGGCTCTAGGAAGACTTCATTGTGGCCTTCCAGGACTTAAAGGGGGCTTATAATTTTGTATTCTTTTGAGAGAAAATGGCTTTTTGCAGGGGCATATAATGATAGGACAAAGGAGCACAGTTCTAAACCAAAAGAGGAGAGATTTAAATTAGATGTTATGAGGAAATTCTTTGCCAAGAGAGTAGCAAGGCACTGAAATGAGTTCCTCGGAGAAGCTGTGGATGCCCCATATCTGTGAGTGTTCAAGGCCAGTTTGGATGGAGTTCTTAAGCAATCTGATCTAGGGAAAGGTGTCCCTGCTTATGGTAGGGGGGTTGGAACTAAGTGGTCTTTAAGGTGCTTTCTAACTTAAGCCATTCTTAATAAGCTATATGATTCTATGATACTATTCTATGATTTAGATATCATAAAAGACAGATTTAGATATCATAAAAGACATCTAATATCCTAACCTGTGTCTGATACTGACACATGATCTGTTTCAAATCAAGCAAAATAAGCATTTAATACAAAACTATGGAATTGCAGGTCTAGAATTTTTAACTCCTCCTGTTACTCGTCATTGCAGATCTTGGGCTAGGAGGCATTTATACCCTTGGTGTCCCTGTCCTCATTTAAGGTATCCTTCTCCAGGATCTGAAGCACAGAAGCTTCTTCTCTACAATACAATAGCACTGAGTACATCAGGTCTTCTCAGCTCATTAACTTTTTTAATAAACAATCATGCAGAGTACAACTATAAACAAATATTATTGTCAAACTGACATGTGGCGTTTCATCTTGAGAATCTCAGGCATTGTCAACTTTTGATGTCAACTTTATTCTGAAACATTACAGAGGAGTCACTTTTTTACACTGTTATTAATACAAATTGTCTCCATTGAAAACAACATTAATAATGTGGGCAGTAATGTAATAAAAATACCAGAGCAAACAAGTGCTTGATTGAAAACTGGCTGTGATGAATTATGGACTGATGATACACATTTTTTCTAACCCTTCTTGACGGTCAAATATAATATTATCCTCAGCAAAAAAACTGAGGGAGAAAGGAAAGGATCGGCAGTCTGGTTAGATCCAAATGTGCAGAAATATCTATGTATTTCATTTTTTGTACTCTTAGAAGTTAAGCACTCAAATACATGTGATAAGCAGCAGCTGGCTCTTTGAGTCTCTATCTCACAGCACTGATGTGTGTATTGAAGTCACTAGTGACATACTCAGGTAAAAGACTGATTAAAGAGCATCTCCATGAGCATCTGCATCCTCCTCATTGTTTAGAGCTGCAGAGGTTCAGTAGGTCTTCTCTCTATACATATCACTAAAATGTGGGTTGGCTCGGATGCAAACACCCAGATGAACACTGTTCCCTCAGGGCTGCTAAGTCAAAAAATCACTGACCATTGATGATGCTCAGTGACGTGATTGTCACATGGGAGGCATTTATAATTTGTGGTTTGAATCTGACCTAGCCAGCTCTGAACTCCAGGACTGATCCACTGGAGGATCTTCAGCCAATCAAGAAAGACAAACAGAGCATTGTTGTTGATTTCAGTGTAAGGATTGTCTCAGTCTCTTTTTGGGGCTATAAACTAGGTGGTTTCTGGGTATGAAAGCGCCTACAGTCTTTGAAAAGCTACACAAGATTTAATGCATCCAAGTGCTCAGTTTCTGTAAGGGTTAGAAAAATAATAAGTGTTTTTCTATGTTTCTGTTATTTGTCATGAAGAATTAAGCCACCTGGAATAATTAATTCACAAAGGCTGCCTGTGTAAGTGCTGGCAGGCAAAACATGTTGAGCTAAGAAAACTTCCATAGCAAACTTCATATTTGAAGATTATGAAGACTGTTTGAAGAGAAGTTTTTCAGTAGATTTGTATAAAGACAAACAGAAAAGAAGACAGGAGTCACAGAAATATGTATATTACAATCAGAAATATTTGTAGTAAAGTTGACATGCACTCTACAGGGAAAAAGCCATTGACATTTCAATTTATGAACAATTTATATTTTCCTTTTTTTCAGTAGATTGTTCTCTCTTTTCAGAGAGAAAAATGCTAAATCTAGTTTTTCTTTCCATCCTCTCTCCTAATCCATTATTTTTCCTTTGAGTGATCTGATATCTTTTATTACTGTTGGTTTTTCCTTGAATACGTTGCATTATTAACACATGGAAACCGCTGTTTTATTTGGATATTTGAAGAAAGAAAACCAGGAGTGCTGTGAGTAACAGCAACAGCATGGCAGGGTAAGTGCCAAGGAGCACCAGGCACTGGGGGAGGCTTGAGACTTTCCATGGGAGAAAACAAAATCTAAGAGTTAGGAATCCAGCTAAGAGAGGAATTGAAAATGGGAAAGTAGTTCTATTGTGCCATGTTCGCCATGTTCTCTGGTAGAAAAAAAAAAAAAAAAAAAAAAAAGAAAAAAAAAAAAAAAAAAAAAAAAGGGTGGATTGTGTAGACAAGAAAGCAGCTCCAAAACAGGAAGCTGGGACTGGGATGCACCTGAAGGAATTTGGCAAAGGCAGGGCAGGGCAGGATTCACATATTTGGACAATCAGACCATCTTCATTTCTGGTACTATGTAATATCAGAATTCTAGCTCCAGTTTATCAGCCAGAACTTCTTCTACAGATAGATGTCTCTTGCCAGTCCTCCTTTCAAAGGGAAATTCTGGAGGCTGCTATGACAATTTTTATTTTCTCTTCTGGCTTATTAGTCCTTGTGGTCCTTCTTGCCCATTTCCCTTCCCTTCCCTTCCCTTCCCTTCCCTTCCCTTCCCTTCCCTTCCCTTCCCTTCCCTTCCCTTCCCTTCCCTTTTATCCTTTCACAGCACATCCTCCCATGTGGAGCATGTAGGCATCTCTAGATTATTGTATTATGCCAGCAGCCAGATTTTCATGTCTCTTGCAGGTGTTTATGAGAACATCTCTTTGATGATGAAAGTACACTTTCAAATTTGCCCTTGAAACGTGAAGCAATCAATGTTGGCAGCATTTATTCCTTCCTGTCAAATATTTTTCTCTTTCTAGACTCAATAAACAATTTAAGAATAATCTTTTATGACAGTGGTGCTGCAATCCAATAGGGTCTCCTTTGCTTTCTCATTTGTCTTACATTTGTTCAAATCAAGGGGTAAGAAATCTAATGGATAGCAGAGACAGCGTCTGGCTCAATCATCTCATCACTAATTGGTTCTGTGATTAGTTCAGACAAGCAATGGAGAAGGTGGATACAAGTTTCTACCATTTTTAGGTGAGGGCAGCTTCCAGCCCATCTGTTATGTGAAATATCCACTAACCCAATCAGCTTCACATTTTCCTGATCCTGAGGAACACTCCTCAGTGACAGATTAGGATTTTTCTGGGGTTTATTAAGGTGACAGTAATCTGCTTTTGCATAGTATTCCTGAATCATAAAATTGGCTCCCTGCAGTGCACACCAAACCAGTTTGCCAGGAGGTTAGTCCATGTACCTCCACTGGCAACATTATCAGTTGAGGCTGATAGATAACCATTTAAAGAATTTTAATGTTTGTGAGAAGTCCAAGATAAGGTATAGAAAACTTCAGGTTAGTCATTAAACCAGTGAAACACCATAGTCTAAATTTCCTTCAAATATCACTGGACAGACTAACTAAAATAAGGAAAAGCCAAGGCATTTTACATATTCATTTAATTTTTGGGCCTCCCTGTGAAGAGGAATACACTTACAATGGTGCTGTGAGTTATCGTTACCTCTTTCTTATGTTTTTGATTGAAAATCAAAGCTTTGGCATTGTCTCCAAGTTCTCAAGAATTTAATTCCAATGTCACTGATGTTATGGCAATTACTTACAAGAAAAACATATAAAACTTTATTTCTCTGAACACAGTTGGAGCCAAGCAACTTGAAAGACTTTTGCTCCAAGTCTAATTCAGACAAAACTTAACACAAAAGAGCACAACCAGTCCTCTGTTCAGAGCACCGTATTTCTGACCCCACATTTACTTCCTGCTTTTTTGCCTCTTTCCACCCATACCCCAAAGCAGTACACAGTGAATCTACTGACTTTCATAGTTGGGATCTGCTTTGAATGTTGTTTACAGAATTTCCACCTTTTTACTATCTGATAGTTTGAATTCATCAACAATACTATTTTGAGGATAAATATTATTAATTAGCTATTTAACCACAGGGCTTCATGATATGATGTACAAACAGATATTGTGAGAACTCTACAAGCTGTTCCCCATAGCTCCACCAAGACAACATTGGCCCATCTACACAAAACTCCATTTTAGCTCTGTATTTCCTATGAGGTCAAGTTGTTAGCAAGCACAATTTCTCAGATGTGTCTGATTAGTGAAGTGGATAAATTAGTGTTATAAATGTTGACTAGATCTGATGCTCCTTTTCTGAGGACTATGTCTGCAGGACTTTCTCCTCCACAACAACATCCAAAAGCTCATTTTTCTCAGTTTGAAGTGTTTCCAGAAAAATAGAGCATACAGTTCTGGCAAGTGCTTAGGAAATTCATTGGAAACAAATAGTAGGTAAGGTTAACACAAGTGAATAAGGCATGTTGCTCCACAGAAACCTGCCATGCTTAAAAGAGAGAATGGTAAATTCATAAAGAGTACTGCAAATCCTCTTGGCACAGGATTTGGTCCATGATTGTCCTAGTCCTTCAATATTTGTGTAAATGTATAGGGAAACCCAAGTAAAAGTTTAATTCAGTTTGTGATTTTGATCTGCCATTCATTTTGAAAGCCCCTTTGGAAGACATGAATACAACCAGGCTGCCTGATGTTTCTCTTCTTCAGAGGATCAAGAGCATAATCTGGTCTGGAAATGCTGCCTACCTTTCAGCAGTAGTATGAAAAATGGTGAGGCAGTATAACGTCAGAAGGGATGCTGAAGAACTAAAGTGAATACCATGGAGATAATCCTCAGCAGTTAGACTGTCTGCTGCTAGCCCTAATGCATTTCTCTGCAGTACAGAATACTCTGCTGCCCCTCATGAATATGCGTTAAGTGCCATTTTCAGTACATTACTGCATTTTAGACAGCTGCTCACCCTTATTGTTGTGCCTATTGCTGTTTCCTTTCCACTGCCTATCCTGAAAAAGTTAAATACAGTCTTCTGAGGTACAGCCATCCATCAAAAAGTACTAATTGTTGGACCTAGTATGTGCTTTTATTCTCATCACTTCCTCATTCTTTTTGAACCTGATGTATAATCCTTGTTAAATGGGTCCCTTTATGCTATAACTTGGACCAGTTCCACTTGATAATTTATGCTATCGTCACCAGTGAACATGATCCCTAATCTCAGCAGCTTTTATTGAGCTTTTATCAGAGGTACTGCTTTGAGTTGTTTGTATTAATAATAGCTGAGAGCACTGACTGGAGCAGCAGTGTGTGCTGCCTCCGTGCCCAGCCGCTCCAGGGGCTGACCTTCCCTCACATATGAAGCAGTGACTAATGAAAAAGCGCCTCCGCCTTTTCTTGTTTTCAGGTTCACACATCCTTGAACATATACTAGTTTAAAGTTTGTTTGACATCTTAGATCAGCTGAAGGTTGTAAGTAATTTAAAGTCATTCGTCTAAGTCAGCACCTAAAATGAAAGCAGTAATGGTTTATTCCATAGGGAGTTACTGGTGAGCAGCTAAAAGTGTGTAACAGTCCATTGCACAGTGCAAAGCCGAGCCCTGTAGAAAGTAGATGAAAACCTATACAGAGTTTAAAGGGCATCAGCAATTATTCATTTTGCCCCAGACAGTCAGTACAGGGGCCACTTGTCTTTTTATCAACGGTATCTGATAACATGAAGAAATTAATAATTTACAGAGGGCAGGCAGTACTTTTCCATTAGAAGCCATGTGGAAAGGAAGAAAGAACTGCTGGCACAGGCTAGAATGCTCCCCACAAGGTCGTTCTGCCTCTGTGCTGCAAATGTGTTTCTTTTTAACCCTTTCATAATCAGGAAAAAATACAGCTCTGAATTACATTCATATTTACCTTTACTGAGTGCAGAAAAAAACACACTATCTTGGATATATAGATATCAAGGGACTTCCCACCTTTGTTATCCTCTGGTCTTGCAAGCTGTGTAGCTTTGGATCTGGAAATTCCCTGAGTGGGAGATCTCACAAGAATCCTGGATGCTTTGGGTACAAGCTGAAGGTGTTATTCAGTCCCATTGTCACTGTGGACATAGCAAAACTCAACATTTTACTCAGTGGCTAAAAGAACAACGAAACATGGCTTCACCCAAGGTGTTTGCCCACCAGTCTTGTCTTCCCACTCCATCCCTTCATGCCCCTTTAGGTATACCCTGCAGGGGACATCTGTGGGTAGCTGTCAGCCGCTGCCTGTGTGCCCACTGCCTGTCCCATGCACACACATAAGCACTGACATTGCCAAACAAGGTGCAGCATCACCACCCCCTACCTGCCTTTTCCTGGGTATCAGGCTGGATCTCTTCCTACAGCTCAGACACAGCTTCTTGCATAACATCCAGGGGTGCCATCACTCTGTGCCTTTCCTGATCAGATGACAGTTTCTGAGAGAGGGAAGAAGGAGAAACCAGCAGATTCACAGCACAAGGAGAGGGGTTTGATATATTGCCCAAGGAAGCCAGGCTAAAACATTAAAAAACTTACCCAGGCCAAATGCTAATGTAATATTAGGGCTATATATTGGAAAGAGCAGGACATCATGATTCCTACAGAAAGACTGTCCTGTGCTATACGCCCAGCATAGTTTTGGGCTAAATCTGCTTAATCTGTAGTTTATCACAGCTCCATCCATTTAATCCATTGTGGATTGTTAAGGACAATCCACAAAATATTATACATGTACAATGGTGGAAAAAAATAGGATTTGTACAGATTGTACTTAGATTAAAAAATTGCTTAGAATATACAGAACCTGTCAAAAATCCAGAGACATGCTAAAATTGCAAGATAACAGTTTTATGCTTGCATATGATTTCTTCCTGTTCCTGATGAAAGCATTTTTGGAAGACTGTCCTGAAATGGAAATGAGGTGGGGACAAAATCTGCAGGATTGCCATGTATGGTGTTAATGAATTAATTTCTTTGTTTTGTTTAACCATGTTTAAACCATGTGCATTTCCAGAAGAATTTTACTGCAAATATTTCAAACAGCAATATGGAACAACATAAGACAGCATGGAAAGTGTGTGCTGAAATACTAACACAAGAAGGACAAGATTTCATCAGGCTTAGTTAAAAATTTCCACTGATGCCACCGGAGCATTCCCAAAAGCGCAGTCATTTATAGTTTTATGATTGGCCAATCAAGGTTGGATTTTCTTTTCCTTCTAGCTTGGTTATTGAAATGTATTTTCAAGATTCACAGAACTCTCTTTATGTGTCAAGTTCTTTCCTCTGATGATATATCAGGTTTCCTTGTAGGCTCCTATTCATCTTCTATTTTCACTCTGTGGATAGTGTAAAGTAGGAGAATTATGAAGGTGCCCAGCACTGCTTTAAAGTTAAGGCTGAAATGAAATTTTCACTTAAAAGAGGGATCCAGTCACTTTTCTATGCAGAAAATATACTCCATTGTTCCTAAAATTACAGCAGTTACAGAGTATGCAATGGATTTTCTGAGAATTTACAAGTAAATCCATTATTTAGTTTGAGTTAGAGTTAATTGAAAATAGGTACTTTTACACCTTCTGTCAGACTTTAATTTATCCCTAATGGCTTCTGTTATAAAATACAGACTCTTCATTATTCATATATCATCAGAATTATTTGATGCCTTTCCATAGGACATTTTCAAAGTAATTATTTTAGGAATTATGTCCTTTTTTGCTGTTATTCTTCAGAGCTCAGAGTTTCTAATTTATCAGTGAAAGAAAGGCTTCGGGGGATCCTCAGGAGTTCTCTCCTTGGCCACCCCTGGATGTTGTTCCTGCTCTGACAGTCCTCAGGGGACAGGAAAAAAGAATCAGTTTGAGTCAATGACAACCTAAATCGTTATAATGCCATAACCATATTGTTATTACACAGTGTCACACCAGGACTAAGGTTGTCCAAACAGACAAGCATTGTTTGGTGACTTAATATTACTGCATTTCTCTGAATTTGAGGGTAGTCCTAAGTTTCTGTGATGTATGTTTGTTTGGGAGATAACTCAACCTTCACTATCTTATTTTACCCTATCTGTAAGTGCTTATTCTTTTATTACTGCAGGGTCTAGGAATTCACACGTCCCAAAAGCCTTGTACTAAATGCCACACAAACAGAGAACAAAAGCCTCTCCCACCCTGATAAGTTTGCACTTTAATTGCAAAAGATGAAATAAAGAATAGAAAACCAAAGGGAAATTTATGAAAAAGATAAGACATTTTTGGCCTGGATAATAAGCAGTGACCTCAGTCTACTCCTGGCCAGACTAGCAAGAAATAATATTCCTTGCAGGAAAAGAGCAACCTTTTAAGGAAGGATCTGTAAGAGTCCAAGGATTTCACTATGCAAATACCCTGGCATAAGGGGCAACAGGGGAGAAAATACACGTGAGCTGGTTTAGAAATATATGGAAGGTGCAGGGAGCTGGACAGCTGGAGACAGGTAGCAATATGCTGATGCAATTAAAAGTGCCAAAGGAGGCACAAGTGATGGGAGGATGTCAGGTGAGACAAGTGACTTGCTTTCACCCCACAGGAAAACGGCTGGAAAGGGAGTGGCTGAGTGAGCAGTAAAAAAAATTAATTATCTTTGCTTCACTTTTCTGAACTGATGGGAAAACAAGAAAAGTAAACATCTTACAGCAAGCTAGATGTAAATATCTAAAACGTAGAAAGAAGAAGTTCTATATCAGTTGATGCACAGTTTTGATATTTTAATGGCAATTTCCAGTTTCTGACAAACACCTAAAGGAAGATGGATTTATTTGGCCAGTGTACTTCAACAGGGTAATTTAGATCTCTATGTATAAAACAACTAACCCAATGCAGTCAGTTTCCATGACCACAAAATTGTAGCAAAATACTGCTCTGTTAGTCTAGGGATTGAGGCTTGGTGAAAGCTCTGCAGATTGGGTTGGTAATGGAAATTATGGTAATGGAAAAAAAAAAAAAAAAAAGGTGTTATGGTTATCAGCTTGCATCCTGAGTAATGGTATGGCTGTAGGAAGTAAATTAATCTTCTAAAAAGTGAGTTTGGCTGTATGTGAAGGTAGGTTTTCTTCACACGCCTGAGGTAGAAAAATTGGGGGAATGACAAAACAGTAAAAAAATGGAAGGAGGCTTGGATTGTAATCCTGTTTGAATGGAAACACTACAGGTTAAGCAAAAAAAGGGTAATAGAAAATAGTAAGGTTGTGTCACAATGCACACAAATCTAAAGTCAACTTAATTGTATTGCCATCAAAATGTATTTCAGCACTGTGATCCAGACCTTGCTCATTCTCACATTTAAATCCCTGGGCATGGGTATAAATACCATAATTTTTCACCACGAGGCCACATGAGCAATAGGCATAGCACATACATTGAAAGTCACCAAAGTCACCAGCTCTGTCACAGCACTGGGGTTTCCTCCCCAAACACCTTCTCATTTAAACAGCCTCACTGGCACCAGGGTCTCCTGATGCGTGACAAACCAAAAAGGAAAGGCATTGGAACAAATATCTGCATTCAAGATATCTCTGTCATTCAGTCAGCTAAGGAAAGAGATCTCAGTCATTGCTTCTCACTCAGGTTTCCTTTCCAAGGAAAACTTAGAGTTATTTTCCCTTCCATTCTGAATTCCTTTTTGGTATCTTGGAGTTGTAGGTCCTCCCACAGAACACAAATTGCAAATTTCAAAGCAGCTGTATTTAAACTCAGTCAAGAGTATAATGCAAACAACTTTTTTCAGTAAGAAAGGAATGATAGAAAATTAAAATGCACACAGTCAGTGATTGGTAAAATAGTAGATCATCACATAAATTTGCATTAATTGCACAAAAGCTGAAAGTACTTCATTAAATACTCTCATAATACAATAACCTCTTTAGAAAATTATTTCTGGTATAAGCATGTAAATAATTACATACTCTGTGTCCCATGTAGTTTTATCTGCCCAAGCAAGGGGGAACAGAGTGTTACAGCTCAAGAGCATGCTGATTTTTGAGCAATTGATTAAAAAGAACAAGCATTTTAATGATGTTCATCAAAAGTGCTGTACATATATGAATTGTATATTCAAGAATCTGAGAATTTGAATTCCTAAGCTCAGTTTCGTAAGGAAAAATCAAGTCCCTAAATGATGTATTGTTAGGAATCAGTGCTGAAGGTAGGGATTTGAGAGTAAATCTGATTAATTTCAATGTAAATGAGCAATGTGATACTGAATGTAATTATGAGGATGTAACTGGTCCATGCAGGTCTCCGTTGCAATGCTTATAGTAAAAACTTTATATTTTTAATGGAAGAGTTTATTCATGGTGTCATTTCAAATCAGTCTAATCTCAGGAATTTTTATTTTCACAGTATTTGAACATTTTGCAATAATGAATTCTGCTATCCCTGTTACTCTAGTCTGGCATTAGACAATTTTCTTTTTTGCAAAATGTTGGGATTTCAAAGTTCTCCCATTCCAGATTAGGCAGAAAAGTCTCCAATTCATGAAAAATCAGATAAAATGTCTTTGGAATGTCCCATAGGTTGCTGTGAATTCATCAGGAGCCCTGAGAATATACTTTATTTTTTTTGGTCTGGAACTCCTGTATCCTGAATGACAGTTAGGCCACAGCTGAAGTGAGGCTCCACAGCATTCTCCTGGAGAAACCAGCTGTTTATGGCTTGCATGGATTTACTCTTTGCTGTGTAGAAAACAGGCTGGCTGTCCAGGCCCAGAGAGTGGTGGTGGGTGGAGTTACATCCATCAGTAGTGTCCCCAGGACTCAGTATTTGGACCAGTCCTTTTTAACATCTTTATCAATGACCTGAACAAGGGGTTGAGTGCACCCTCTGCCAATTTGTAGATGACACCAAGTTGGGTGTGAGTGTCAATCTGCTGGAGGGAAGAAAGGCTCTGCAGAGGGATCTGAACAAGCTGGATCGATGGGCTGAAATCAGTTCTATGAGATTCTACAAGTGCCAGGCTGTCCCCTTGGGTCACAGAATCACAGAACTGCAGAATTGCAGAATTGCAGATACGCTGAATTGGAAGGAACCCACAAGGATCATCGAGTCCATCTCCTGGCCCTGCATAGCACCATCCCCAAGTGTCACATTGTGTGCCTGAGAGTGTTGTCCAAAAGCTTCTTGAGCTCTGTCAGGCTTAGGGCTGTAATCTATTCCCTGGGTAGCCTGTGCCAGAGCCCAACCACCCTCTGGGTGAAGAACCTTTTCCTAATATCTAAACCTGTCCTGGCACAACTTCAGGCCAATCCCTTGGGAAGCACTACAGGCTGGTAGAACAATGGCTGGAAAGCTGCCCAGCAGAAAAGGACCTGGGGGGTGATGGTCAACAGCTGAATATGAGCCAGAGTGTGCCCAGGTAGGCAAGAAGGCCAGTGGCACCTGGCCTGTACCAGCAATAATGTGGCCAGTGGGACCAGGACAGTGATTGTATTGGTGACAGTATTTGACAGTACTTGGCACTGGTGATGCCACACCCTGAATCCTGTGTTCAGATTTGAGCCCCTCAGGACAAGAAAGACATTGAGGTGCTGGGGCCTGTCCAGAGAAGGGCAACAGAGCTGGGGAAGGGTCTGGAGCACAGGTCCTGGGAGGAGTAATGAAGGAGCTGAGGGTGTTTAGCCTGGACAAAAGGAAGCTGGGAAGATATCTTGCTGCTCTTTACAACTCCCTGAAAGGAGGCTGTAGCCAGGCAGGGGCATCTCTATTCTCCCAGACAACAAGTGACAGGATGAGAGGAAATGGTCTCGAGTTGTGCCAGGAGAGATTTAGATTGGATATGAGTAAAAATAACTTCCAAAAAGGTTGTCAAGCTCTGAAACAGGCTGCCATGGGAAGTTGTCATCCTTGAAGGTATTTAAAGGACATGCAGGTGGTGTAGATGGGGCACTCAGGGACACGGTTTAACGCTGGACTTGTCAGTGTTAGGTTTACCGTTGGAGTTGATAATCTTAAAGGTCTTTTCCAACCTAAATATTTCTATGATTTTTTTTTTTTATTTTTTTTTATTTTAGCAATACTCCCTGGACCTCTTTGCAAAAAGTTTGGTAAAAGGATTTAATTCCTAATGCAATGAAGACATGGACAGATTCTTAGGAAAATTTCATATTTTTTCAGTTTTAACCAAAGAAGAGTTCAATTTTACTATTTTAAACATCACCACTCAGATGAAGGAGTTTGCCATTCCCCTAGATTTTAAATCAGATTTGAAAGTGAGTAATAATTATAAACTTCATCCAAGAATCCAGAAAATAATGGCACTTTCCCAGATCCTGAGCATTGATCTTCCCAACTTTGCTGTCCTGTTAATAAGAGGGGGAAAAAGAGTATGTGTATTGCAATAATTTTTTTTTTTAATAATGCAGAAAGAATTTCACATTTCCAAATGTAAATGGAAAACCTGCTTTGGCTTTCAATTGTCAGGTTCTTCTAGAGTTCATTTCTGATTTTGTTTAAGCTAACTACAGGAAGGAGCCATTAGTTCAAAGGATGCTTGTGAACATCTATTTTAAGACAGCAATGGGCAGGGTGCACTATCACAGCTTAAATGGAGTTGGTGTCTTGGGTTATGGAACCAAAAATGTGTATTCTATTTCACTGCTGAAAGAAGTTGGGGAGATATTCTTCTTTATCTCTTGTAACTCTGGGGGGAGGAGGGCAGGTGTTTTCCAATAATGGGCCAACTGTTAAAACCAGGTGGGGCAGTGTTTCTTATCTCTTTTCACAATGGGCCATTAAGTCTCCTCAAGTTGTTCTCCCCAAGCTATTCTTCTCCCCAAGCTTGTCACAAGTTGTCCCATTGTGAGATGCTCCACCCAGTGGGGGGAGCCAACCATTCTTACCTAAATAAAAACTGAGACGTAGGAACACCAGGTATCTGGCTTCCGATTCCCGGAGGAAGACTGGACCCCTTCTCACCATCATTGGACCCTTTTCTACAGGATCATCTCTGCTCCACCAGAACCACATCTGCCACTCCAGGAGGACTCACTTTTGGACTGCTTCCAACACCCTGACCAACAGGGTGTCAGGTTGTAGCTCTGACTCTGTCAGGGTTCTCCAAAATTGTTGTTTGTTTGCTGGTTTGGTTGGGTGGTTTTGTTTTCTACTACATTTGTATTGTTAATATTCCTAGTAAAGAACTCCTATTCCTATTCCCAAATCTTTGCCTGAAAGCCCTTAATTGCAAAATTATAATTTGGAGGGGTTGAGGGGTTTACATTCTCCATTCCAAGAAAAACTCCAGCTTTCCCTGGCAGATACCTGTCTTTCCAAACCAAGACATCTGGTCAAAGGAGTTTGCTTTCAGAATAGCGCTTTCAGGCAACACCTGAATGCTTTCCAGAAGGGTCAGCAGTGTGTGAGAAGCATTCTGGATTCCAAGTGCCTTGGAAAGAGAAGGCATAAGAGTATACTTAAGTTCCATACATACTGCAACTACAGTAGTAAATACTCATTATGTGTACAGTATAATTGCTGTTTTCAATCAAAAATGCGACTTCCTTTGTGAATCTATGAAGAAATTATACATTGGTTAGGTAAAAGTGCCCTGCTCTGTTTAGTGATAGCCAAGTAGCAACCAATAGACATACTTCAGGCCCAATTTCCTCCTTAAACTGAATGAGTGAAATGTCAGTGTGCATCATTCACCTGTTTGTCACTTCTGGGGAGCATTTGTTTACTCATTATCCACTTGCAAAAGATTTTTCCTTTCCTTTGGTAGTGTTGGCCCCAACTTCACTAATGAATGAAGCCTTTGGGCTCGTATTTTTTATCAGGTCTAACGATAAAGATCTTTTCTCTCCCTCTTCTAAAAAAATGACAAATAAACTTAACTCAGTTGAATTACAACATAACAGCTGACTCTGCAGGCCCATGAAAATCAAAATGAAATCTTATAAATGCAGATGTAGTCATCAGAGTGCTAATTAATAATTTGACTGTTGTGTCTCCATACCAGATCTTCACTGTAATTGTAAAACAGGGAGGAAGTATCTTAGGGTCGTGTTTCACCTGGTCTTCCCAGAGGAGTGAGCATGAAGCATCCTTTTTGTGCTTGGAAAGGAACTGTGCTGCCTCCCGGAAGGCAGCACAAAGGCTCTGTCTCCGGGATGGAACCAGGTGCCTGAAGCTCCTGGGTCGTGGATGCTCATCAGCAATTATAACTGGCAGAGAGATGTGCAGCCGCTTTCATCTCTCTGTCAGCAACAAGAACAAGGGTACAGAGGTCATCATGCACCAAACTGTCCATGTGGCCTCAATCCCCAGCAGAACAAGACACTCCTCAGTGAGAGATGGTAGTTTTCTCTTTCCAAAGATTATCCATTCTCATACAGACTTCCCATTCTGGCATCTTATGTGAAGAAATATTCTGCATCCTTGAGGCAAATTTTCTTTGAACCATCACAATCCCAGCTGCTACCACCTCTTCACCATCATGAATGGGGGCTGCTATCATCTTTAGTACTTTTGCAATCATTCCTTTTTTTTCATGGATGAAAAGTTTAATAACACTCTGGCAAACAGTCGTGCTACATCCTTTAAATGAATGATGCTGAGGTTTATTTTGTAATCATGACTCTTTGGGGAAAGAATAATTCTTGTTTAGAGGTGAGAAGAACTGACAACTGGGATTCCATTCTTTACCAACCTCCCTCTCCTCCCCAGCCAAGAGCAGAACATTCTCTTAACTTGACTGTAATTGCTACAGCTTTGATTATGTTCTTTTGGAAGACATGGGGATTTTTTCATTTTAAAGCCCTTTCCTAATTGCTAGATAACCACCATTCCATCCTTGTATCCAGCTATAAAAATAGTAGCTAAGTTTTAAAGGAAGTTAATAAAGACAATTTCAAAATTTTTATAATTTATTGATTCTGGTGTTATTCTGACTGTATTGTTAATGTTTACATTATTTGCATATAAAATATACATAACTGACTTATTAACATATATCAGTGTTTGTACAATGGTGACAAAACTGTACCTTAATTGTGAAAAGTTCATGTGGTCTGTTAGAAAATCTTTATTGTTCAATGAATTAGAAGATTTACCCAAACATATCCATTGTATTCAACTGTACATTGCCAGGGTTTTTTGCTTCTTCATAAATTTTGCAATATTTGTTTTCTCAAATTTTTGATTCCTGAATGATTTTATTCCTTTTGAACCTGAAATTATTATATCTGTAGAATATTTTTCTAACCCTCATGACTGGAAAGAAAAGCATGAAAGCAATAACAGTGGAGCCTCAAAAAACAGAGATTTTAAGCCTTTTTATATTTTTTAAATGGTGAGAGATGCAGGTAGAACTGAAAATTTGAGCAGGTTGCACCACATTATTTATAAAAAGAAAAGAATAATCCTTTTAAGTGAAAATCAATGTGCTCTTAATGGCACATTTGTAATTAAGTTCTTCTGAGTCTGCTGTGCTATGACTATGACCATTTCATGTAAGTCTGGGAATATAGGGAAATCTTAAAGATATTGCAAAGTGGCCAGGGACCAAATACAATTAGAGACAGCACTTTAAATTATGGAGCTATAAACAGATGTGGGTATAAATGTTCCCGTTTTCAGGGATGCAAAAGAAATTTCTGTCGAAATCAAGCAAAAAGGAAAGAGAAAAAAACAAAGGACAAATTACAATGAAAGCACTTGTCAGTTGAGCTATATTAATTAACCATAAAAATGCAGATTATGGATACTTTAGATAGCATTAAATCCTCCTCACACAAAACTTGTGACCACAAAAACCTTATTCAGCAATATGGAAGAGAATTTTCTTCCTACCTAGATATACATTTCATGCTTTTCCAGACAGCCCAGATTGTGGACTTCTGTGTATATATCCCTGTGTGATTTTTCTAACTTGGCTTTTCTGAATGTGCAACATTTGGAACTCAATATACACATACAGCAAGCACTCACACAATACATACCAGATCAATATTTCATGTTTACAAAATGATATTTTTCAGCAGAGTGACACTTTATCTCCTCTAGTCCTTCTTCCTCCCTGTCAAAACCCTAACACAGAGAAGTAATTTTCAAATTAAGAAGTCATTTCTTTCTCCTCTTAGATACAGTAATAGTTTTCTAACTGAGATGTGGCATGACTTGGTATGCAATGAACCAAGCAAACTTTTGCCTCTCACTTTGCTGCTGTGCAGTAGGCCAGTTCCGCCAAGAACACTGGCTTTCCTCATCCTAAAGGTTGAACTTTTTCTCAACCCTGAGGGGAAAGTGCAAGGAAAAAATAATGGGCTCTGAGGTCTTTCTTAGCTTGGAACAAAACCTCCTCCGGGCAGCAAAGGAAATAAACTAAAAGGCTCTGGTAGTAGTAAAAGAATTAGCTTCCTTCCAATTTCTTTGCAGGATTAACTACAAAATCTTTATATGCAGGTGAGACCAAAACTTATCCTGATAGAAAAACACCCTACAAATTCAGGAGTGATTCAGCCACATACTCGGATGCAGAGATTTACAAAGTTTGTGTGGTGAGGTGTGTCACATCTTCCTGTTGAAAGGCTGGAGCATGTGGATGTGGTCCCCCAGGTGCACCTAAAGCTAGACCAAAAGAGACTCTGGTCACTGATGGAGAACTGGGGGATTTAGAGGGCCATGCTGTGCCTCAAAGAGATGGATGGAAAAGTGAGTTAAGTACTTACTCTCCCTTTACTACCTTCTGAGCATTGTGGAGAGACATACACTGAACAATCTGGTTTTAGTGCACCAGAAGGAAAGGTTTTTCTCTACAGGAATGATCAACAGAACACAAAAGGATATGATTAGTTTTGCATGAGAATATAAACATTTTTATTGTTTTTTCTTGATCTTAAGAATGAATGAATTCTGAGGATCTGAAAAACCATGGACAGTTTCTCAAGCATGAATGATTATCCCAGGCACCATGCTGCAAGTCTTCATATGCAGATGCACTAAACCAGGTTTTTTCAAGCAGTGGCTCTAATGGCATTTCTGTAATGACTCAGTAACTTTTGAGCCTGGCTGCTCAGCTACGATATTTTACACAGATTTGCAATTCAAGAATGCAGTACAAAGCTGATACAAAGCCAGATCTCAATAATGCTCTTTCTTTGCCCAAGACTTCTGTCAGAGGTGTTATGTTAGAGCATTTTGCTGCAGAATGCAGCTTTAAGGCAAAAACTATGTCTAAATTTTGATACTTGGGTTTCAGTCACATGACAGAGAAAACCTGCCTCTGTAAGCAAGCTTTTAAAATAACTAATTCCCATTCTTTTGTTCTCCCCTCAAAGTTGCAGCACTTTCTAGCTTCAAGTTTTCAAGGAACTATTTCCAGAGGAAAGTTCTTTAATCAAAAATTTAAGCACCACCTGTCTCATGCAGAGCTAAATGTTGGAAACCACCCATGAAACCTTCTGATTCTGTGAAAACTATGCTAGTTTCAAATGTGGCCTCCAGAACAGATATAAATTAGATGCATGCAGAAGGAGAAATAGGAGCTTGCCAAGAAGTTGCAGCTTAACATAACCCATGAACAGGTCATTGTGAGATATTCACAAGTTTTCATTGCTTATTTGTTTACCTGCACTCCTGATTCTCTCACTCCTTGTGTCACTAAATTTATATATTGAACAGGGTTACACAGTTTTATTCCATGGTATAGACTTGGAAATTATCTAATAACCCAGAAAATAAGTAATGTTACTGTAGGGTACTGAATTCCGAATCCTTCAGAGGGGTCAGAATAGATTAATATTTCTTTTAAAGAAAGCACAGGATTCTAGAGTCTCAAAAATTATACTAACTAGGGAAAAAAATAAAAGTCATTCTTCCAATTTTCACGGCAGAAGAAATAAAAGCTAAGGAAAATAAAAATAAGTTAGGTATTTTTAATCATTCCAGCATACTTTTTTTAACTATGACTTCTTTAATCTCATTTGAAGTAGCCCCATTAAACCTAATGCACTGAAGATTATGTGATCTGAATAAAATTGTCTCTAGAGCTAGCCCCTCTAAAGCAAAGTCACAAGGAAAAAATATAATAAATTAAGTCATTAATTCACTGCATCATCACTTCTCAGTAGCTCAACACTTCCTGAGTGCTACAATTTTTTGTTGCTTGTTTTATCTATCTCGACTGATCTTATCAGCATAAAAACTACTAGGGTAGCCTAAGATTTTTGGAAGCTTTCATATAACTATAAAAAAATCCTCACAAGCAATCAGTTTGTTTAAAAATGATAAAAATCTGTTCTTGGATCAGGTATCAATCTTCCTTTCAGATATTTTCTATTTGCTCTTCAAATGTACCTAGTATAACTATGTATATGTCTGTTTCTCAGACACAGTGAAGATGCAATGTTATTTGGATTGGAAAGATGGTGGGTTTTATTCAGAACTACTCTTTAGCAGGTCAGTCCCCAGCCTGTGCTGGTACTTGGGGTTATTCCTCCCCAGGTGCAGGACCCTACACTTGCCCTTGCTGAACCTCACTGAATTTCCCTCTGCCCAACTCTCAAGCCTATCAAGGTCCCACTGAATAGCAGCACAGCCTTCAGATATATCAGCCACCCCCCCAGTTTCGTACCACCAGAAAACTTGCTGAGGTACATTCTATCCCATTGTTTATTTTGTTGATAAACAAATTGAATAAGACTGGACTCACCATTGATCCCCAGAGAATTCCACAGACTACAGGCCTCCTACTCCCCTGGTCACAACCCTCTGAGCTCTGCCATTCAGCCAGCTCTTGATCCACCTTGTGCCTTCATCTAATCCACACCTCCTGAGCTTACCTGCAAGGATATCATGGGAGACAGTGTGAAACCCTAGTGAAGCCAAGGTGGACAAATCCACTGCTCTCTTCTCATCAATCCATCCTGCCATGTCATCACAGCAGGCTGTCAGATTGGTTAAACTTGATTTCCCCTTGTTGATACCACGCTGACTATTCCTGTTGACCTTCTTTTCTTTTATATTCTTGGTGATAACCTCCAGAATGACCTTTTCCATAGTTATTGCCGGGGTGGAGGTGAAGCTGACTAGCTGATAGTTCCCTGGGTTCTCCTTCTTGCCCTTTTGGAAGCAACACTGGCATTTCTCCTGTCATCAGGCACCTCTCCCATTCTCCATGATTTTTCAAAGACTGCGGAGAACAGCAGAACAACATCTGCCAGGTCCCTCAGCAGTCATGGGTGCATTCCATCGGAGCCCATGAATTTATGGGTGTAAAATCTGCCTAGTTGATGACTCACACAACCCCCAAAATACTGATTTTTCTTTTTCCTAAAAAAGGATAGCTGTAAGACCATCACCTAATTATGGCAGTTGACATAAAATGAGAGGAGGACAAGAAATGTCCTCTAATTTCCTCCCATTAAAGCCCTTCCACATTGCATGGAATAATACTCATTAGGAAGGAAAAAGAGACCAGATGTGATTACTAATGTACTTAGATTGTACAGAGGCCTCCCTGTGGCACAGAGAACCCACATTCCATTCCCTGCCCCTCCTGTGCAATTTTCCTCCTATGCAATTTTGCAGTTATCATTCAATGTCATTGAAGAACTGACCTCTGTCTGATACCACAGACCTCTCTCTATAGATGTACCATACTGTTTCAGAAGCATTGCAATGCTGTCCTAGCAGCTCTACAGATAGCCATGTGCTGGGACACATCTGAATACCAAAGGTCAAATAACACTGGACAGTGATAACTTATTACTTGTAGTTTGGCTGCTGAGTGTGAGGAGAGGTGATAGGTAAAAGGGACTGTACCTGTTACAATAATTTTCTGCAAGATTTCCTCTATTCTGCAGGCTGTAGAAGATGAGTGACATATCAGTTTGGGGTTTTTTCAGAGATTTTTATTGCCATAAATTTTTAGAGAACCTGAGCAGCTGTACATCAAATGTCCATGATGAAGAAAGGTGGAGGGGATGCTGTGAACCTGGTGGCAAACAAGTGTCAATGCATGTTCAGTGAAAATGTAAGTGATGAGCAGTGAGGGTCCTTTCTGAACTAATCTGGCCCACTTTTTCTTCTCTCCTGCTGACAAGACAAGCATCAGAAACTTTCATCAAGCCTGCCTACACTCAGGGAACATCAGCAGGAAATTTAGCAAATAATTAGCAATCAGAGTTTACTTGTGAAGAATCGAGTTGCAGGAATTCTTTTTTCCATCTCAAGGTTGTGGGTTGATAATGAGGACTTCCAGTCTGACATAAATCTTTGTTTTCTCATTGCCTCTTTTTCTGTTAGTCTGAGGATTACAACTAAAAAAAAAAAATAATAAAAAACCTCACTCATATTTCTAGGTTTGATTTTTTTTTTATCCTTTGATGAGGACACTCAGCATGGTTAGTCTAATTATTTTCTTCCCACTGTCTCTTATTGTCAGCCAAAATGACGAGTTTGCATAGGTAATGGTTTACACAAACTGCTTGCTCTCTCAGCCCTGCCAAGCTAGTGCTTTCATGGGGCCAGCTCCAAGTGGAGGCTGTGTAAGAGATCAAGCATCCACAATTTCCACTAAGTCATTAGCAAATTACAGGTATATATTTTCTATCAGGACTAGACCCTCTCTGTACAGCTCTGTAAAGCTTAATACATGAAACTCTGACTAGTGCATCATTCTCTCAACTTCATTAAACACTTAATCACTTTTATCTTCCACCCAGGATCATACCAGGAGAAGGAAATGATGGCTAAACACATTTAAAACCACATCAGAATTGTGATGTTGTTGGCAATGGAAGAGCTATCTATCAATTCTGGTTTTCCAGGGAAACTAGGAGGGTGGCAAACTGTCACCAATGTGACCGGTGGTAATCAGCTTAAGGAATAATGAGGGACCTATTTCTACTTGAATCTTCAGTAATATTCCCATTCATTTTAGAAGGTCAGGGATTTCCACAAATATGTCTATGCATTTTTCTGCACATTTGCTTATATAGCAGGCACATGAATTATAATGCCAAAAGCATAAAAATGACTACATATATCTATGTTGAACCCTTGCCTCGGAGTTAATGGTCTATTTACAGAGTGAATAACCATGAGTCAGGTTAATTTCCCATACAGCTCAGAGCAATATTTTTTAGGTTTGGCCTAAGGTACGGAGAAGGTATGGAGAAGGAATGGTGCAGAGTTTACTGGGGTTGGGAGTGGAGTCATCTGGAACAATTTGGTCCTGAGAATAAATGTGGCGCAGACCTACGTAAAATCTGGCTTGCTGAAGATTACAGAGGTCAAAATTGGCAGGATGTGCACAGGAATTTCTGAAATATATAATTTATTCCTTTTGAACACATTTTGCAGAGTATTACTTATGTTGTGACTCCTGAGCTGCCTTTTCCCCATGGCTGCAAATAAAAACTTTTGTTCAAAACAGAAGATGTATTTAAATTCAAGGTACACTGTTGATTTCACTTCACATTCTCACTAGCCTACATTTTAATGATCAAACAAACATCAGAAAAATAAAATCAAGACAGGTTCAAATAAAATCAAGACAGGTTCAAATAAAATCTGTAATAAATGTCATTAATATTCTGGAGAAATTCCATTTTCTTAAAAAACTAATACATTCACCGTATTAAATTTATTTCATTTTCTAATTATTAAAGATAACAAGTGGGACAGGAGAGGAAATGTTTGCACAGGACAAACAAGCTGACCAGATTTGCATCAGTGGAAGTCATGGAGTATTCTCTTTCTCCTCCAGAAACATCATTGACAGCTTTATATTCAGCATTTGCCTTTTCAGGATTATTTGTAATCATACAGTGTCTTTCACCTGAGGGTCTCTAATGGTTTAAAAACAATTTAATCTATCATTGCTCACACGCTGCTGGAAGGCTTGTTCCCCACTCTGCTCACCCCAGCTGCCAGCCTGCAATCCATCTCTCGGTAGACTTTCAAGCTGGAGCTGTCTTTCCCAGGCACGGGAGGTGTTCCCTGAACACAACCCTAAAGCTCCTTCACTGCTCTCCCTCAAGCCCTCTTGGAAAAGCACCTTTGCCATGATGTCAGCAACATTAAAACAAACCAGAGATTTGGCAATTGTGTCTGTTGCTGAAGTCTTGAGGCTACTGCCTGTTGTACTGTCTTGGTTTGGAAAGACAGGTATCTGCCAGGGAAACTCTGGTTCCTCTAGAATGGAGAATGTAAACCCCTCACCCCCGCCAAATTATAAATTTGCAATCAAGGGCTTTCAGGCAAAGAGTTTGGGAATAGGAATAACAGTTCTTTACTGGGAATATTAACAATACAAATGTAGCAGAAAACAAAACCACCCAACCAAACCAAGCAAACAAACAAACAAAAATTTTTGAGAACCCTGACAGAGTCAGGACTACAACCTGACACCCTGTGGGTCAGGGTGTTGGAAGCAGTCCCCAAGTGAGTCCTCCTTCAGTGGCAGATGTGGTTCTGGTGTGGTAAAGATGATCCTGTAGAGAAACGGGTCCAGTGATGGTGACAGGGGTCCAGTGGTGATGGGAAGGGTCCAGTGGTGGTAAAAGGGGGTCCAGTGGTGGTGGGAAGAGTCCAGTAGTAAAAGAGGTCCAGTCTTCCTCCCAGAAAATCAGGTGAAGCTAGAGGCTTTCCTGTCCTGTGTCTGAGTTTTTATCCAGGTAGAAGCTGCCTGCCCCCCCGCCCCCACTGCCAGGGGGATGTGATGCATCTCACAATAAGATGATGGAAATGCAGATGCACTGCTCTGGGCGGGGGTACAGCCTGGGGAGGTGCTAATGGCCCATTATCTGAAGGCGTCAGGCCTCTTCCCCCTTGAGTTACCGGAGATAAAGAAAAGCATCTCCCCAACTGCTTTTTAACAAGATGAAAATAGAATATACAACCCCTGGCTCCACAACCCAGGACATATACCAGCCAGCAACAGGCTTCTGAACCTCCTGTACCCAGTTATTTGCTCACTTCTCTTCTCCATGGACTATAAGTTGCTTGAGGTATGACTTTTTTTGTTCTGATCCTACGAACCATTAAGAAGTTTAGGTCCAGGTATGTAGCTTTAGACTCCTAGATGCTATGACCTTCCAAATATTCTAGAAATAAGTAACAAATCTCACAAATGTAAATGATCCTTCCAGATGTGAGGAAATGAGAAGCCAAGCTCTTAGTTAACTTACTGAGTACTTAATCACACAATCTTTGAGGATCCTTGAGCATACCTAATATAGCTGAAGGTGCAATTTGAGTGATAAATTATGGAGTGCATAACAGCAATTTTTAATATTCACAAACCCAGTCTGTTCATGTTCAGAAAATCACTCTCTTTACATGAGAGAGAAGTAAATGACCCCTTGGATACATGGCAACTTTTACCACTAATACAATATATTTCCTAGGCACATAACACTGGAACATTGAGGACCAGAGTGAAGTGACTGGAAGGAGTCCCATTGAACTGGACAGAATTTAAATCAGGCCTGAAGCCATTTAAAAAAACTGGACATTGCTTGACCACTGCTTGACACAGCATTTATGCTGCTTTCCAGTGTCTGACCATATTCATTAAATTTTAAATGGAAACACTTTTAAATTGGTGCTGACACTGCTTTAGCACCATAACACTGTGAAATTTTCATTTACTATTGGCTTTTCATTTCTGTGATATTCCCATTAAGAGTAATGTCTACTATTTGAAAGGGTAATATGGAAAGAAATTACACAGTTTGCATTAACTCTGCTGTTGTGAGCTGGTAAATATCAACAGATGCCTTCATGAGGCAATGGCATGAATCCTGCATGCAACTATTTATTCAGCCTATTATTGACTTTTTATAGTTCCTTGCATGTATTTAAAAAGAAGAAAAAGTCATCCAGAACACTCATTCTCTTGCCTATTATCATGCTCTAGCAGGTTTTTGGGCTTCTCCTTTCCCTGACTCACTACCCCTCCATGACAGAAGGCAGCTGTCTTCCTCTTTCTAAATTCATGGTTCACAGCAGACAGATGAAATTTTTCCTGAAGAATATGTATCTTCTTAGTCAGGTTGATAGGCCCAAGTAGCCAAAAGGAGCAGAAGGACTGAATCTAACTTATGCCCATTTGGAAAGTACTAATCTTACTTGTTTCTTGTATCTTCTAATGCCCATATGCAATCATCCATAAGCATCCCAAACCATGTCTGCTTGTTAGTAATTAGAGAAAATTAATTTCAAAAGTGCAGGGGGGGTGTCTCATCACAGCTATAAAAGCTGGCTACACAACTGACCATCAGAATGAGTAAATTAAGTAGCTGCCTGAAAGAGAGGTCACCAATCAAGAGGTTTTAACGTGAACTGAAAAAGAAGGTAGTAATAAGTCTGTCTCTAAGATCTGTTTCATCCATACTTCAGGGGTGATGCCTCATTTATTTTGAAAAATTAGAAGTCCAGATGTTTTAGAAAGTTTAGGGATTTTTATTCCATTTCCTCTGTTTTAACATATCTCTCATTTATCGCTATCAATATTGTGTAGGCTAGTTCGATGAAGACAGCAGGGAAGGAAAATTGTCCTTTGAAGGGTGCTGTACAATGAAATGTTGTTTTGATCAAAATAGTAGTTTTTATTTTGAAATGTTTTCTGCCCCACAAAATTGTGCTTATATCTGCCAGGACATGTGAACAAAAGTAGACTAAAAAAGGGAGCTGGTGGAAGGGGTTTGCTCAGTACTGCAATTTTTTTGTTATTACAAAAATGTCTTATTCTCTCCTGAACTTAAATCAAGACACTTTCTTCTGTATTTGATTGACTGACAAAGCAAACAAGTGGTCACAATGCTGATATCAGAACGACCAGGAATCTGAGTATCCAGGCAGTCATCTAGGAAATGGGTATTGAGGCTTCTATTTTTATTTTAAAACTTGTTCTACAGGAACTGAAATTAAAAATCCTCTTGGTTACAGCTTCAGTTTCACATATCTTGTACTTATTTTTCACCTTATTCATTAACTTGTTTAGAACCTGAAGTCAAAAGAAATTTCAACAGTGACTTCAGTGGGAGCAGTGTCAGATCATTAAACCTCAGTACTTTTGAAAGTATGTTTAAAAAGCCTTCCAGAAGGGAGCCATGGGAGAGAAACTAAATGAAGTGACTTTACCTTACTTCAAAGCTCGGGAAAAGGGAAAAAAAAAAAAAAAGGTAGCCTGCTCTTTTTCTTCTTTAAATGCAGAATCATGTACAGCCTGAAGGAAATATTTTAGGAACTCAGACAACTAAAATCCTGCTCAGTGATGATGTTCAGTATGATATCAATGCCAGGTTTAATCGATGGCATGCTTACATCAGCTCTGCTACCTGATTAATTAATTTGCTGATATCTGGTGCTCTCCAAATCAGACTAATTTCTTCCAGTCCAGATCTGAAAATCTTTCCTTTATTTTTTCTTACTTAAATTATTCTTGCTATCTTTAGAGTACCCCTTTACTTCTAGCATGATGGCACCTTGCAGAACAATCCTAATATTTTTCCCTTGGTCCTTTGCACCTCCTGCTTCCTACTTCTCTTCCTCCTGCACACTACTGTTGTTATTGATCATCTCCCTTCACCCGGCTTTTGATCAAATAATAATTTTGTTGTCATAGATACTTTAGTTGTCCCTGATCATTTCTTATTTCCCATTCCATTTGCATCTTCTATAGGTTTTTTGCTCTGTACGTAGCAGTTCCAAGCCCACTTGCCTCTATCTGTTGCTTCCACATCTGGAAAGGATTGATGGCTTTTTGTAGTCAGAGAGCTGCATTGCTCTACAATCTGAACCACCCAGCTTTGTAAAGAATATGAAAAGTTTTGTTGAAACAACCTTCCTGCAAAATGCTTTATATACCAGAAGGTGAGCAATGATTTTGATGGAGGAAAACACAGGAGGTCAGAGATCAGCTGACATCGGCAGGGCTTGAGGGCCTGTTAGGTTTCAGTCAGTCCTTTCAGTATTTGGGATCTCCTGGGCAGAAGGAATGCCTCTTGTTGTCAGTGTTCACCAGGTTTCTATTGAATGGACTCATTCCCATGGCATGTCCAAAAAGAAGAGAGAAAAGCAAAATCACTTCTGCCTGTTCCCACTTAGCAGAAACAGTACCATGGGCCTGGGAAGTTCAGGCAGACAGCCAGATTTTGAGCTTCATTTCCCTTCTGCCCTCTGATGCAGATTTATTTATGCAGGTGCTTTTTGAAGCAGCAGCCCATCACCTCTAAGTGCTTTCCTGATCTCCTGCTGATTTCACCAGCCTGTCTTTCTCAACAGTTAGGGCAGCACTATACCTGTGAGTGATTTAGAAAGGAAATGCTAATGGAGAAGCAAATACAGATGGGAGGTATTGGGCTTATTTTCTGCCTTCCCAAACCAAAGGTCAAGCATACATTATCAGTCTGAATAACCTTTGGATAAAGAAAACCACTACCTGGGAAAGCAAAATATAATACCTTTAAAATATTGCCTTGACATTACCTTGAAAAATGGTGACTAATAGGCTTAAAGATACTTTGGAATTTCTGTGCCATATCTGAAGGAAAAAGTCTTTATTCCTCAGAACCAGCTGAGGACTTGGCAGCCTGAAAGAATTTACTGCCTATGAGAACAATTTCTACAAATTGTAAGGGTTGGCCTAATCAAACCTTCTCTCTTCTAACATACCTTGCTGAACACCATGTGCAATGGTTACAGAGAGGTGAATGAGAGAATAGAGCTGTGTGCAAAAGGAACACCAGCTTAGAGTGCCTGCAAAATGCTGCTTGCCTTATAAACCTCTGTGGAGATTTGCAATGGGAGACGTTGATAAGAAAAGACCAGCTGATATAAGTGCATCACTGTAATCAACTGTGGCTTCATATTATGGTCATCACTGTTACCCTCCCAAATGTTGGATCTGGATGCAAACCAGGAGACTCCATATTTCTTATTACACTACAAATTTCTCATCAGAAGCTCATACCTGCCGGACTAGACACTAGACTGCCATATCTGGGTCTGTGACACTGCCTCCTGATAAGCTGTGGCAACCAATTGCTTTGTTTTTTCTGAGGAATGCCCACCAGTCCTGCTCATCCTGTGTTTCCTCTGTTGACAAGTACCAGGAGTAACTCCTGCAAGAGGCATATCTGAGCTGGTTAAAAAGCTGGATTAAAATGAGTTATAAGCATTTATGAAACTTAAAACACGACCTTTCTTTGGATTTCTGGAATCATACCAAAATTGTCCTCCAAGAACACACTTTTCTAGGAACAATCATGGAGTTTGAGTCAGTGACAGAAAGTAAACTCCACATCAGTGTGACACAACAGCAACAATATTTCAAGATGATTGATAAGAAAAGCACTTCCTGGAGGTGATTTTGGCAGGTGCCCGTTAATTCAGTACTCCAGCTGCCACTTTGAGTCATAAACCTGCCAGGAAGGAGGGACCACAAGTGGCCACCTAATCTCTCCTCAGAAACAGGCTCAAGCTTACACTTTGACCAGACTAAGTGTGCATGGCCTGCTTTTACAAGCCCCCACTGAACAAGATTCTCTTACCAGTCTGGTTTTATTTCTAACATTCAATTTAAATCTTCTTTGCAGTCAGTTTAGTCAATTTGTTTTCTCTTTGTAATAATTTCTTCAGTTATTCGAAAGCTTCTCTCTTGTCTCACATTTATCCTGCTCTCTCTAACCTCTATAAAAGCATATTCTTTTAATGCATTCACAGGCCATGTTGATTGGTTATCTGATATTTTTACTGTTCTTTTTTGTTCTGTCCTGGGGTCTTTTTAATGGACACAATATTCCAGGCAACAATTTCTGAAGACAAATGGGAGAGAACAGATTTCTCTTTTGTCTTCTGTATAACAAATTTACAGTACCAATCCTACAATGTCCAGCATGTAAATGTTGCTTTTCCACACTGTTTTCCCAGTCTCTGTCTTAAGAAATGTCTTTCATTTTAATCCTAGAATAAAACAAAATCTTAACTTGTACCCCAGCAAGGCCTATTTTTAGTCTGTTGGGAAGCCCCAGTTATGTTTTTCTTGTGCTTATAGTCTTTATGAAAATAACAGTAATTCTCAAAATGCCATAGGAGAAATTCCGTGTTGTAGGATTTTAGGAAAAACCCTTTCTATTACCATTCTTTGACTTGTTTAACAAAAGAAAATGGTGATGGACTTTTTACCATTTGGGACAGCAGATCCCATCGCATGGTGAACATGTGTCTTGTAAGATCAATCTTGGTAGCTCTCAGGACACAGCCATTGTCATCAAGAAGGTGAACACCCATGTCTTTAAGGATGAGCTATAACAGAAAACAATGAGTGGGAAAAAATGGTCAGTAAGAGGCAAGACATCTAAAAGCCAGTGGACTTAGCCAACTCTTTTCTAGTCCTTCAAGAGAAGGTTTCATGAGCTAAGTGTTGCATATCCATCTCTTTTCTACCCTGGAAGAGGAAAGTGATTTTTTCTTCTCAAAATAACAGAATGGATAAGGTTTAAGAGACCAGAGACAGTCACCAGTCCAACTTCTCTGCTCAAGCAGAGGCATCCTAGAGCACAAGGCACAGAGCTGCATCCAGATGGTTATTGAATATCTCCAGTGAGGGAGACTCCACAACCTCTCTGGGCAACCTGTACCAATGTTTGGTCACCTGCACAGTACAGAAATTCTTCTTCATGTTCAGATGGATCTTCTGTGCATCAGTCTCTGCCCATTGCCTCTTTTTCTATTGCTTGGCAGCATTGAGCAGAGCCTGGCTCCATCCTCCTGGCACCCTCCCTTCAGATACTGACAGACACTGATGAGGTCCCCTGTCAGTGTTCTCTTCTCAAGGCTGAACAGGCCCACCTCCCTCAGTCTTTTCTCAAAAGAGAGATGCTCATGTCCCTTCATTGCCCACTGCTGGGCATGCTCCAGGAGCTCCATGTCTCTCTTGTACTGAGGAGCCCAGAACTGGACACAGAATTTCAGGTGTGGCCTCAGTAGGGCTGAGCAGAGGGGCAGGATCCCATCCCTCAACCTGCTGGCAGTGTTCTCCATGATGCACCCCAGGACACCATTGGCCCTCTTGGCCCCAAGGACACACTGTGGCTCACGGGCAGCTTGTTGTTCACCAGGTCCCCCAGGTCTTTTTGCACAGAGCTGGGCTTTCCAGCAGGTCAGCTCCCAGCCTGTGCTGGTGCCTGAGGTTATTCCTCCCTTGGTGCAGGAATCTGCATTTGCCCTTGTTAACTACAGACTTCTTGGCTGCCCATCTCTCCAACTGATTGAGGTTCTTCCACCACACAACTCTTGACTGGGTTTATTTGACTGGGTTTATTTACACTCTGACTACTGGTTCATCAAGAAACACTGTATGGACAGCATTCCCACAGTTTCAGTCAGAGTATCAAGGGAGCAGTCCTGCTCAAGGACAAGGCTTATGTTGAGGAGGTTGAGTGAAAGATTAAGACAAAGGAACAATCCCCAGGCTGTTCTTGTGTTACAACCTTTATAACAAAAATCCAACAACTTACATTTCCTCAAAGATGAAGAGTAACAACACAGGAAAAATACTCTTGGGAAGATGGATGTAATGGCACAAACTGTTACCTGTTTCTATCTTGACCCAGGTGTCAGAATTCTTCCCTGAATCAGTTCCAATGAAGAGACCAGCGTTTCACCACATCTATCCAGTCCGATGCAAGGCTTACAGCTGAAGTAACTTAATTTCTTCCTAAGATATTCCCCAGGATCTGGTTATATGCCATTTTCCCTGATACAGACAAACCTTTAGAAGTGCTTAATTTCCTCTGTCTGCACAGTCAGTGAAAGTTACTGTTTTATTGAAACTATAAAGAGGATGGAATTGTCTTTGAGAGGCTTTTGTTGAGTAGAAGTTATGCATTCCCATTTTCCTTTTACTCTCCAGAAAACTCATTACTGTGGCATTGTCCACAGAGCAAAGTGTAATCTCTTTTATCCTAATATTTGTCTCATTAAGAAAACACCCCATCTCTTTGCCATTATTTCCTCTTTATGGTCTATGCAATTAATACTGAGGTCCTTGCAATGTGTTCCCCAGACCATATTGGAAATCAACAGCCAGAGCCACAGTCTTGGGCAGAAATCCAGGTCCCACCATCCACCAGCAGGCCCAAAAGAAATGTTCATCACTGCTTTCTGCTGTTCAGTCACTTGACTCTGGTTTCTCTGACTTTCTTTCTCTAACAGTGCTCAGCCCCCTGCACCACATATTGCTCTGGCTCTGACAAGCCCTACCTTATATGCCTTGAACTTGCTATTGACCCTAAACTTTCCAGTTCTATCTTTGTAGAGGGTCATTTTTTTCTACTTAGCTGGTAAAAAATATGCTATAGGCCAAAGGCTTACCCTATAGAACCTCTTCATATCTGAACAAGCTTCAGATGGCCTTTGGTGCCAGAAAATTGTTTACCTGACAAAAATACCTGAGGAACGAAAGAAGAAATCCATGAGTAGGTGGAATAAAATCAGTAACTCTGAATATTCAAAATTATTTGGGGTACTTTGAACCCTGCTTGGAAAACACAGAGTTACTTTATATTCCGAGTGTTAATAATTTATGATTGCTAATCATATTAACCTACAAAAAACAGAAATGTGATAGCCAGCATGTTTTAAAACACATGCAATTTTCCTACTCAAAGGAGGGTATGTAAGATCCATGCAAGGTAAATTTCATAGGAAAGGAGGTCAGATTAGGCCAGGAGTTTACAACTTCAAAGGAAATCACTATTTCACACTGGCAACAAATCTGTTTTTCCAAGTTCCTTGCAAGCAATGCAAACAGAGTTAACAAAATATGTTTTATTAAACAGCAAAGAAATGCAGCATTCCTTTCCTAAGAGTGGCTTGAAAATTGGTGTGTCCATGGAAGGGAGTGGTTTGTTCCACATTTTTAAGGTGACAGAAACAAGGAGAGACAGTCAGACAGATTTAAACTTAACATTATATGAGGATTCAAGTATATAAATCAAACATTTTGTGTGAAGCAAAAAGCTAAGCTCCTTCATAAGGAGATGTTGCTCAGTTTGGCACGGTAGGAGGTATTACACAAACCATTGCCCACAGAAAACATGGCATAATGAATAAAATTTGTCTTGAATTATTTATTTTTAGTGCTTTGTTTTATCTCCTCTATCTTGCACAGCTTGGAAATTGTTCTTGATGAGAGCTTTTTGAGCATCTGAGACTCAAATTAAAACAACACATTAATGTCTTCTATACATAGTGGTAGAAAGATTAGAGTGGAGTGCTTAGAAATGCACTAGATTCAACACTTTCCACTAATGGGACCACTAGTGTACACCACTTTACTGCCTTAAAATACATCCATAAGATACAGTATTCTTGGTTGCATGATGACTGAATAAAAATTAATAGATGCAGAAGTGACAGAGCAGAACTAATCCTTTCCAAAATATCAGCTCTATAATAAACTGCATTTGTTTTGAAATCTGATTAAAAACATGTCTTGCAGCACTAGCAAGACCTTAGAAAGTGGAAAATCAAATGTACTGTGGGCAATAAATTTCAAATGGCCAAATCACCTGTAATTGAACTGAATTTTTTTTTTCTTGTTGAGGAAGGTTTTGTTGTTGGGGATTTTTTTTTTTGTCTTTTTGTATCAGAGCCTGATATCCCTTTAATACTTTGCAAAAGCCAAGTCTTCATGTCAGTAATAACAAAGAAGAAGCAATCCTCCTTAGTGTGTCTGTGCTGGGCCTTAGTATCAGAGAGGATGGTGAGTGACCTTCAATCCAAAACACCACCACACCTTAATAAATGATTGTGTCAGTGCAGCTTGCTTGTGTGCTCTTAGCCCATCCCAAACACCACACCAAGCTTAGCCCTTGGTGACAGAGGATTGAAGAAATATGTGCCATGATCTACAAATCTACCTGTGAAGAGTTACCAGATTTAATGGTAGGTGAAGGGCATGACAAAAAACAAAATAAATACATCACTCATTGAAACACTTAGTCTAGCTACAGTGGTCCAGTCTATTGCCAATCTGGTGGACTGAATGGACACTCAAACTGAGATCTGTGCCCTCTGGATTCCCTGCCAGATATGTCACACTAAATCACTAAATTTCCTCTTCTAATTCAGTACTTTTCTGCACTTTACGAGAACTATCTCATAAAGGGGAAGAGGATAGGAAAAGTGGTGCAAGGTTTATATTCACTTTTGAATGTAAAACATTTACCAGCATCTCTGGGTGGTACTACAAGTTTTGGCTCCATCAAATTGAATATCTTGATGAAAACACTATCCAAAATTAGTAAGGATAAGAAAAACCAGAGAAACAAATTACATACTGTAGTGAGTTGGTGTTCATGCATTGCATAATGTGATGCAGTTAAAGAGAACCAAATCTAAACTTATTTTGAATGCAGAAAACAGTCCTGTGAATGTAGTCCAGGTTCAGTTCTCCTACTACTATGCCTACAGAGGCCGTATGGAATATTTCCTTAAGCATATTATTCATTTTTTCCCCCTACACCTCACAGAAAAGCTCAGAAGACACACTGAGAGCATATTTCTGACAATAGACATGGAAAGGTGACCACAGAACTACCGAATGGTGAGATTGTTTCCCCGTTTTGAATTATTTTTCTTGGAAGAAACCTTTTTCAGTAAAAGTGGGTCTTTTATCTGCAAAAATGTCCTTTACTTCAGAAAGTTGAAATTCCATCTGCAGAAAAAACATTTCAATCGATTCTTTCTCCCAGCTCAAGAACATGAAATGGGGCACACCTCAGAGTGAGTCCTATCTGTAGACACTGGCTTGGTTAGGCAGTGGGTTTATGCAAGAAGATTTCTAAGTAGCCTGTAAATCATGCATCTAAGAGACCTCAGAAAAAAAAAACCCTTTATGTTTTCTCAGAAGAGAAACAAAAGTCCAATGAAAGTCTAAGGAAAAGCAGGAGGGTTTGCTCCCTTACAGCACCTACCATCCCAGGGACGATGCACTGAAATCATAAAGATTTACCTCCCTCCTTTGAAGCTTGTGATTCCTGCTTCTCTCCTCCTTGGATGGGTGAAGTTGACCTATGGTAAGTTTTACCCTCTGTTCAGCACCACAGTCTGATTCAGAGACAGAAGCCTGCTGTAGGTTTCTCTCAAACATTTAAATTTTCTTTTTGTGTTACTTATAATAAATGGAATTGCAAATGTTCCTGCAAAGTAGATTATCTTTAAACTCATCCCTCCAAAATCCCATCTCCCATAGTATAAGAAGGAAAAAGAGAAATGTAGGATCCCTGGCCAGGTCTGTCTTACAGATCTCAATTTCATGGTTTTAAGATTTATGAACCTAGGAGCAACCATACTCTTTAGAGACCTTCTAGTCATGTCTCACAGGCACTGAAATGCTTTATCAAATGCTTTATCTTCCTCGGCTCTTTCCTTCTTACCTTGCCTAACTCCATGGCAGCTCTAGAGGACTATATGGGGGAACAGCCAATTTTTTAGCTCAAAATCTTCATTAGTAAATGAGGAAATCTTCACTCCCTCTCTGTGTAGTAGAGAAGTAATCTGTCTTCTTACCCACCACTCTGTCAGACACTGCTTCTTTGTGTTTAATATACTTTGAGTAGAATATTCTAATTTCAGTTTTGGCAGGAGAAAAGGAGAGGAGATTCTGTCCATAAAAGCCACACACAATAGCTTGCTGAACTCTTACAGGGAAACAAGTCAGACTGTAAGATGCAATAAGTTTTCCTCAAAATATATCTGATTACATAAGAGGTTGCTGTATTAAAATTTAAATAAGTCTTGAAATATATAGCAATTTGAAGGTACTAGGGAGTGCAAATATGCCTAATAAAGAGAGTGTATTAGCTGTTTCTGCTTTGTGAAATCCAGTCTATAAATACTGTAACATCTTCCTATTTACTTCAGTGCGGGAGGACCAGATTTTGTGAACCTGCTTGTTGGAATCAGCACTCAGTTCAGTTTGAGTGACATTTTTTTAGCTGTGCTTTGGTGGTAATATTGGTCTAATCAGCATTGAAAATTGCTGCTCAGGTCCCTGGGACACTGTACTTTGTGCATTCTCAAAACACAGCATGAATGTGGAACTTGATCCCTCCAGGAAGAGTAACAGGACCTGAGCAGGATCCTAACCTCTCCCAGGGGCCATGCAGCAATTCATGGGACTCAATAGTGTCACACTAGTTTGGCAGAGGTTATGCTAACACCTCTATTAACCTTCCAGGCACAGTCAATGCAAATCAGACATGTCTCAGAGTTGTACAGAACTGCTTTCCAACACAAGTTAGGAAGACAAAGACACTTCAGAAACATCCTACTTGGTATCACCACCACCATCTTGAGGTTCCCAAACACACTTAAAAATCAGAGTTCTGTGGGCACAGTTCTCACTGAAAATCATACACTGACTTCAGGTGAGGTATGAATTCACATGGACACAATTCAAAGAAGGCCCTCTATGCTCATGTTTCATGGAATAATTATTCATTGGAAAGGTGAGTGGGGAAGGAGTCAATAGACAAGCTCCCAACTTACCTTTAGGGCAAAGTTCCAATCCCTCTCATGGTGGCTGTTAAGTATTTTACTCAAAGAAAAGCCCTACCAGAAACCAAGACTCCCTTGGCTGGTGTCCAAGACACCTGCTGAAGATGTGGGTGCCCACTTCCCTCCAGGAGCAGAAGGCTTTGACCCAAGGTGGACTCAGCCCATGAGGCCATGGGTTAAAAGGAGGCATTGCTGCAGGTGGTGTCCTGCAGGGGCCTCTGCCTGTGCTGATGCCCCACAACAGCAGCCCAAAGGTGGTTGAACTCAGCTAGATGGTTTGCACTGGACAGGCACAGAGGATGGTCTGAGGATCAGAGAGGGATCAACATTCTCCCACCTAGCTACTCTAAGATGGGGTTAAAAATTTTTACGGCACTGTCATGTCATTCCTGGAGTGTGCCTTCACAGCATTGCACTTTTCCAACCATGCAGAAAGAAGTTGTCAGTCCACTGCATTTCAGGAGCACTTTGCCCTTTTATTTTTGTAAAGCTGCATGGGAAATGGTAGGTATATGAATGTGTCTCAGAGAAGTTAAATGAAACAACTGTGCATTGGCCCTGTGCAGTTTCCTTCCTGTCACATTCAAACCCATCAGCATCCCAGTCCAAGCACACACAGGGCTAGGTTAGGGAGCTCATCAGGCATGCTATCCTCGCCTTCTGACTTCCTCTTGGAAATAAAAACGGTGGCCCTAATGAGAATTAATTAGGGTTGGGGGTGGAGTGGGGTATCCATCATGGTTTTGTTTGTGTTGTTTGTTTTCTGTAAACCACGGAGGGAAAAAAATCATATTACTTCTCTATGCAATATAGTAAACGTAATAAAAAATGAACACATGGTAATTAGCTTCTCCATTAAGTATACCAAGCATAGACAATAGCAATCGTGCAGCGCTGATTACAGGCATTATCCTTGCCTCTACTTTTTTTTTTTTTTTTTTTTTTTTTTTTTTTTTTTTTTTTTTTTCCCACCATTCAATCAACACTGCTAAATAGAAACTTCAGTGTTCAATATTATAAGACACTAGCTGGCAGTTATACAAAGATGCTTTACACAATGTCATCTGGCTGCTTGCCTGATTCTCATATTACCTTCCTGTCTTGCCTTATACGCTAATACGCATGGCTGATTAGAACAAAAACGCAGAAGCTGCTTCCTTCTCGTCTTGCTTTTTTCAACGGCTTCATGCCTTGAGGGAAAAAAGGAATCATTTGCTAATTTTGCCAGCAGTGCTTAACCTGGGAATGGAACAATTCTCTTTCAATTCCTCATTAGTTATAACTCATACACAAACACTGCCTTGCACCAGACTAATTGGCCAGTCTTTGATTCTACTCTGAGAGAAATGGTGATTACTGTTGTTGTACAGGAGTCCTCTAGTAGTCTTGTTAAAGAGGGTCTCAGAGTTCAAAATAAACATTTTCAAGGGCTGTACAGTATCCAGGGGTCAGATGTCTGGAAACAGGATTTCAGATTGAAAATCCCAGAAGTTCGAATGACTCTGGAAAATGTCGAGGAACTCCTTAAATGACTGCATTTGGGTGGATTTGCTGGTATCAGTAGATCCCTTGGGGAGTCACAGAAGAGTTTATGCCAGTTTCTTGAGGAAGATAAGCCTCCTTGCAGGAAGAATAATTTTCACACATTGAAACAAATGTGGGGTTTATACTCCTGTTTACATATTTCCCTTTTACTCCTTGATTTCTTGTGGTAAAGCTACATCAAGGCAGATGTTGTAGAGGTTCTCAGACAAAGGTTTCTCAGACACATTTCTTAGACAAACATTCATTTTTCCTTGGCTATTTTATCCAGATTGAATTTGAAGTCAGGTCTCCAGGATTTCCAGACATCTAGCAGCCACATCAGGGCAAATTCCGTGTATCTGAAGAACCTGGTCCTGCATGTGGACATGCTTTATAGCAGAATAATCAGTGCCTAGGATGTCTCAGACACATGTTCAGGTGTAAGTCAACTTCACGGCAAATATATCACAAGTTCAATAATTTCCCATTTCCTCAGTGAAGCTTTAAGGAAAAGAATGGGGGGAAATGTAGGACCTTTATATTCAGAATAGGAATTTTTCTACACTCTTAACTAATATATCTCTGCATAGTTATAGCTCAAAGTCTACAGGCTGAAATCTTCCCTTGCAACTTAGCAATAGCTCTGGAATCAGGCTGGCTTGTGGGAATGTGGGTGCTGTAACAAATGACCTGAGTGCACACTGGAAAACAGTCCTGTGTCAGACAGGATCTCTCCTCTGAGGATTGGCCACTGAGCACTGCAAACAGCCAGCAACAGAAAGTGTAAAAAATAATTTTCCCAATTTATTCCGTCATCACTACAAATACACTTCAAAGTAGGCTAAGAATTTGACATCATGGCCCTTCAAATTTACACATGTATACATAGGTATGCACATATAAAATTTAAATACAAATGTGTTACTATACATTAGAATGTGTTGGTGCTGTACAGATTGGAGAAACTTTAGGCCACCTACAAACCTCCTCCCTTTCTTGCTTGGTGACTGTGATAGCTAAGCTTATGCCAGTGGTGTGATATACAGGCAAAGCTCAGGACTAGAAACTAAGCACCAGGAGACTGAAGAGACTCCTTGAAATAACTTTTTCTTTTTTTAAATATGCACCTATGAGGATAAGATTTCTGTGGCTAGAAGGTGAATTCTAGGATTGCCAGGCACTACAGCAGAGTTTCAGCTGCTTCTGCAGCTTTAACTCAATGGCACAGAAAAGTTGGGCTGGGGATACCTTTGCTCATCTGCAGTGGCTCGGGGATCCCGAGTGGGAATTATTCAGGTTTGACTTAATGAAAGAGATATGAAGTGCTGCAACTAGTCCTTCTATTCAAAGGTAGTGGTGGAAGCAGCTCACAGCCCACAGGATTGTACATCTCTAAAGAATATTGAAAATATCAGGAAACATTTTTCACATATTCAAGGTTTAAGCTAAGCAGGTCTGTTTTGCCAAAAACATGTTCCTTTGATAAGTTCCCCCCCAACAATGTGTACACAAAATGAAGTTTCACTGCTGGTGGTCTTCACACATTATGATTGGCCAAGAACAAAAGGCAAAATACAAGTGCTGCATTTAAAAGTATACTTTAAATCCTATCCATATTATAAACTCTTTTTTTTAATAATACTTACACTTTAGAAGGTGACACAAAATCCTGCCTGGTCAGCAGTATATGGACTTGCTTCATTCCCATGAGCCAAGCAATAAGCAGGACCTCAAACACCCCACCTGCCTCCTACTGTTAGAAGAGAAACAGCTCAGTGCTTAAAGAAAGCTTTAAGGGATGTCAATCTGCTGTGTCAGACATCAAGTGCTGTTTTTTTTCCTTAAGAAGATATTGAAGCTATGCTGATGGATGGAGAACTCAAAAAAATTAGGTTCACACTATGGTTATGAAATGTGTCTTTTTACTAATCTCTCACTTCCCTTAGCACCTCTGGCTCTTGCAAAGGCTGTAGCACTGATCATGAGTTCAGTCTTGTCCTCCATGCAGATCATTTTCAGAATTCAGAGAGTACATTTTAAATACAAGGCCACTTGAATAGATGACCTCTTAATCCAGCATGTGAGAAGCTGTTGATGTCACCTACGAATGTTTCAGACCTCAGGCCCAGCCTTCGTGCCCTGAAGAAGACATGATCAAATACTCAGCTTTCATGTTTTCACATGAATGTATGAGTATTCCTGCAAAGGAAATACCTGGTGCTGTAGTGCCCTTCATTGCAGAAAAAAAGATCTAAGCCTGGTACAAAGCTAATCAGATGAAAAGATAAATGATATTTTTTTAAAACAAAATTGTAACAAATTATTAAGGAAATTATTATATTATCCCTCTGTGTGTGTCTTCAAATTCAAGCTTGATACTTTTTGGCAAAAACAAGTTACTGGTCTAAGAGAAGAGGTAACTGGTTTTGTGATGCATTGAAATGATTATTTGTCTCCAGAAAGGCTGGATTCTGTTTTATCCTGAAGAAAAATATATCTATGCATGTATAGAGCATGAATGAATAAAACCACACATTCACAGACCCCTGGTCCTTCAGCACAGGCCAGGACTATTTCCACAAAACACCTTGCACTGTGTTCCTCTTAACTGCTCCCCCACCACCACTGCTCGCATCTCCTTGCATGTACCCACAAGGATAATGAGTAAAACTTCCCTCATACATCACCAACCCTTCCAAAAATACTTTAAATAAATGTGTTTTGAAGGGCAGCTGTCACATCCCTCAAGTTCCACAGGCAGCTGAGAACATGGCACCCTGTTCAGCATCAAGCTTTTCATGATGTTGAATAAGCAGTTACTGTTCCAGCTATCTACAGGACTTACTGGGATTTAGATGTCTTCTAGGTACTTGCTTTGATGTTTAGGAATTAGTTCTTCCAATTTAACTGGAAAAGAAAAAGAAGAAAAAAAAAATTAAAGTTTCCTCTAACTAAATTTTTTTGCAACCTCAAACAATTTTTAATTGTACTTTTCTTTCAGATGATTGCTTCTTTACATTAGAAAATTTCTTCAAAAAGCATTTTACATGTGCATCAGTGTTTGCTTCAGTAATGCATTTTGAAGCTTCCTGCAGAATTTTCATGGTGAAGCATCCTGTTCTTGTACATCTTACAGTAATCTTATTAAGTGATTTGCACTCTGATTTCTTAAGTCAACATGTGGCATGATATGACATCAAATTACATCTGACCTTCTCTGTTCCCTCAAAACCACGCTTCGTCAGAGATATATGCATTTTATAGCAGATATCTTTTACTTTAAAATGTGGTCACAAGAAGCCAAAGGTTGCCAGTATTACCTATCTTATCTGCAGGGCAGCTGGTAAATGCATACCCAGATTGTTACGGTCATTTTTCTTCTCCCTATTTTCAAGCTAAAATAACATTATAGCTTATAAACTACAACCAGATAAGGCAGTGAACTCAGATAATGCTCAGGGGAGATGATAGAAAGCCTATCTCCTCACAAATTAACCACAGTCATTTAGGATCTATAATAAAATCTGGCATTTTGCCAGTTTCTCAGCTATTTAATAAAGGGTTATTTAAACCATGATTGAGATTTTTTTTTGGTTGCTTTAGAAAAAAAAAGAATGACTTTGAATTCTTGCACTTAAATCATTAAAAGATGCATCTCTGAGTTAAAAGGTATATTTGTACTGAGCTGGCATGGGTGCTTTTGCCTGACAGACTGTTTTCACACAGTAAAGCAGATTCTTTCGGACAAAGTTTAGCACAAGGCTTTAATGTATCAGGCCAGACACAAAAACACAGTGAGGTAATGCCATGGGATAACACTGAAATATTAGTGAGGAGGAAAGCTAAGAGCTGGCAGCCTCAGTGTGTCAGGCTGAGGTTTTATGATCTGGGAAGACTGAAGGGATGACCAGTGCCAGCAGGCAAAGCACCACCCTGTCTTTCTCCTGCCACACAGCTCTCCCCCTCTGACACTAAATAGGAAAACTTGCACTAGGAGCTGTTTTTACACCTGTCATTTAAATAATTTTTTGTCTTGTGCTGTCCTAGCTCTGAGCACAGATACTCTTCTTTACCCTTGATCTAGACATAGGTTACACCAGTAAAGGAGCCATTCCCTGTCCAAGATGAGCCAGAATCCACTCCAGCTTAGACACCTCGTTTCCCTGTCCCAGCATGCTCTGAATGTAGGCAGTTGGTGGGAAAAGGGACATAAGGACACTAATTCCAGCTCTGTGCCAAGCAGGAACTTACTCACAGAGAAATGCAGTAAACACAGCATTTATAACAGGAAGATGCAGTGCTACAGCTGGTAACAATAAAAGAAGCTTTACTGTATGAAAAGATCAAGTTTTACATCTGTATAATCTAAATCAGGTTGGTTTAAATGCTAATGCTTTCAGTTCTGCAACACATTTTCCCCTTAGTTTAATATTGCCTTGGTAGTGTGACCTTCAACTTTTTTCACAAAACCCCTTTCTCTAGTAATTTGGTGAGAGAAAATTAAGAATAAAGCTCCTGTGTAGGAGGACTACTGGTCTGAATAAGCTTTTTCAGAATGAAGTACTGAATTTTTCTCAATTTGCATGAATTTCTCAGAGTATTTTGTGTATAGGCCCAGAGCTTTGTGTGTATTTTAATTACATCTCAGGATATAGAGTGCTGGCTTTTGTTGTTAATGTTGTCAGGGCCATAAAGTTGATGGTAGGCAACAAAAGACTGAAGGAAATTTACCACAATTTTGTTTTTCTTCTAATTTATATATGACTCACTTGCTTCCTTGCTCTTACATTAAAGTTCTTTCTTTACCAACAGGGCTGATAAACCTGATGGCCTGAAAACCTAAAAGAATGAAACAAATATGTTTAATTATTCATATGAGGAGTAGGTTTTATTTTATTTAACAGCTTTCCCTCTCAGACAGCTTATTTCTAAGAGGTTTTTGGGGTCTTTTCTATTTGTATAATTGACATAGTCCAAAGAAAGGAACAGTGAATTTTACAGTTGCTTTTGTTATTCCATTTTTTATTCTTTTTCCAACTAATCTACTCAGATTCTTTCCACATTTGTTTATTCCTATCTTTTCTTTTCTAGCTCTATGCCTTTGGGTTCAGGTGCTACAATTATCCTGCATAGCACCTAATACATCAGGGTACTGACCTAGTGAGTTATGTCTTGCAATTTAAATCATATTCTTGTAGAAGCATCAAATTATTTAGGCTGGAATGGGCCTTTCAGATCATTGAGTCCAACCCCTAACTCAGCACTGCCAAGCCCCCCATTAAACCATGTCCCTTAGAGCTGTGTCTGAATGTCTCTTAAATACCTCCAGGGATTCCACCACTTACCCAGAAATCCTGTTCTAATGCTGGACAATGATCCTATGAAAGAAAAAATTCTTAATATAAATCTATCCAATCCAAACCTGCCCTGGAGCAATTTGAGGACATTTCCCTTTGTCCTATCACTGGTTGCCTGAGAGAAGGCACCAACCCCCACCTGCCTACCAGACACTCTAAGGTAGTTGAAGAGAGTGATAAGAACCCCTCTGAACCTTTGTTTCTCCAGGCTAAACAGCCCCAGCTGCCCCAACTGCTCCTCAAAAGATTTGCTCTCCAGACCCTGCATTGGTCTTGTTGGATCCTTCTCTGGCTTTACTCCAGCACCCGTGTCCTTCCTGAACTGAGCAGCCCATAACTGGACAGAGCACTTGAGATGTGGCCACACCACTGCTGACTTCAGGGGAGCAATCACTTCCTGGGTCCTGCTGGACACACTGTTTCTGCATGATGGTGAGCGTGATTCTGAAAGGAACACATTTTCAATGTTGTCACCATTAGAAGCTGCCTGTGATGATTATTCAGCTCCTTGTTGCCTGCCTCTTAAATACCCTTTGACACCAGATTAATTCAGGAGCAACTTTTGTTCATCTTCAGAACTCAAAGCTGAGCAAATTGTAGTGAATGACATAACAAATATTGAGGCAAAACCTTAAATTTGATAAAGCTTCAGCTGCCTTTTTAGGCTGAAGTGCAGTACTTTTCCTTATTGTTGTTTTTATTAAGGAACAAATGTTCTTTGGCAATTATATCAATTTGATAGATTATTATTTTTAGTTGTTGCATAATGTATTCATGAGTAACGATTTTCATTACCCTGGTCACGACTCCTCTGAGACATTAACAGACATTTTTCCTTGAGGAGTACAATTTGGTAAGCAACCAACTGTTAATGCATGAACTAGAGGAAATGTAGTTGAGAGAACAGAAGCTGCTATATGGCTGGCAGCTATAGATGTACCTTTGAAAGTGAATTTGCAGCTGGACTAGATAATCCATGCAGCTTTCTCTTGCCCCAGGCCCAGTATTTCATCCAAATCATGGTTGCTTACTCAGCACCTGCAGTGGAGCACAGATGCACGTGGGATTTCAGCAGAAATGTGCCAAGGAGCTCTCTCAGCCAGAAGTGTCAAACTGGATTCTGGATAAAGCAAATGAAAGTTTGTCATTTGGGCCTTTATTATGTCAGGATACATGTCATATAAATATTTGTGTGAAGCTGACTAATTGCAGATGAATTGAGCACAGGAGCTGAATTGAGCTATGACTTAGTCAAAAACAAAGTTAGTCACCATTACCATGACCATTTAGTAACCATTACCAGCCATAGGGGAAAAAAGAATTGTGAGTGAGGAAGTAGTAGTCAGGGATTGAGTCTGGGCTCAGTTCCCTGTTCTGCCACAGGAGCTGCATGTGGCAAGATTAGATGGTAATATCCTGGCTCAGTAGGGCAGGTGACTTTTCTGAAAGAAACAGGAAATAAACAGGTACTGAATAGCAACTCAGTGTAAGCAGGGCTGATTGTGTGTTAATGAGATGCTGAAATAGTTATTCAGTATATGCAAAACCAGAGCTGGCCCCAGATGAACCTGCATAAATGAAAAGCATTAACAGTGGTATTAAAAACAAGCCCTTCATCTCTCTACATACTTCAGGTCCTCATTTGCAAAATAAGACTAATATACTGCTTTGAATAATAAGAATGCCTTCTATTTTGTTGGTGTGAATGCTTTGGATTTGAGTGTCTTTTCTAGTTGCATGCACATCAATAACCCAGAAGTCCTGATTTTAGCTTTGAGAGGGAGAAGAAAAAGAAAGGGAAAGGGAAAGGGAAAGGGAAAGGGAAAGGGAAAGGGAAAGGGAAAGAAGGAATTCTGACCTTCAGCCAGTTCTTCACCCAGCACAATGTGAACCTGCTCATCTTACAGTCATCAGATTGGTTAAATAGGACTTTCCCTTTGTAAGCCCACACTGACTGTGCCTGATTGAACAATGTGATTGCATTGCTCTTTAAATGCCTTTTGATAATTCCCAGTATGATCTTCTGCATAATTTGTCCAGGAACTGAGGATAAAGTAATAATTCAGTAGTTTCCTGGGTCTTTCCTCATGCCCTCTCTGTAAATTGGAATACTAGTGGCTAGCCTTCCATCAGTGGGGATATCCCCAAACACCCAAAATCTTTGATAGATGGTTGAGAGGCATCCTGCCCTCACATGCACTTACTCCTTCAGTACTCTGGGATGAATCCCATCAGGCCCCATAGGCTTGTGAATTTTCAACTGGTACAGCTGTTCCTCAGAACTATCATACCACATATTCATCATATCATATACTAGCTTTCCAGTATCATATATGCTTCTTTCTTCTCTCCCTCATTCTTTCTCAGTCTCTGTACACCTTCATCTGCTGGTGGAATATAATAACACTTTTTATAAAATTCATAAAGTGAAGGGTAAAGGTTTTGACTTTCTTCCACTTACCAACTGGGACCACCAAAAGGTTTGTGAAAATAGAATTTTCAGTGATAAAGCTGTAATCCACAGTGAAAGTACCTGAAATATTGGGAGAAAGACCCTTCATTCAGAATTTCCAACCTGCCTTGCTAGAACTGGGAGCTTCAGATGATTCAGTTAATATTAGAGGAAACAACACCTTGGGGGCATAACTCTTCTGTTCCCCCTCTCCCTCAATCCTTGACCAAAAACTGTGAAGTCTCCAACTGAATTTACAGTTTCCTCTGCCCACAAAAAAGTCTATATTGCTTACAACTTCTATTTAACTTGAATCTCAATTCTAGACTTCAGAGCTTTCTTCTTCTGGGGGATTTTTTAAAGGACAAAACCAGACCCTCCTTTCCTTACTGGCAATATTCTAAAGTTTTGGGTATTTATGATCATTTGTATAACTTTAGCTGGAAGTTATCAGAATTCTCACCAAACTTACAGAACTCATGACTTCACATCAAATGATAAATAAATGCATTTTTTCCGTAGACATATGAAACTTGCTCTCTACACTTCATCCATTAAAGTTTAAGCAAACACCCTTTGGCATGTTGCAAGCACTTTTACCTGCAGAATAATAATATTTCCTTTGATTAAAGCTTGGATGTCTTACAGATCATTGATTTATAGGAAAAAAAGTGTGACAAGACACTCAAGGAGGGAGTGGATATTGAATAGAACTCAGATTTTGCAAAACACTCACATTTTTCTCTTTTAATAAGGACAAGTCTCCTGGCAAAAGATGGAAAATAAATCAATCAATTATTTTAAAGAAATGTCTGTTCACTCTCTGTGATGTGTCTTTATATAAATACAAGTTTGTTTAACTCTCACTAATTCTCCCACTAAATTCAATATCTTTGCAAGCTGAACACAAAGTTTTTGTATTAATCAGTAATTTCATAGCTCCAGAGACATTCCCCTTTTCACCTGACCATCTTTCTCCCCACCTTTTTCCTACTAAATCTCCATGTACATTTGGGTTGGCTGCCTCAGAAATGTTTCATGCTTTTCTGAGGCACAGCCTTTGTTTGCCCAGAAGTCTTTTAAACTGACTCACAGGTGAGCACTCAGTAGGCCAAGAGTTACACTGACCTACTGACAGCAACAGAAGGTGCTAATTTTTCATCTTTTTGAATAGCTGGTCTTTATTCAACTGCTGGAAGAGAGGCTGATGTTTCTTGCTGTTTCTACAAAAGAGTCCTCTTGAGAGTTCAGGGCACTTTTTATTTCTTGGTTGAATTGTGTACAGCCCTTTTATACTTTTTTTGCAGCCAACTAGCTTACATGTATTTCAGTATTAAATGCACAAGAATTCTCTAAAAACCATCTAGAGATTCATTACATTAAAACCCAGAAAGGACCATTAGATTGTCTAGTCTTTATATCACAGACCAATTATACATCATTTTCACATGGAGCCTAAAGACTGGCTTCTGACAAAAGCATAACTTCTACAAAGGTATCAAATCTTGATGAGCATACTAAGCAATGGAAAATAATCCACCTCTTCTGAGAATTATCTGCTGTAATGGAAATCACTACTGAAAAACTGCACTCTGTTTTTCAGATTAATCTGCCTGCATTCTGCTTCCAGTCATTGATTCCAGAGAAGCCCTTTAGAAAATATTTTCTTTTTTCATTAAGTTATTTAAACACTGCCACCAAGCCTTGTGTCTGATAGACCAGCTGAACTTGCTGGATTTTTCTTTGTGAAGAATTTCCTCTGCTTTTCTCGTGTCTTTCTAACAGTCTCCAATTTCTCAACTTTTTTTTTTTTTTAAAGAAGGTGCCAGAAGAAAAGAAGAAAAAATGTTATTCTAGTATTAATCCTATTCTAGCTCATGAAAGTTAAAACAACTTCCTCATTTCTCATCAGTGATCTCCACTGTATACATCCCCAGCTGGAAAAACTTGGCATATTTTGAAAACAGTTTTGGAATCAGGACTTTTAGCCCTTATTCCCATTGAAGAATCCCAGTCAGTGACATTTCCCTCTGTGCATTAATTCCTTAAGGTCTATTATTTAACTAGTGTTTGATTCCATTTCACTTATTCAGTACTGATATTAAAAAGAGCAAGGTTTTTAATAATGGTCAAATGCAGTGCTGTCATAGTCTATCCATCTATCTATCCAAGTCTTAATTAAAATAAAAAGAATACATTGAGTTTGATTCATGCGACCTCTTTACCATGAAATCATATTTTTTCATATTTACATATTTTTATTTCTTTTCAAATTTAAACTTTCATCATATTTTCTGCCTTTTTACCTTGTTCTGATGGCAGGGTGGCAGGTTTGCCAGTCTCTGTGTATTCTGTTATCCTTAGTTTGTGGGTTTTTTAGTATTATCATAAATTTATTAAATGCAGTCTTTTGTGTAGGTTTCTGTGATATATTTCTAGCCAGCTGTTTTGGAGAACTTTGAAAAGTTCTCTTATTTTTAATACATATATCTTTAATACATACTACCACCTTCCTTAGCCACAGATGGACTGGGCAGTTATTCCCAGCACTAGTGCAATGAAATACCTCTTGCTCCTTCTTTACAAATTCCTTGGAGCCTTTTTGCCTTTAGTAGTCAGAAGAAGTGTCAAATACTTTATAGACCACCTGCCCATTTTCTCAAAATACTCTTCCCATGGTTCTTTGTGTTGCTGAACTTACTGGATAAATACACAGAGCTAGACAGTTCAGCCTGCTGCCAGTACAGAATGCAAGGGTCTTATTGACTAAGGCTATTAACCAAAAACATTTTTAATCAAGCATTGACTTTCTTGATTCAGAAAACTCACACAACCCTACGACCAGAAGTATAAACTCAGATTTCTATTTCCCACATGCCCTGAGTATTCTGTCCCTCAGCCAGCTGTCCTTGGACTCACACAAGGGGTCAGAGTTATTGGGAGGGTATACACAAGTCTATGCACTGCAGGTGCAACTTGGCCAGATGTACTACAGGTGGAGCCATCTAGAATGCTGTTAGTCAGAGAGCTGAGATAATCCACACAGAGAGAGACATGGAATTTTGGCTTGCTTTGCCTTGGCAAAAGAGAGTCTGAAATTAAATTTAATAATGTGGTGTTTAATAAATATATCATGGGAGATGGGCCAGTATGTCTGAAGGAGAAAAGCTGGTTAAAGTAACAATGTTGACACCAGAAAAAATGTATCTATATTAGCTGGAAATGAATGTAGACTCAAGTCCCTGATGTGACGTGGCACATTGCAGTATCCTGACCCCAGGCCTCATCCTCAGCAGTTCCTTTACTGCTGTGTCCATATTTTCATGGCTCTGCCTAAACCCCACACTTTTTGAGAGTTATGCCAGTCTACACAATCTCTGTTGTCCTTGAAGAAATAGCCCCAGTTGCAAAGCAAGGAGCATTTTTATCACTCTGTTTATCAAATGACATAAAATGCATTTGGGCAAAAGAAAATTTCAGAGCAAAAATATCAAGATCATGCAGTAACTTGTCTGAGCATTTATGCAATGTAAATAAAAATCTCATTGGAGAGGGAATCAGGATTGGTTTTCATTGTTTGTTTGTGTCTTTTTCTTAAACTAAAAGTATTTTTCCTCTCATTTGAGTAATCCTGATTACTGCAGTACCACCTGTGACAGCTGTAACCATTACTTAATAATAAAATAAGAGAAAGTAATAACAATGTCAAACGGCTGCTGCAAATATAAAAAAGAAAAGAGAGTTATTTGACACTAGATGAGTATGAACAAATGAGTATTTCTTGTTTCAATATGTATTTTAGAAGTGACCTTTCTTCTTCCAAAGTTGTACCTTTGCTCTTGTTGTCCCAGAAGGCAATATCAAAAAAGAGTTGAAAAAAATCAAACTGTCTTACAAGCCAGCAGGAGAAAGCACTCAGGTTTGAGCCCCCACTTGCTGAACTTCTGCTAAAGCAGAGTTAAAAACTCCACATATCAAAAGGAAGAGAAGATGTAAGTGCTCTCTGCCAGCTACAAAACAAAACTAGATTTTCAAAAGCAGTTTATCATTAGCACAAACAGGGAAAGGAAAAGAGAAACTTTGAGAAATCTCTGCAAGCAGATTTTAACTTTTTGTAATATATATGACATTCTTAATCATTCATTGGCTAGTTTTCTACTGTAGCTTTTGGCCTATACCTCATCTAGAAACAGTTAACTGCAAGAATTAGAGATGTGAGGACTTGATGGGAAACAAATTCCATGTTGTGAATAAAAGGAGCAGAGCCCTTAACACTGTGACCACTCAAAAAAATTAGTTATTTCTACTTTTCATAAAATACCATATTTGCAAGATGTGAATATCCCAACACATCAAACATTTTAGTTTTTATGACTCCTAAAGGCAGTCACATTATCATGACTTTTAGTTTAGTGACAATGGCCTTAATTAGGTCAGAACATCAGATTGAAAATTATGCAACCACAAAATAAACACAGGAAGAGCCCTGCTTGCAGAGTGCAGCCAGCACTGCTTTTTTTTTGCTTTTTTCTTGGATTCAGTCTCCAATTTGGCTTCACTGGTTTTTTCAACTGGTTTTCCAGCTTTGGAACCCCACAAAAACAAGTTGAATATTGTCACTATCTGTCCCAGGCACCAAAGATCTCTGGGCTCTATAGGTGATGTTCTGTCAGGGGAACACAAAATGAGGACTAGAAAGCCTACCAAGCTCCAGTGCAGCTCAGTTGCAGAGTGCTTACAAATTTGTCCTACATACTGACATTAAGACTTTTTTAGTCAGGTAAGTGATGCAGCTATTCACAGATTTGAAGGCCAGCAGGTATTTCCCTGTTTATTTAGCTGACAGCTACAATATTGGTGAGGTATGAGGGTATAGCACAAAGGCTGTACTTTTCAGGTGACTTCCAGCTGTAACACGTAATTCAGGACATCTAGTCTTTTGAAAGACCAGTCTAAGGTTCCAATACACAGACAAAATACCACCCAGCACACACTATCTCTTCCCTACAGAGAGGCAGACAAAAAGAATGAACCATAGTAATGTACAATTGCTTAATGTGAAGCTAAATCTGCTGGGCACTGAGCATCTTCTGAATGGAAACACTGAAAGCTTCAGTAGAAAAACAAAGCAAAATACATCAGTGCTCACATAGCAGCAGAATCTTGGGGTTAAGCTTTCCACTGTGTGTGTGCATCTGCCAGATTTACATTGGGTACCTGTGAACAGTGGGCCCCTGTGATGTGTAGAGGCAGTCTGAGAATGGTATGAGATGTAACAACAGTGTGGAGTTAAAATATACCACTACTGTCAAAGGATTCTAGCTTCCTTATAACTTTTTACTTGTCCAATACTCACAATTTTTGCTTCTCTCTTCTCCTGAGACAATGTATGCTGGCATCCAGTGCTCAGTCATTCCTCTCTCAATAGGCAGTATAACTATCAGACTTTTCCTCTCCAACATGTAGGGTTATCTCCCTGTATTAGAAAGTTGTTCTCCTGTTCAAACATAAATGGGTGCCGTATTGAACACTGTAGAACAAGACACAAAAGTTGCTAATATATTTTCCATTTTCACCCATTCTCCCTGTCTTCTAAATCTTACATTCAGCAACTTGGAGGTAGCAGAATTTAATTACTGAAACACGTCAATCACCAGTTTTAGGTCCATTGTGAAAAGCAAATTAGATTTCCTTGTGTAATACAAAGGCCTTTCCTTTGTTTTGCAATAGAAATGACATAGCACAGGCATGAAAAGCACAGATAGGAAAAAGACAAAAGGGAGGAACTGGACTGTGAACATGAAGGACATATTTATACTGATGGACACAAGAACAGCTCTGGAATAAGAACTGTATTGGTCTGATACATAAGGGTACATTAGTACACAGGTCAACAGGAGTTAAATTCAGCCTTGCAACTGCATTATTATTAAAAAAGAAAAAAGATATAAAGAATCATAGAATCATTTAGTGTCGAAAAAAGACCTTTAATGTCATCAAGTACAACCATTAGCCTAGCACTTCCAAGCCCACCAGACTTGAAGAATCCTCTCTTTGTTAGGTTATTGCTTCTCAGTGAATATATGAATAGCCAAACTGGTGAGAGCCAAGGCTGACAGAAGACAGAATTTGAGGTTACAGCTGCCCTAAGGGGCTCGACCAGGAAGAACTAAGCAAATGGCAAGACTAGACTACAGCCCTTCATTACACTTCCCCAGTCATCAGCTATTTTCAGCCCTAGACTACGTCTGGCTACTGTGTATCGTACATTCCCCGAAGTATTTCTCTTCCATTAACCTGTCCAGTCTCCCCTAGCTCCCCCCTAAACCTTTAGTATTCACTTCATCCTTTGGCAGGCAGTGTCACTGACATATCACCTGCTCCATGAAGAATAAACTTCTTCTGCTTGTTTTGAAGCTTGTTCCTACTATCTGACTTTGATGATCCTTAGTACTTGTAGTGGAAGAGACAGTGAACCATCAACTCCCATCCATCCTCTCCACCTCACTCCTGATTTTATAGCCTTCTAGTATGTCCCTTGTAATTTGTCTCTTTTCCAGAAAGAAGAATCTGAGCTTACTTAGCTATTCCTTGCACAGCACACGTCCCATATATTGATAGCCCTTGACAATCAAGGACAATTGAACCTTTTTCCACTTCTACCTATATTCTTGCTGAGATGAAAAGACCAGAACAGTATAAAGACACAGACATGCCATGCATTTATATAAAGGCATAATGAACTCTGTTTTGTTCTCTATTGCTTTACCAATAGTTCCTAACATTTGCAGTTTTGTTGTTGTTGTTGCTCAGTGCTGACCACTAGGCTGTCATTTTCATGGAATTATCAATTGTTTCCAAAGTCTCTCTCAAAACTGGCAAAGGCTAGGTCAGAACCCCCATTTTACAAATGAAATTTGGGTGATGACTTTCCTATATGCATCACTTTACTTTGACAGGCATTTCATTTCACTCTCTATCCTGGCTGTGCAAAGCCACATGTTCATTCTGAGCTTTCTTTTCAGCATGTTCCACTCTTAGCAATGCTTCAATAGCTGCCAGGAGCACAATGCACCAGAGCCTGCACACAGAAGCTGGTGTCTCCCATCCTCCATTCAGCAGGACACCTCCAAGTTGAGGTGTCTTACTGAAACATCAGCATGAGGAAAGATGAGACATGGAATCCCAGAAAAAAAATAAACAGGGAAATACAGGAATGAAGCTGAAAGAACTTTTTGTCTGTCAGTAATTATTAATGCACCTTAATGGTTTTGGAATCTAAGTTGTAACTTATTCAATTATTTTATAAAGAAGGTGAAATTCAGCATCTGTGTGTGCATGTGGAAGTCTTGTCTAAGGTCTGGAAATCAAAAAGAGAGAAAAAATATTAAAAGCTTACAGCAAAGTTTCCTCTGGACATACCTAACCCATGCCACTGCTTTCCTTATAAAACTTGACAGTGTCTTTTATTGAGATTAGAAGTAGTGTTTATTACAAAATTCTAAATTGAGGTTTTTTTCAGCCACAATAAAGAAAGTCTAGAAGATTGCTAAGGAATACACAGAATGGAGAACTTCAACTTGTTTGGTCAGATTTTAGTGAGAAGACAATGTCATATACAATTTTATAAGCTTACGTAAACTCAAAGAAATTTGGATCACACAGACCTATCCTATTATCCAAATTCTGTTTGAAAGCATGGTTGGTTTCTGGTCCTAATTTTATGTGTTGCATGCAAGGATATTACAACTTACCAATTGTTCTTCTTTTTTTAATGGTGGGGGGTGGGGGGGTGTATTTTTGTTGGTTTTAGGGTGTTTTTTGGTTTTTTGTTCATAAACATTAGATGTCTCACCCAAAATACCTGGAAGGGTATGTCAGAGGTTTATTTCCCACTGTTGTATACATACTTATTTTCCCTATATTTTGGGTCCAGATAAAGAACTTCCACTATAAAATTCCATCAGCTTTGTGACAGACTTTAAATGTGACAGCTCAGACAAAGAGAAATATTTTGCAACACAACAACAGTTACAAAACAGTTTTGTTTTTTTTTTTTTGCTCAGCGTGGCTGTTTTAGCCAAATTCCACTGGGCCTTTCTAAACACCTTCTTCCCTCTGTCTCATCCCCCACATACTTCACAGGGTGACTTAACCTTTCATTTGTCTTGAGTTTTTGTAGTGGCACTGCCCGCTGTTTTACTGCATTTCATCTTTTTTTGCAGCTTTGCTGAACTCTCTCTTATGAACAAAAGTAGCAACACTTGCAAAGTGCTTAGGGATCCATCTGCTTAGCAAGATCCTGCAAAGCAGGATTATTACTGCCACTAACTAATAAATAACAACATTCGCATTCCTCCCAGAAATAACTGCATTTATTTTGTCTAGAGCCCATCTTCAGAAAATAAGATGGCTAAATAAATAAATAAATAAATAAATAAAATAAGATGGCACAATTTGTGATGATACAAGGGTGCATTGTGTTCTTAGGTCAGGGAAAAAGTGATGGAGTCTGGGAAGTCATCGCAGGAGCTTCCTGTATGCAGATGGTGGCGGGTCCAGAGGGTGGCAGGGCAGGGCTTTGCCAGCTGCAGTCCATCCCAGAGCCTCAGCAGGGTCAGGGCAGCTGGGGAGTGGCCATGGGAAAGCCCAGCCCAGGAATCAGGTGTCGCAGTACGACAGGAATGAGCGACACTCACACGCTGAGATGTTCAAGGCAAAAAAAAAGAGCAAGTTTATTTACAGACCTCGACATTTATAGCATTCTGACAGTGACCGTGGTTTGGAGGAAGAAAATTGTCCTCTCCAACCACATTGGTCAAACCAACAGTCCATCAATTCTCTCCTCCTCCAGAAAGGAATGGAAAACAATCATTATTTACATGAAAAGTGCGTGAGAAATTCCATTACAAGAAAGTAAACATCAGAAGGCTTAGAAGAACTTTAGAAGAGCAGGGTGACAATCAGGCACTGCCCTGGGGCAGGGTTGAGGGCTGGATAGGCTGTTTGGTTGAACTGAAATGTGGTCCTGGGCCATGAGCAGGGTTGGAAACCCCCCAGGAGGTGCTGGCAGGAACAGTCCATCACATCTGTGCCCTCAGGCCGTGGCAGTGTGCCCTTGGGTGAACTCCAGCTACATTCATCCTTTGCTGTCTTCATCCCCCCCACTCCCCTTTTAAAACTCTTGGGAACTGGTACCAACAGGTTGCAGCATATTAATATACCTCCTGGGGTGTTGGTAGGCCAAGCTTTAACTGGTGCATGACTGAGTGTTTCAGAGTCCTGGCTCCATGTTCTGATATTAACTGTGTTTGTCATGCTACGTAAGGGCCATGATCAGCAACTGGCCTCAGGCAAAGGGAAAGTAATCAGTCTTTTGGAGAACTTTTCCAGCGGCTGCCAAGAATTTTCTGCATGAGGAAGCCTATTAACAAGCATCATGTGAGAGAGTGTTTACAGAAAGTCAGAAAATGCTGACCCAGGATGAGGAAAATGTCTCCTCTGCGTAGTTTCACAGCTGAATAACTCTCTGATATTTCATTGAAGGGATTTATAGATAAGAGTTACAAAATAACTGTACAAAAATGCTTTTAAAACATGTTTATACCAACAACAGCCTGGCCCTGTATGGTAATATTTGAGCAGAGATTACGTTGCAAGGGACAAAAGAATGTTCCTGGGGTGTAATATCTGTGCAAAGTAGGGTCTCAAAGGTCAGGTGGAGCATCTGACCCCCAAAGCTCCTTACTCACCACCTCACCTTGTGACTGGGCCAGAGCAATGACAAGCCTGCAAAAGCCTTGTGCACAAGTTAACTTGATGTGCTCCCTAAAGGAAACACAAAACCTCCAGTCATGTAATGAAAATAAACTACACCATTATGAATGGTAGATATTATTTATTACACAGAAGGAAAAGGTCATTTTAAGATTCCTGTCCAGCAGCTTTGTCAGAAAAGCAAATATTCACATAAACTATGCCTTTTAATTCTGTTGTAATTTTGCTTTTTTTGGTTATAAATCAATGTTCAGAGCTGAAACATGGGATGTAAGCATGGGATGTAGGCTGACAAAGTCATTTCCCTGATAAAAATACATATCAGAGAATTTCTCAAACCAAATTGTCACTAATTACATCAGTTTAACTATTTTCTTGTGCTTGCCTCTAGACTTTCAAATGATTAAAGCATAGCAGCTTCTCAGGTGATTGCAAGTTGGCTGCCCTAAGCTTATCACCAGGGATTTAAGAAACCCATGGTGGAGCAGTGAGGATGACCTGTCAAATCATATTGAAGCATTTCTGTCACCTGTGTGATCCCTCTTTTTTCACTGAGCTGGGGCAGGCACAGCCTTCCTGCCCCATCTGCTGCTATTTTGTGCACAACTGCTGAGAATTTTTTATTGGTTTTATTTAAACCAAAATGAAAAAAAAAAAGTAAAAAAAGGAGGAACCCAACCCATTGTGACAAAAGAGATTAGTCCAACTTGTGCCTGAAGTTAATACTCAGCATTGCTGCTTTGAAATAGTGACATTTCCATTAAAAACGCTAGTAATCAAATCATCCTGAACCAAACCGTCTGCCTTTGTAACTGAGATTCTATCTACAATGGCATTTAACATAAACTGTAAACACAGAAAATGAATTTTTCTTTTATGTATTCCCTTGTACTCTAAGCAGATAAATTTCAAAATGTGTTATGTTTTATCTCTCTTTCGAACTTCTCCAACTTGTTCCTGTCTGTGCCTGTGGACACTTACACACACATCCTTGGGCATGTGCTCTATGTACACACAGAGTGGTGAGGTTATAAAAAAGTTTCAGAGCAATTTAATCTGCATTTTTTACCCCTGCAGGTGAGCTCTGCCAGATAGTTGTGCTTGTATGATCTCCTAATATACCCAGTTTTCATTCTGAAAAGTCAGCCAAAAAAAGGCATCTCTGACAAATATTCCTGCTTTTCTCAAAAATGATGAATATGAAACTTTACCCAAAAATTATACTGGGCTTTATTTTCCTTGGATTTTTTTTCTTTGATTTAGGTAAAAAATAATAATAATGATAATAATAATAAAAAATATCAAATTCAATCATTTATGGAAAAAGGAATAAACTAAATAATAGAATTGCACAGAACTGTGTTTTCCTGACCTTTCTTATTCATCTACTGATGGAAAACAGTATAAATTACTTACATCCCACACTGGCCATGCAGACAATCAGTAGTGTTTTGGTAGGCAAGCATCCTACCAAAACACTACTACGTGCATCCTATGTGCTGCACCAACTCCTCCCAGAGCTGTGAGAGCAGAGAGACAGAGTCAATGGCTCATGGGAACACGTCCTCAGTGGAAGATGAATCCTTTACTACCTCCTGAAGAAAGGTGTTCACCACGTGTACCAGGCTGTGTCCCCTGCTCTGCTGGGGGCTGCACACCCCAGGGTTGTTCTGCTTAGAGAGTCAGGCAAAGCTGAGCTCAGAATCACAGTGCTGGCTGTGGATTGGCCCATCTGGATCTCAAATATCTACAATGGAGACTGCACAGCTTCTCTAGGCAAACTCTCTGTCCCACTGCTTGCTTGTACACATGGAGAAAAGGGTCTAAAGCACAGAGGCTTGTGGCAATGGCTTCCCCTCAGAAGCACTTACATAAATGTCAGAAGCTGAACTCCCCTCTCCATACAGTGTCCTCAAAAGTCACATTCTAACCAACCCATTTGGCATGTTCTGGACTGAACAGCTCTTGGAGATCTGTGGCCAAGAGCTGAGCTGTGACAAAAGCTCTACACACCCTGTGGAGTGATTCTGCTACCTGAAACCCAAACATGTCCATTTAGAAGACAAAACTTTCTGTTTCTTCTTCTGCTGTCACCATTTCTCTTTCTTGCTAACGGGGGCAAGGGTGAGTGGTCATCATATCTGAAAAAAGCTCTGAGATTTTGGTGCTGAAACAGTTAAATGAGCAAGGCCAAGATGCTTCCCAGGTGAAGCTCGGTTGGTTAGAGCATGGTGCCAACAATGCCAAGGTCGTGGGTTTGATCCCAGTATGGGTCATTCACTCAAGGGATGGATTCAGTGATCCTTGTGGGTCCCTTCCAACTGAGACTATTCTGTGACTGGGTGAGCCTTGCCCAAATTCTGAGCAGCTAATGAGATTTTAAAGGTGTTAAAGTTCTGCTGAAGAAGCGCAGCAAGCACAGAGGTGATATTTAAGGACATAGGCTATGAGAGTGATAGAAGCTTGCAGGCTAGAAGGCTCAGTGCAGTGGGTGTATTTTCTCTGCTTTGGAACAACAGCTGAGCACTGTAAGAGAGACTTTCTATAACTATCTGTCACAATCTTGGCAAGAAACAACTGAAGGAGATGCACGAGGATCTAACTGACCTTTTGCAGCTAAGACAACACAAATGCATGCAATGCAATTACCTTGTGTTATAGTGACCAAAAACAAACAAAAAAAAAATCATTTCAGCTCTGGACCCAAATGACAAGTGTCCTAATACTTAATTTTTTTTTCCCAGTAGTGATGTCTGAAGAAAACTCTGAGTCATCCAAACAGCAAAAAGATTAAAAATATCCACCTTCAACTCTAGACAAAGATGAGAGTTTTCCAACCTGATGTTGGGAAGAAAAAGTCTGTTTGCTTCCTGTAAAAGTAGGGTGGTATTTTGTAAGATAAATTAGAATGCAGGATACAGAAGCCATCCCCAACCTACCTCACTTCTCAGTTATTGTACAGCTATGTCTTGCAGATCAACTGTTTTCAGTCATTGTCAGAATATCAGAATAGTAAATCCTCAGCTTGATTCAGTGTGGCATCTCTCTTACATTTGAGACACACTTCAGGGCAGGCAGATCCATATGAATGTTGGTAACAGCAGTCTTCTGCTCTGTACACACTCTGTCACAGGGGCTTGAAAGAGAACCACAAAGCAGAACACTGATGGACCTGATGGCCAATATAAGAGCAACTCTGCAGGCAGCTTTGCTGAATTCCTCTCCTACTGATCAAGAGTACTGCCATCAGGCACACATTGTGCAGCATGTGTGGGTTTGAGATGAGCACTTGCATAGGCCTTTTTGCTATTTAGTTTCCTTCTGATTCCTAGAATTAAGAAAAAATTCAGAAAAGTGGATTGCTATAGTTGCTAGAGAACAGAGCGAACCAAGTTTGCCCAATGTCAGTTCCCACAACCTGTGTCTTCCAGTGAACACCAAACAGTAACCAGTGAAACAGTTGAATGTGTTCCATTTTTCAAAGGACTGAAGACAGGATTTTCAGCATAGAGAGACTGATTTGCCAGTGGGAACAACTCTTGCAGCATCCCAGATTAACTGGAGCTCTTGTATGTGCACAGAAGATACAAAAATATGCAGCAAGCATTTTCTGAAAAGTTTGGATTTCCAAATGCAGAGGTAGAAATCCTGAGAATAACATGGGGCCAACAAACTATTGACCTAAAGGTCTGAGATGTTTATCCTATTCAAAAGGAAAATAAAAGCAAAGAAGCCTTTACCCATTAGAATTTCTAGACTACTTCTGTAAGTCATGCCCAACTGAATGCTGAAACAGAAATACCAAATGGTCTCATGGTTCTCATGATTCTCTCCATTTTGAGATCACAAATTCAAATAGCCTGTGGAAGAGAATCTAGTGAGCCTCCCAGGGTGAAAAGGATACCCAGCACTGGGGCTGAGCCGGAGCTTTGTGGCTATGGTACTCCTTTCACATCCAAAGAAAAGGAAGTATTGTAGTAAAAAGAGAGGTTACCAGAAAACCTGTATCTGAAAGCTCTCGCTCTCTTAATCAGCCTACAGGATCAGTGAGAACAGTTAAATAGTCTTCAGGACATGCTCAGTGCCTGATCTGGGGCTCTCTGTGTAATTCCTGCCCATTAGCACTCTCAAACCCCACTGAGGTGTGATCTGTCTCATTTGGGTAAGTGCTAACTGCTGCCCCTTGGTCACATCATCTGTTACTCCAATGCACACTGCAATCTTGAGCTTTATTTGAGATATTTAGGGGTGGCTGCAATCCATATATGACTCACTGATTATATGAAAGCATCAGCCTACCCTGTATGGTCTCTGGGTTAAACTGATACAATCCAAATTACATTTAAACAGATTCAAAATGCACAGCTCTTTGCTCCAGTACAAATGAATAAAATTGAAATAGTGCCTACCATAAAGGAACTGCTCTTGCCAGATTCTTTAAAAAGGCCATTCTTGACGCTGATTTTACCTCAAATGTCACACTAAGAAGCATCTAAAGGGAATTCAATTTTAAAAAATGCTCTGAGTTTTGAATGTATTGAAATACAGTGCACTCACACCACCACAGTCCAGAAACAAGTAATGGCCTGAACTTTCTGCACCATCTTGAAGAATTTGAAATTTTCATTAATCCAGCAAGTTGGACAAGGAGCATTTTGGACTATCCAGTTAGAAATGCCTCCAAAGAGAGGCAGTGCTGGGGTCTGCATGGCCAGGACAGCAGTAAACTGGAGATGCAGCATGACCAGAAATGGCTGTGCTAGAGCAGAGAGGAAAAAATTACTCCCCCATTCCACCCAACTATTCCTTGCTAGTAGAAACCAAGTCATGATATTTGCCATATTACTCTGCCTATGGATGCTAGACACAGTCAAAAATTGATAAATCTATTCATTTTGTCTTTGCTTTTGTAAACCTGTTCCTTATGCTGAAAAACACTTCAGTAGAATTTACCCCTTGGCAGATGTAGAACAAAACCATTTCCAAATCATGGGAAGGCTGTAAAACTTTTTAAAGGTTTTGTAGGGCAAAAGTAGAAAACCAAGGAGGTGGAAAAGGTTTACGTACTGCTGAATAGAGGGCAGAATTAAACTGAATGAAGAAATTTCCTGGACGAGTCAATACAGTCTCTCTGAACCATCAAATATTTTGGTTCACTTAAGCTGTGTGTTTATGTTACCATTTTTTCCTTAGTTCACCTTGCTAAAAACTAACTGACTCTTGTTACAATGAGAAACAATTGAGCAGGATAAAGTGAAAGAGAATGAACAATGACCTTTCCTTCTGCAGAGCCCTGTGCTGAGAGAGGCAGGAAGAGATCTATCTGGTAATGTTTATCTGACTAAGGCAATTTACTGGATGATAGCTTTCCCCATAAGATCTAAGGACAAAAATGGCATAATATCAACTCACGAGGGACACACTAATATGAGCCCTAAAATGAAGCCCTCTGTGCTGAACCAACTGTATATTTCATATGTAAGCCATGCCATCGAGATGTTTAATGCTCCTCTGGAGAGCAATAGACCAGTGACAAGAAAAATAAACAAGAGCTAAAGATGAAGATGTCCTTGAACCAAAAGTGCTTCACTTTAGGAAACCCAGTAAAGTGAGCAAGAAACTGTGAAGCATAGTTACATTAAAAGTGGCAATATTTTTTGTGTCTTCAGTGGGATGGCTTGGGTATTTTATACTGTAGGTCTCCATGCAATTATGAAGACAGTAGTTTTAGCTCTCTCTGTCCGACAGAAAGGTAGAACTCCATCTCCTGATGAGAAAAAAATCCTTTTGGTGGGAGTGGAGGTTGAACCTGTGACCTTGTGTATCTGCTCAAGTATCCTCACCACTGGGCTGCAGTGCCCCTCTCCTTTCCCCCTCATGCATGTGGGTTCCCTGACATTTCAGCACGTCAGTAAAAGTGTTGCTGAATCTGACTTTTTCCATTAGAGCATTTGATTTTTAACCAACAATTGCTTTGTGAGAAAAGTCCCTGCAAGCACCACACAAAATGTACTAACAACCAGGTTAATCTAATAAATACCTTTATTCTCATGCAGTTCATGGCCACAATATCCCAAGCTAAACAATCTAAAAATACACCCAAAGGTTTGTTGACTTTGTCTTCAAATCGCTGCCTAAATGCATCAAGCCACTGGATCTGGAGTAAATATAATTAAGTGAGCAGAAGTGCAAGGGTATGGCTGGTTTCATAAAGCATGTGCACAAATTAACACATATAATGGCATCTAACCTCTAACTGGGGTGAAACAGGAAACACAAAATGTCCAGAGGCATAAAATGATACAGTTTATATAACAGCAAGGTCTTTGGTGAAACTAGTTTCTTTGAAATTGCAGAGTGAAAATGCGTTTTTAAGTATTAAAAATTATCTAAGAAAGTAATTTCTTTTCTCTAAATTTTGATATTTCCATAAGTATTTCAGCATTTTTATTAGAGCTTCCCATTCTGTGAGGTAAAATATATCTCCATTTCTCCTCTATACTTAGAAGTTAAACAGAAGTCAAAGTGTCAAGTGTAGCTTGAGTAGTAGAAAATTCATTTATTTTGTGTTCTGATTTTAAACTTGGAACTTGTGGCTATTCTTAAAATTAAGATATTGATCATTATTTCCAATCAGTCATGCTACAGTCCCTATTTTCATGCCAAGGTCTTTTTTTAAGTGTGTCGAAAAGTAATCTGCACTATTACTTTCAATTACAGTTTAATAATTTATGAAATTACTTAGTATCATACCTGCAATATGTCAGATAGGCTTCATTACATTGCAATGAGGTCTGATTTAACACAGTCATTATTGTTGCTGTTAAGGGTTTGTGGGAGAAAGATTCCTGCAACTGTATTAATTTTAGCCATTTCAGACTAAAATAAGCAGCTACAGATAAATGACAATATACAGTAAGGTACTTAAGTATACCTAAGACTACGCTGTCTCCTAGTTGCAAATACTTGCCTCTTGGAATAGCTCCATGTTTTGCACTCTGTTAGGGAAATATTCTCCTAATTTTTTACAGCAAATTGTTTTACAAGCAAGGATGAGCCATGAAAACTCATGAGGGAGGTAGAGGCTTGCATCACATTCCCTGGCAACCAGGATGTGGGCAGCTTAACTAGCACAGAAACTCCTTGTAAGTGTTGATAAGGACATCATCTTCATACAAAGCATGCCCAGGTCTGGCCCTGGCCCCGTGTTTGGTTACACTGACATGTGGGTTTATACCCCTGATGTAGGAGACCATCCGTGGTACAGGGCAAAGCAATGTGCCAAGTAACAAGGAAAAAAACTATTCAGCTCAATTAAACTTTGAAGAAGACAGCATTTGGGAAGAAAGCACATAAGACTTTTAATTTGGCATTAGTTCTCAGACTTACATTTAGGTGGCCATTACTGAGGGTTTGCCAACTTTGAGATCAGGGGTTACTCCAGATTTTGAAATTAACTCAGTGAACCAGGTATGGGCATGTCCTGTTTTGTAATGAAGCATGAAAACCTGCAGACATATAGTTCAACCTAAAAATTATGTAGTGTTTATAAATTTGCATTTAGTTTTCACTGCTGATATGAAAAGCTACTTTTTCAGGTCTCAGACTTCCCTCAAAAATCCATGTAATTTTCTTAATCATGTGTATAATGTCAGGCCAAGGAAGGGACCACTTTCCTTCCTGCAGGTATTTTGGGCAAAGATAAAGTAACAGAAACAAAGCAAAACAAAACTGTACTTTATTTATCTGGGGTTTCACAGGAACAGAATTAACCAAAATTTAACCCTCCCAAACAATTGCAAACAGTCTTCACTCCAGGGTTAATACTTCTGCTTGCAAGACCATGGCATAATAGTCTCTTTAGCTTGTATTTGATATGGCTCCAAGTGCAACACATTGAAGAAATAATCAGTATAATTCTTTGCTGTTGCTTTCAGCTCATTAGGAGTTTTTTTCCTGACTCAAATGCTGGTAGCTGAAGATGATTTGAGGCTTCAGTCTGAAGGGCCATTCGGGTGCTGTGTTCTTCAGGAGCCACAACAGCCTGGCAAGAAGGGAAAGGTTAACTGAGGCTTCTGCTGGGGAGGGAGATGAGAGACTGGCATGTAGAATTAGAGTAGGAGCAAATGTAAGGGGGAAAATGAATCACAGTATTGATGTCTGGAAAGAACAATATTATGACTATATGGATTTAATGACTGCTGATATCTAGTTCAGTGACAGATAGTCTCATCTACAGGGACAAAAGTACACAGCGTGCTTCGAGGAGACCTGGAGGCAATCCTTCAACTCAAATCCCATGATAGGATAATATGCTATGGCTTCTTTTATGCTGGAGGTGGCATCCTTTCTAGATCCCTTCTGAGTATGTCAGTCGATGATAACAGCATAATTTGCCTTAGAAATTTTAATTCCCCACACACACACCCTTTTCCTTACAAAGAAGAAAAGCGTGAACAATTCCTTTGAGCTGTCCTGAATAAATACTTTAAGAATATTAAAAATGAGAAGTGGATTAAAGCTTTCTGAGTGAATTCCAAACCATGTTGGGTGCTTTGCTAATTTTAAAAGGAGGGATGCTATAACCTTCAGTGTTCACACTGTGTGATAGACAGGCATTACCACTGTTAAAAACAGGCAGAGTATATAATGAAGCCAGAGGTATAATCTCTTCTGGAACAACATCTGCCTGTCCTTCCTTTTTCATAAAGAAAATTTAGTGAGAAGCAGGTAAGGCAGTTCTGTGACATCACAGTTGTTCTACAGGAACTCCTGGATGTCATTAGCAGTTGCACTTTGTTTCCCTGTATTTTATATTCAGCACGCATTAGCAGTTGCTTGTTTCGAAGTTCTCCAGGGTATTCTACATCGGAGTTGCCTGGTAGCAGAACAATCTGTGTTCCTCAGATATGCAAGTGACTAATTTTCCATCAATCAGAGATGAGACTTAAATAAATAAAGGTACTTCATGGGGCTGCTGTGCCTAATGATAAGCAATTATATAAAGTCAAATTAAGGCAGTTCTTTGTGAAGGTCCTGTGAAATTGGTTAAGCAAAAAGAATAACTGCACCATTTCAGTGATTCATCCTATTGCTCATTTCAGTGGGAGCATTATCTCAGTTAACTGATGCAATTAATATGAAAATGAGGAAATCATTGTTTAAGGAGATGAGGAGAAAGAGGGGGTCTTAATGCAGCAGCAGTGGAAAAAAAGAGTCGCAGAGATGGAAATTTGCATAGGTCAATGGTAATGTAATGCATTTAGCACATATTCAAAGCTTAACTTGCATAGTAATACAGATCCATTAAATTCTCATTATGATGACCTGTGTCCAACACAATTCAATTTTTCTGAATCCTAATGATAAAAAGTTAATTATGTAAGGTGAAAACCTTTTGTACTTGGTCTTAAAATAAAGCATTGAAAGGGCATTGAGACTATCTCTTAGATATGGCAGGTAGTTTCACTTCTGCTTAATTCAATATTTTATTAACTATGATAAAATCTGAAGTTTGGCTTCTGTGTGCACCACAATTTTTTTATGTAGTCAGTGCCAATAAATAAGCCTTTGTCTGTAAAACCACAATTTAGTGTTAGTCATCTTCTACTTACAAGCTCCAGTTACAGATTGCATTTCCAGTTTATCCTGGTTTTCCTATTTTTAGTAACCAAAAAGCCTATCCAAATTTGGGAAAAGAGGAGAGAAAAGACATCCTTTCCCTCTCAGCACTGTATACACATTCCACCTTTTGTTTGCTAGACATGTCTTTGAGCCAATGACGTGGTGGAGTGAGGTCTCCAGCAGCTGTTTCTTCTCATTACCTGGTTTTGCTTCCCACCACAGCTACAGGTGGAAGAGTCTGAGATTTTCCTTCCACTTATGCCACGTCCACAGATGATGGTCATCCTTTGACTTACTCATCCGAGACAGGGAGCACATGTGCCAGTTTCCTGGTGCACTGAATCACACTTTGTATTAAGTGGAAGGTGCTAAAATCAGATCCAACAAGGCAGGCTGCCATGTGAACAGACTGTTCTTCTGAAAAGACAGGCATGCCAGAGTGACACCTTCCTTACTCCTTCACATTAAAGCCACCATATATCACTCAGGCCATGTCAGGTTGTTTTAAATTGTGATTAATTTGCATTTAATAGATTTCTAAGGCACCTTTATTAACATCTGTGCAATGTAAGACAGGCTTAGTGCAAATGAAAGCCAAGTCCTGTGCATATTATTCTCCTTGTCAGGTTCTTTTATCCTGAAATTGGCATTATATTTACAGTACATGACTGGTGATTGTGGAGGTGATCCAAGTCATGACTTTAGCTGCCTAACACCAAGCCAGAACTCAGGATTCATTTGACAAAATGCAGACACCTGCAGAGCAGATGCCTGTACCTGAGCTTGCCACACAGGGCTCTCCATGCAGGCAGAGAAGACACCTAGCCTCAACACTTCACAGAGCAGATGGCTGCAAGTGATCCTGGGCATGAGCCTGGCCCCAGAGATGTAAAGCTACGTGAAAAAAACCAATTACTCTAATTCTCTAGACCCAAGCCAAGATCCAACCTTTGTTGTTTAAATTCACAGTAGTTTAAATTGCCACAGTCCCCTGAGCATGCCTGTTTTATTTTTTATCCCCTTTAGTGCTTGTCTGAATCCCTGTGGAGGCAGTGGACCTTTCAGACAGCACAACACTAATTTAGCCCCTGCCCCAGCATACACACATATATGAAAAGGGATTTTCCCCCCCCACAAAATGGGCACCTGTCAGAGTAGGACCAGTGCTGGAGCAAGGCAGGGCTCAGGCTCACCTCTCCCAAGATTTCACCATAAGATACCTTGTTTCAGTTTCTTAGCACCATGCAGGAGCTGCATTTCTAAAGCTATTTCAATACCTTTAAAAACAGATAACAAGGGAAAGTGCCAGATTCTGCACCTGGAACAGGGCAACCCTGGCTGTACATACAGACTGGGGAAGGAGATGCTGGAAAACAGCAGTGCACAAAGGAACCTGGGGGTCCTGGTCGATGACAAGTTGAACATGAGCCAGAAGTGCCCTGGAAGCCAGGAGGGACAACCCTGTCCTGGGGGCATCAGGCACAGCATCACCAGCTGGGCAAGGGAGGGGATTGTCCTGCTCTGCTCTGTGCTGGGGAGGCCTCACCTCGAGTACTGGGGGCAGTTTTGGGTGCCATAATATAAGAAGATGGTGAAGTACAATGAGGGGAAGCCATACCAGGAGCAGCTGGGGTCACTTGGTCTGTTGAGCCTGAAGCAGAGACTGAGGGGAAACCTCAACCCAGTCTACAACTTCCTTGTGAGGGGAAGAGGAGGGGCAAGGCACTGCTGTCTTCTCTCTGACCAGTGACAGGACATGAGGGAATGGCTTGAGATGTCTCAGGGGAGGTTTAGGTTGGATATCAGGAAAAGGTTTTCCACCCAGAGAATGTCTGGGCACTGGAACAGGCTCCTCAGGGTGGTCACAGCACCAGCCGGACAGAATTCAGGGAGTGTTTGGACAACGCACTCAGGCACACGTGTAACTCTTGGGGATGGTGCTGTGCAGTTCTGGGAGATGCACTTGATGATCCTTGTGGTTCTCTTCCAACTCAGGATATTCTGTTAACTAAAAGTAAGAATTAGGTGGCTAAATGTTTTTTTGGGGCCAGAAACCTATTAGACAATAATTGATCTCAGAAAAAAATTAAATATCTATTGCCATCCAGTCTTAGGCATCTAAATACTTTTACAGATTTAAGCATATGTGTTTCAAACTTCTAAATCTTTATGAAAATTTTTCAGGCTACAGTTTTATGTTTTATAAAAGGTAGAAGATAGATATGGTACAAAAGCTCAAAGGTTATACAGTTATTCTTCTGGCTGTTCTGGCTGTTTTCATCAGCCTCATTTCTAGCAAGGCAGCCACTTGCTGACCCCCATGAGGGTGTTTCATGTGTTGCTGGTGAGCAAACAAAATCTAGTTGAAAAATAGCTCAGAAAAAAAAAAATAATCACTCATTAATACTGTGATTTGGATCTTTTCTGGTTTATCATTTCCCAGTGTGAGAAAATTAAGAAGTGCTGGCTGAAACCATGTGATCAGCTTAGGAATGTGTAGAGAATTATAAGAAATAGTTATATATAATTAATTGTGATTAAACCTAGTAGAAAAATAACTTGTAGATCACACTAATCTTGCTTAGGGCAGCTTCTTCACAAGTACCACTCTAATTAATAAGCTTCAGTTAAAGAAGAATCAATAAACACTTCTATTCATAGAAAATTGATATTGTGTGAGGAGAAAGATTGGATTTCAAAATAGGTTGGTTTCCTCCAAGCACAAATTAAGATTCTTTTAGGGAAAAGAGAAATACCAGGTAGTGACAAATTGAGGAATAATCCAATTAAAATTTTATTGGTTTCATTGTTTATGAGGATCTGACAAAAACATTTTATCTCAAGCATTGATATTCACCAAAAGAGGAATTCTGCTTCTAAAAATAGAGGAAATCTACTTTTCAACACAAACACTAATACGTGTTTGCTAAAAGAACCTCTAATATGCCATATGAACAAAGCAACAAACAAAAACAATGCTAGAAAACCCTGGTGACTACATCTGGATAGAAAGAAATTCAGAGTATGAATGTATGAGACAAAATCTCTGATTATATTAATTTTCCTTATTGTCACTACCTAACATTAAGAATCCAAGGTATTTCAGAATCAGAACAGGCTATGGTAGAGATTACCTTTTTTTTTTCTTTTTTTTTTCTTTTTTTTCTTTTTTTTCTTTTTTTTCTTTTTTTTTTTTTTCCTGCAACAAACAGAGCAATATTTTGCCAACAAAAGAAGATACCCGAAACCTGTTCTGGGTTTCCTTGCAAAAAGCTGTCCAATGGAGATATTTTTTTAAACCAACAAAATCTTTTTGTTTGTATCATGCTTCTGTGAGCTGCTAGTGTTGTGTGACAGCATTGTGACACATTGATGTCCAATTTCACTTGGGACCTTGTTGGAGAAGGAGGGTCTGAAGCCAAATACTTTGTTGGTATAAGTGACCCACTAGCCATAAGAAGCTATAGGAATATGGGAAGAGTCTTACAGCCAGAAAGGGAAAGTTCAGCTGTTTCAATATCCTGATTGCAATCACAGACTCTGGTCAGGGCAGGCAGTTTGAAAAAAAATCAATTAGTTTTTTACACATTTAAAGGTTTCAGGGCCTTTTTGAGCTGGATTTGGGCAATGACATTCCAGTACAATTAGTTCTGTGAACGGGTGTCCTGAATCTCCAGGAACTGGTCTAATCTCTGAAACACTTTTAGCAAGGAGTTCCTAAGCATCTGTGATTTAGGCTCTTTCCACCACTGTTTTGGAGTTCTTTCTACTTTCTTCTGCAACAAAAAAGATAGCCAGGTATCTTTTCTCTAATCACCTTATGGGATACAGATCAGTCAAGGACATTAGACTATTCCAACATGCCAAAGCATTGAGGAAGCTTTGCACAGTGTGCCCACAGCACATTGGTTCTTTCATACTCACCACCTTGCACTGTAATCTGCAGTTGTTCTTTCACAGAATAACATCTAGGTCCATCTTTATTTTCCACGTTTGTTAAATATATCTGATCATCAATGACCCTGGAATGGATTTGTCTCCCCTAACTTCACGGGTCTGAAATTAATTTGTCTATACTCTTTATCTGTGCTCTGTCTTTTGTCAGATAGATTCCTCTAGAGTGGTACTCAGATCACTTATCTCAGGCCCCCAGTTTAGAATTAGATTAATTGCTGCCTGTGAATGCCTTTCCCTCTTCATTGATGAGGTGACTGGCTTAGACTAGATACGCAGGCTTTGATAGTTAAACTCAGGTGACATGACTGACATGTTGAGTGCCTTACAAAAGGCAATAACAACAGAAAAACCCAAATCAACCTTACCTTGCATCTCCACATTGCTACAAATATTAGAACATTATGTAAAACCTTAGCATGAGCCCACCTTCCCGTGTTTCCTTAGCTCCTGATTCTGCCAAAATTAAATCCACGCAGGCGCCATGCAGAATTTTCTAGTGCAAAAGAAGTAATGTTATTTATATTTCAGGACCAATAGGACAAACAGGCCCTTAGTGTCCAAGCAAATCGTGTGGAACTGCCCTTCTGCCATTTCCTTCAACAACTGCTGTCTGTAGCCCTAACCCCAGACAGCTTGCCCTGCCTGTGGACACAAAGAGTTTGATTAAGCTATTAGAACCACAACTCAGATTTCCTCAGAGGTGAAGTGACAGGTTCACAGATTTAGATGAGACCCACTTCTCTTTCTGATGGCATCAGTAAAACAGAGCTGAAAGATGCTGTCTCCTATTGCCACCCAACAATGCCAGGCAGTGCCTCTTGGGCAGCTCTGCAACCTCTCCCCTGCCACCTGCCAATACTCACCCTAGGAAATCAAAGCCCTTGTAATCAATGATTTCCAGGGCAGCATCTTGTATTTAATAAGTAGGGTAGCAAGGCTGCTAAAAAAAACCCCAGCTTTCCTCACTGGTGAAGTCTTAGAAAATCAGGGAAGACAAAAATGGCATCATGCCAGGCTGTCAGTTCCCTTCTCTGTTTGTTCCCAAGCTTTTGCTGTTGGCAAGAACACATCCCTCTGCTGCAGTGATCCCTGCATAAAATGTAAGTAATCATCCTGATAGTTTGCTAGACTACATTTTGCTGTATATTCATACAAGAATGTGAAAAGCTATTTTTGTGCAACCATCTTGCTCTAACTCAACAGAGATGAGGATAGAGAAATGGGGAAAAAGTTGTTGTGGTGGCAGGGGCAGAGGGTCTTAATATTTCCCTTGAACCAGTACAATGCAGCTGCTTCTTTTGATAGCTTTAATGCAGCTCCTTCTAATTTACATTGGTGTAAGTGAAATCAAATAAAACCCATTATGTCTCTGAACCCAGTAGACGATCAATGTAATGCAGACTTTTACAACCCCAATTTCTTTCTGTAATAGCAAAGAAACAATATGGGTTTACAGAAGGGCTAGGCTAAAGATAAGCTTCCCCTGCCTTCTCTTTCTTGGGCTGCAATCATAAGAATCTAAATAGCCATTTGATTGTGAAGACTGAGGTCAAGAAGGACAACAAAAGATCAAGTGAGAGCCTGGGAGCTCAACCTGGAGATAATCTTGAAACTGAAAAATGCTCAGAGCACAGAAGATCATCTACCAATTATGCAGAGATATAGAAAATCTGAACATTAATTAAGATTATTTTATTACTTTATTAATAATGAAGTCAAATTGAGTTATAATAAGTTAAAATGTGAAGATGATTTCTTTGTATTGTTAAATGACTTGTTTCAATTTTACTGCTTCAGAATTGCAGTAAAAATGTATTTCAAAAAGAATAGATACATTTGTATTAATTATATGATAGGGCACACTCAAAGAACTGTTAAAATAATGCATTCTAGACTTGCTTCAGACTCTTCTCCTTGCCCTTTCTTCTCTATTTCTCCTTTCCGAGCACTGTCATCTTCCTTGTGAGTTGGCAAAACCCACACTATCTCTGGTGCCAAAACATCATCTGCAGCTCTGCAAGTTAAAACAGTCTGTCTGTAACTCCCTATTTCAGCACTTTTCTGCTCTTCTCTGAAAAAAGAAAAAAAAAATTTCTCTTTCCTCCTTTATATGCTTTGGTAATTTTTCACTCTGCTGCTCTATTTAATGCAAGAAGCATTGTAAGGGATACTGTTTAAAATCTCTGATATGAAACAAACTGTATTTAAAACAGTAAAGATAGTGAAGATCCTTCCTCGACACATATACCCCTGGGACAGTGGAGTGGCTGTGGTAGAGACAGAGAAGCCAGCTCTATGACAAAAGAGCTGTTCACTTGTGTTTACAGAGATCCAGTTTTCTGGGGCTGCCAGTGACTTGTCTTACAGAATGAATTGGCATAAGATGAAGGCATCTTAAAAGTTGTGACTTTCACAGACAGCTTGGATTGTCCTTTTTGGCTATGCAGCACACAGGAGCATCCTAGATGAAGTGGTTTTCCCTAGCGCTACAGCCTGGAATACAAGTAAGGGAAGAAGGTACCTCAGAGAGGGAAGTAGGATTGTGATAGGTCCCCTCAATCCACAATTTTAGCTGTGCTAATGGAAAGACAGAAAAATCCAGCTCCCCAATGATGAGACCCAAGCACTCTGAGGAAAGAGATGTCCTGATTCCCAGACTTGAATTTCTTCTGAAATGAAATGCTGCCTACACTCACAGACTCCTGCTTCTACCTCTGCATTTCACTGCAGATGTTGAAATCACCATTCTGTTTTCACACTCAGAGATGCCCTAATCAATATCACTGGAAATGTCATTCAGCCTTTCACTTGGATGAAAGGTGATGCTGACATTCTACTTTTCTTGAGTTTCCCAAGAGAACATTTAATCTCTGTGACCTTGCAGATATTTAAGGAACCCTTCACAAGATAACACTCTATTGTGACAGACAGCAGGGACTTTCTCACAGACAGCATTTTGCCAACAGGGACCACAAAAAACATCTGGATTCAGACAGAAAATAGTAATTTAAAAGGAACACATTGTTCATCAGTATAACTCAGTGATATATTATTATTTCTGCCCATTGAAAACAACATTCTTGTATTTCTCAAGTGAAAAGACCATGACCTATGAATCTGAGAGTGGGAAACTGAGGTGGTAAAAGCATCTAAAATTTTCATATTGCTGAGTGAAGACCAGACCCTGCCATCCAGCTTTACTAGGCTCCTCTTCATAGTTCTTGTCCTTCTGGAATGCATGTGAGTGTACTCTATGGATGTGCTATCACATTCAGGGATCAACAGGGATGGCAGTCACTGAAGCCATATCTAAAGATCTGTGGCACAAACCTCCAAGGAAAGCTGCTTTGCAAAGCAATAGGAAGAGATACAGGGGTTAAATAGCAGAGATCACTGGGACCCTCGTGAAGCTGCTTTGGTCGGTCAGGTGTGGGCACAGCAGAAAGCAAAATAAATTAAACTCCTCCAGCTGGAAAATAAATATGAAACAGCAAGTGAATTTGTGCACTTCATGACTGAGTGAGCAAAGCTTAATTCTCTAATTATTACCTCTATTCTACCCACTGAGATAAAGAGCAAGTTAGGAGAGATAATCACTTCTAAAACACTGTGTCCTCTTGAATTCAGACCAAATGTAACAGTTAGCAATCATTCCAATACTGATGCACTCTCTTGAAAGATCTATAATAATGCAATATTTGCTATTTTGCAATCTTATATGTCAGTATCAGGTGAAGAGATGCTTCATTCTTACTTATTTTTTAACCCACTTTTCATTCCTTATTCAAATGGTTCAACTGCAGAACCATGCATCTATTGCACAAAAGTCTGGTTAAGTATTCTGCATTACATTATTCTAAATATTCATATTGTTTTAATTTAATATAAATTCTGCTAATACCACCCAGATGTCATCTTGCATTCATGGTCTTAGTTACATCAATGGCAGATCACATTAGGATTGATCATAAAATCCCCTGGTTTCACAAAAGCACTCTGTACTTGTAGCTACTCTACAACACAAAAGAAGGGGGCAGGGAGTTCCTTTTTATTTTTTTCAATGTGAAAAGCATAAAAAATATCAATACAATAACTCTAAATGGTACTTGCAGTCAGATTATGCGTTAATTATCCCATGACCCCTAAGAGTGCCTGATAACTAAATGACATTCTAATCATTTGTTTCAGCACTTCAAGATTAAATTTTATTCATTCAATACCTGCACTAGATAAAAGCAAAAAAAAAATTGAAAGATATTTGATTTGGGTTCATACAATTAAGAAGGATATCAAGGAAGCTGATCTATTCCTCCTTCTTATCTTGTGCCTTTCTTCATGAAAAAGAAAAGAGCAGCTAATAAATGAAAGTCTGACTGAAGAGCATCTAAACACAAAGAGGAAGATTGTCAAGTTCACACAGGAGGTTGTCAGCCAGCAGAGTGAGGTACCACAGCAGCCCAGGCAGCAAGTCAGCTGGCACAGCTGAATTTTGGGGAGGTGATGCAATTCTAAGCATGAACAAACTTCTTGTCACAGCAGACACATTTCCAACAATGGCTGTTACTGTGTGTTGTGTGTGAGGAAAGGGAGCAAGGGAGGAAAGCATCTCACCTCAATTGGCATAGGCCAATTGGCCTGACTGGAAGTATGATCATCACTTCCAGGAAATGGCCATATCAAGGGTCAGGGTCCCTCAGCAGAGCCATGCTAATTAATGGTGCTCAGAGCAGCTTCTGGGTGAGCTGGCTGTAGGAGGAATGAAGTCTGAAATGGCTTTATAAGCACACCAGAAGTGGATCTGCAGATCAGTGCCGCACAATGCACGTCCCAGTTTTTGACTTCAACTCTACTCAGCTCTACTCAGAACCCTATAGGTTCAGCCCTAGCATGAGAATGGGCAAGGTGTGTTTTGGGAGGGCACTTTCCAGTTTAGTTTCATTTCAAAGGAACCCATTTTTATGTGCCTCGGGTTCACTCTGTGATATTAAGTGCATGGAATAGGAACAAATGGGACAAACAAGATAAAAGGACTTATATGTTTCAGGAGAGACATCTTTTAAATTATTTTAAATATTAATTCATCCAAAAGCCAAATAAATGATCATGAGTTGCTTAGTGCAGGGTTTGGTAGGAAATATTTCCCATATGTTTCCTTCAGCACAGTAAGAAAGCTTTTCTCCTTCTTGTTGATACACACTGGTTTCCAGAGTTAGATAACTGTGAAGACTCTACTTGTGCTTTTGCTCAGTACTTCCTTTCACAGATTTCTCAGGAGTTTCCTGAACAGAGACTGAAGCAGACTTTCCCCACTTGCCCAGGGCCTCCAACTGTAGAGATACAGACTTTTTTAGAGCAATCCACAACACAGAGAATAAGGAGTAAAATAGAGCTAAAACCGACACAGTGCTGACCATCAGCTCACCCAGTCATAGCGAGGGTTGTGAAGGTTTCTCCTGTTGCCTGGGATTACAATCCACAAGCCTGGAGCTAAATGTTTCTACCTCATTTGCAAAGAGCAAAAAGCAAGGGCGGTTCCACCTCACAGGATCTGATAATCCAATTAGAGTATCCCTGCAATGTCAAAGAGCCAAGTTCAAACCACTCTTCTGGATGATTTCATTTTTGCCTCTTCTGTGCTGGGGCTTCCTCCTGTGGGAGCTATTCTTTGTGCACACAGCATTAAACATTTAGCAGGGACTGAGACCTCAGCTTCCTAGATCTCAGCTGAGTACACTTACCAGGGGGGTGTAGACTCCATCGGACCAATTATTCCTTAACTAAGAATTAACCTGAATCCAAGCTAGCTGAGCCGCTCCAACAGGAAGGATACCCATGGAGAATGGCTGATAGCCATTCTCCTGGCATGTGAGACATCAAAGCCTGCTTAGAAAATAGAAATTTGAGTTGGGACTTCCTCTTTCCCAGAAAGCATAATGTCATTTTGGGAGGCAAGGACTGCAAGCCACAGGTGATTTTGTATCCCTAATGCCTCAGGAAACATTGTTAAAAAGTGTGTGGGAATTGCTATTCTGAGAAAACAACTGTGGGCCTCCATGGACAGAGGATGTGTTCCAGGTGAGCTGATGGAGTTTCTGTGCCCAAGCGCACTCTCCCCTTCCACGTTTTGGTGAATCTAGCCCTGCTGCACAAACCAGACTAGTCTGCTGCTCAGCAAATAAACAGAGCAAATTGGACAGAAATCAAATTCTTGCCTCAATAATGATACAATTCCCCAAGGTTTCTGGTGCTGTCAGTCATTTCAAGATTACAGGTTTTCAGGACAAAGCAGGTGGATGAATATGACATCAGTGTAGAGCCGTCGGTGCCTGCTCCCTGCTGTATTGTTGCAGTGACAAATATGCATTTCTGGCATAAGAAGAGTTGCAGAAACAGACAGGTCATGCTGACAGGACAATATGTATATTTTGTGAGAGAAGATAACAGTGCCAAAAACATGGTCCTGCTATTTCTTTATATTTGAACAATTGCACAGATAATCTCATGTCTTTTTGAATCACAGTTTACAGGTCCTCACACCACGTGATGATAGCAAGCACTGCGTAGTTTAATCATCCTGGTGGGCATTTTCTCCCTGGCATATGTTCAACTTCAAGTCCCTGCCCTGTGGAAAAAAAAAAAAAAAATCTAGATTATGAACCAGAGCTGTTTATTTGCCATTATCAGCTGACACTGGAGGCAAGTTAGGAATTTTCAATGTAAGGAATGTAACCAATGCCCTCCCATGTCAGCTCTGCAGTGGAAACAAAACCATTCTGAAAATGTGCAAGTTCTCCAATCACTTTCTGTTTAATTTATATTTTGTTACTTTAAAAATTTTATGTATTTCCATTTCTCTTCTAACTTTCAAGAGAAAATTATGAGATCACAGAAGGCTGCTGCTTCAGAAATCGGGAAATCTCAGCAGCTGAAAGAAAGAGCTTTGCTGTGTGATGTATTCAGCTTCACTTTCAGACCCAGAAGTCTGAAACAGTGTGGGATGTCTTTGGACTTCTTAGTGCTGCTCATCAAAACTCAATATAAACTTCATCCCATTTTGAGATTCTTCTGTACTAGGGTTGACTGAGCTGTTAGGCAGCTATAAAATCTGACATACAAAATTTTGAGTAATATAAACTACTAGCATATAAAAACTTGCATTAATGTAACCAAGGTTACAAACAATAATGCTTAAAAATCAGGAAATAGTAAATTTATAGCAAACTCAGACATTAATTCTCTTCAATTTGCTCATTATATGGATTACAGCACAGGATTTTTCTGCCTGTTATTTTATTCCATCTTTATGCCAATGATTGCTATAAATTAAGAGCATTACAGCAAATTATCTGTAATCATAAGACTACCTATTTTTCCCTTAAATAAAGTAGTATAATCCCATAAATACAGCTGGGTGTGCAGGCGTGCACTTGATTTCTCTTGTACAGAAAACTCTTTAATTAAAAAAGCCCTAATCCAAGATAGAATGAAAACCAAAATGATAAGAGAAATTAAATTCTGAAAGAAAATCAAATGGCATTAGTCTTTTAGCATTAAATTTAAACCATTTAGTCTGGAATTTGACTTACTGCAGAATGTTGTAGTTGCTAGAAGTTAGTGAGAAATGCATTTCAATACACTTAAAAAATAATCTGTTGAAGTCCATTCAACACAGAGATACCTGCTGTGTCTGACAAAGTTTCTGAGTGGAGAGCTGTGAGAGGCTGCTAAAATGTTCCGTGAAAGCATGCCAAAGTGTTTCCTGTAAGTAAACAGTTAAACTCTCCCCAGATATGTGATGTCACTATTGCCAGAGACAAGACACAGAGCTCTAGTATCCCTGGGTGGTGTTGGTGTGCTGTTCTCGTGGAACCAGGAATGCTGGTCTACCATAACTTTCTGATACTTGACATTTCATTAAATTAAAGCAATTAGGGGCAAAAAGCAATCAGAACACCAGAGTTGTTCTGTGCTGAGAAGACCGGAACACTCCCTTCTCAATTAGCTTTCCACAGCAGAATGGCAAAACACTTTCCAAAGTTAAAGTGCTACACCAGGAAGCATCTTATATCCAATGCTCTCGATCAATCAGCTTTGGTTCATAAATTCAGCAATTAGCAATACAAAAACTCTTGGAGTGAGACAAAAATTAACAACATTTTTGTTTGTATAGGACTGGATTTCCTTTGATCAATGTTTGTAAATGACTGGAATTGACATTAAAAGGAGAGCAAGCTGTAAAACTTCACAAATAAATTTTACATGCTAAGGCCAAAATTCAAACTAATCATGTGTTTTAAAAGAAGAACACCCAGATTTAAAACTGTGCTTTCATACTCTCTCAAAGACAAGGGCTGGTTTTTCTAAGGGGCTGTGTCTGCCTTTCATCTGCACATCCCTTCTGAAAGATGAAACTACAGACTATGGATAGACAGAAATGTGCATGCACAAAATTGTGCAGATTTTGCAGTACCCATTTCAACTAGTTACTGTGTATTAGGACAAAAGATGTGCTTAATACGCTAAAAAAAATGGAAACAAGACTTAAGCGCAATTTCTTTGAGTCTCAAAATTATAGGATGACCTATGCATTCTAAATGGAGAAGCAGTTTGGACTCTTTTCATTTAATTCTTCTTATTACTTTTAGTCTTGTGGGCTCTGTGGAAGATGTCAATGTTTAGGGATCTCTAGTATTCTGCTTTGGTCATTATTGATGAGTGTTTACAATTCTCCAGGTGGAAATAAAATGGTAGACAACAGCCAGTGCCACTGTCACATCACTGGATAAAGTACTTCCATCTCCAGAATTCAAGAGTGTTACAAATGGATAACAGCCCAATTTTCCATAGGCAAGGATTTAAGAACTTGCAAAATATGTAGAATTCTCTGATTGAAGAGTAATAGCATTACAGCTAGTGGAGAATCAGAATGTTCTGTTAGAGCCTTTGGGAAAATTATTTCAGCTGTAAATGTTGAAGGAAAAGAACAGGAATTAATGAATGCAGAACTCTGTATATGCAACTAGAGAGTTGTGCCTCATAGTGCTATTGCCCCAGCAAATGCCATCTTCAGGAGAAATTTGTACTCAGTTTCCCAACTATTTTTGTCCAGAAGATGATGATGATGAAAGAATTAAAATGTATCAAGTTGCAGTCAAAATATTACTCAGAGGCCCACCTTAAAGGGTTCCTATGGCACCCTTTAAAATAAAAGAACAAAAGCAAGAAGCAAAATAAAGGGGTTTTTCACTTCAACCCTAGCTGCCAGACTGATTCTGGGCTTGTTCTACCCACTGCTTCAGATCAAATGTATTTTTAAAAGCCTTTGAAAGAGGAACAAGTATACAGGCTTCCTTTGACTTGCAGACCGGTGGCATTCCTCAGGGCTGGTATTGGGACAGGCACTGTGTAACATATTTGATGGTGACATGGACAGTGAGACTGAGTGAACCCTCAGCAAGTTTGCCAATGACAGTTGTGAAGACAATGCTTTTTCAGGCTTAAAAAAAAAAAAAAAAGTGATACTCTAAAGTGCAGGGAAAATCCTTCATTAATGCAGCCAAACCTTACACATCAAGAAGAAAGTAAATAAGCAGGGTTTTGGGTTTTTTTTACACATTTCTGGGTGAATCCCCATGTATAAAGCACCCGCTAATAAAATTTTTGCATCCATTTTTAACTTCACTATTTTAGGTACTGAAACTTACTGAAGCAAAAATAAAGCAGTGAACTAAAGTAGAAGGAAGCAGACTGAAGTTGTTAACAGCTAACAGCATGGGTGTTGCCTAAGGCCAGAAATAGCTGATGGATGATACAACAACAGTCAGCAGACAAATCCTCATTACAGTTGTAAATTTTGCGTCCCAAACAATTTTCTCTCTTCACTGTCATCCCTACACTCACTTTTTGCAGCAGCTGCACTATCACCTTCCAGTGCTGGCATGGCTCTCTTATTCTGTATCCCTGGCACAGAACATAAGCTCTGAGATTGCCACTGTCAAAGTAAAATGATGGGTTTGGAGGAGCATCGTGGCAGAGGGACCAGAGGTAATGTCCAGATGTGTGCTGGCCAACCCACAGCATGCTGACAAGGAAAGCTGCCCAGTGCAGGATTTTTCTGGGGAAAATAAATTGGGGCAGGGAGCACCTGCCCATGAGCAGATACAGCACACATTTTGTATAACATGGAGGAGAGAGGATGCAAAACCCAGAGTATCTGTCTGAACTGTACCTTGCCCTTAGTTCACAAAAAAAGAGTCTTCAAAAGAATACAATAGTACTTGAGCAGAAAACTGATGGAAATATTAGGCTGTCAGAAAAAGTCACAAATAAGTTTGACCCCAAAACCCCATCCTCTTGGCGTTGATGCAGACAAATGTGTGGTCACATGCTCTTCTCCACCCAGCACAATATTACATTTCGTCACATAGTTATAGACTGCATCATAAAGCACACACAAAAGGATAGAAGCAAAGATGCCTGAGCTACCTCTACTTCTTCCCTAAGAATCTGGTGGGTTTATTTGCAACTTAAAACCTGTTTTTTATATGTAGGATTGGTGTTGCTCACATTACAAATGGGTGAAACAGAATGCAACATGCAGAGCCAACTTCCAGCCTGCTGTAAACTCACTGGAGCCACTAGACTAACACAAGTTGCAAACGTGGTCTGCATATAAACAAAGAATGTTCTTTCTTGACTCATGTATACTCTGGCCAGGCACTGAGACTGAAGCAGCTCTACAGGAGAAACTTAACTCCCCTGCCTTTAAAAGTAAAGTGGTGAGGGTAACTCTCTAGCTGCTTGATAAATGAAAATACTCTTCAGTGTGAAACCTATGACTAACATGTTCAATAGGTCTCTCTTTATTGATAAATTACCATATATTTCCAAGCATGCTATAATTAGGTAATAGGGCAGAGTTGTAAATCTAATTCAATTTTTATTGATGTACCTCAGCTTTGTATCCCATCCTGTGGGACCAAACCAATGGGTTGGTTTTATTCCTTTCTAATTTTACAGAAATACATCCACTGCACTCCGAAATCTTCTGTCTACAAGCTATTGATGAGTGCATTAAACAGGGAACTCATTACTCTTCTACCATTTTTTGTTATTTCTTCACCTCTTTCTGTTTGTTCCTGTCTTCTAAGCTTACATGAAACAGAAACAAAATAGGAAGGTACTTTCTCACTGCTTAGATGTTGCTGTCTGAACTTCTGTTCCCCATTTTATTTGAGCTTGGATTCAGCTCACCTATGAATTCATTGATATGTTGAATCTGTCTGACACACAGAGTATTGCCTCTAAAAGAATGGGTCATGTCAGCTTATTAAGGTCCAGAACAAAAAGGTATCAACCTCACTGCTCCAGCTGGGAGCATTGAGTCTCCTTTTTTGTTTTGGGTTATTAGCCTTTGATTTATAAGAAGTGCTACCATGTGCTCATTTACTTAGCAAGGTAACTCAAAAAAAATTAAAATTCACTGGTGGGATCTAATTATCTCATCCTGCATGTTATTTTGCACAGTTCAGGAGGAGCAAAAAATAAAATAAAATAAAATAAAATTTAAAAAAATAAAATAAAATAAAATAATAAAATAAATAAAATTCATCAAAATTTGCACATTTGAATAAAAAAGTTACTGGTCCAGATACCCCTCAATTTATTTCATATGGAAGAATTAGTGACCTGAATAATTTTAAAGGTGAAATTCGAAGGTGAAGCAAACTTTTGTCTAATCCTTGATTTACATGTTGCCCCAACCCATAAACCAAAGTGTATTTCTCAGGTTCCCTCTCCCAGTGGTTCATTATCTCTCCAGGTTTCTCTGCAGTTAATTAGGGTCAGACACTTTGACAATGTAATGTGATTTATTCTGTGGACTTTAAAGAAGCCAAGGCAATACCACACACACCTCCCAGCTGAGAACCAAGAACTCTCTCTGTCTCTTTTGCTCATGCACTGGGCTCCCATAGGGCACCAGAAATCTTGTGTCTTAAATTTCAAGAGAAACTTCATAAAGGTAGTTTGACTAATTAGCCTCTCAAATGTTACAATATATTGATATTTCCTTACAAAGGCGGATTCCAAAATTTAATTTCTGAATGTCTAAATTCCCTCTGAGAACTGGATGGAAATAATTTTCATCTCTTGCATGAGTGCAAAGAGGTCACTTTAGCAAAGTTTATAATACCGAATATTTAACTATTCTATCATAAAACAGTGAGCAAGCTGGCGACTACTCAATAAAACTGGATTTCTTCAGAAATCTATAGATATTCTGATACTATTTCACTTCAAATATTGATTTATTTATTTCTGAGTTGCCTGTTGCTTTGCCATTATTCCTTGCTACTACTCTTTGGGAGTCTTGCATATTTTTCCAGCAATTAGTTAAGTTTAAGGGTTGATTCACAATAAGCCAGACTTTTCAAAAGCTGGGGCTGTTGTCCATCAAATTGTCTTTGTCAGAGCCACCAAAACAGCATTCCCTTCTGTTGCTATGTCTAACTGCTTGTGCACAGAAATGTACACTCCTTAACTTACGAGATGTTGGAAGGTGTCAACGAAAAGGATTATAGGAACTAATAAGGAGCTGCTGACAAGATGGCCATTGGCAGAAAAAAATCACCCTTTCACATATAAGACATAGGGAGCTGGGATTTTACTTGCCAGATAGAAAGACATATTAAAGATAAGAAATAATTTTTATATGCCATTTTATGATCCAAATTCTATTATTTTAAGACTTGCACACTGATAAACAGCAATACGAGAGGACTGGGCATTTTGAATATTACTGCAGGGCTTATGTGATGACTTTCTTAGTTTGCAGGAATGTATGTTATACTTTCATTGTGAGGTAAATCTTAGCCTTCGCCTAATTTATGGAAAGATAAAAACATCACTGGTTAGAAGCAGCAAGCTTTTTCAGAGGGCAACACTATAAATCCACAAAACTGCATACTTTTCAACTGACAATACTAGATCATTTGGAAAAAAAAATGGCTGTTTCCATCTGGTCAGCATCTGTTAAACTCCATGTCACTACAGGGTGCATAAGATTTTTTTTGCTCTAGCTTTTGCTAAGTTTGACCCAATTTAATTTCAAAAAACCAAGCAGATGCACATACTAGAGAGATGAAAGAGACAACCTTCTTTATACCTAACCTTAGAGATACCTGAAGATCTCTTGTATGAAACAGATTAATTAGCCCTTCTGTATGCTGATCCCAACTCTCTTTATTTCAGTTCTCAAGGATGCTGTCCTTTGATAAAAACCACTATGGAATAGAAGACATTGTGTAGCCTTTAGTAATATTATTGGCTGTTTTCATTGGCCAAAGACTATGCAAAATACTTTAAAATTCCTTTAGTCAAGGACAGCTTTCTCAACTTGTGAGACAAACAAGAGATGGCATGGTAAAACTGGCATGCCCAGGATCCTATGCTAGATGAGGAGCAGTCCATATGTCCCAGCTCTGTCCCCTCACCCAGGATTTCTGTTCATGGTGGGGTACAACCAAGTGGACAGTTTAGAAGCCACTGTTACTGATCTTATAACTGTCACAATGACCACGAATTAATCACAGCAATAAGCAATGCCAGTTCTATTTGTTAGCATCATCTGATTTCCATCATTGTTAAACATCCCACTTAAGTTTTGTCACTTCAAGTATTGTAAAATTTACTCTTTAATAAAATACAGGTGACAGAAATATGTGTGAAATACGCATGCTGTATTAGCAAAGGTATCAGTCGGTTTTCATCATGGCAAAGCACCTCATCCTTTGTTCATATGCAATGCATTTTCATCCAGAATGGCTCATTATCCTGTTTATTGGGTCACTTTCCCCTATTCCTTACCATTGTTACTCTGCCTTCTCTGGGGAATCACTACTGATTTGAAGCAGCATTAGATAAAGATGAGGCCATAACTACCTCAGAACGACTTGAAGTTTCCTTTATTTTGTGAAAGGTTGATTTAACATTAGATCAAGCATTTCTTGAAATCTTTTCATAAAATTGAAGTTCTGCTGAAATATCATGTTTAGAGATAATCACATGCCTTAGAACTCATGGATTATGTGTATCATGTAAGATATTAAACCTGTCAAGATGTTGTTTTTAATACGTCTTTTAGTTAAGACCATGTCTTGACATGAATTATTCCTAGCATAGTTTCTCACACACTGGTTCAGCAAGCAATCACCCGCTACATCCATCATTTCTGTTGCTGTCTCACCATATGTCTCAGAGGGGTGTAGGGGGAAGTTTCCAGTTAATCTTTTTTTTTTTTTTTTGCATTTGGTATGCAAATCACTTAAAATTGAATGATGTGGCAATTTCAAGTATTGTCTTAAGAAACACCGAAGTTTCAGTTCTGAGCTAAGTTTGATAGGTTTAGTGGATGGTTTGTATTCTTTTTTGCTTGCATCTTAACAAAATTTTACAGCTAGAAAAAATTCTCATTATAACCTCCAGCGTATTTCCTCCTGAGAGATATGCTTGTAAAAATTGGCTTTATATTATCTTAGCGAAAGGCTTCTGCTTGTAATATTTCAAACCTTCATCTGTCCTTGGCTGCCATGACATTCATCCATCTGACAAAATGGGGGGGAAAAAAATGCCAGCCTTTGAGTGAGTGCTCCTTTAAGTGAGTTTGCCAGCCAGGCACCAAGGCTGCCGTGCTCCCTGAGGCCATGCTGGGAGCCACAGGCACTGAAGGCACAGGGCAGTGCAGGGCAGTGCAGGACAGTGAGGCTGGGGCTCCACTCCATCCACAGTGCTTCTGCTGCAAGCAGCAATCTGCTTTCATCAGCTGGGAATTAAAACACACAGCAGTGCCACTGTGTAGGTTGCTCTTGGCTCTCTGAAGATCCATATAATGAGATAAACAATGGTTTGTTAAGTTTCGGATTTGTTTCCTAACCCCACAGAAAGCTCTGCACACTGCTGCTGGATACTGGGAATTGTCCGGCCGTAAATGCACATCAGTAAAGCACAGAAGGCTCAAATCTAGGAAATGAATCAGAGCTTGAATAAAATCTTTGCACAAAATAAGCATGGCATTGAAAGCTGAATTTCTCAGCTGTATAAGCAGTCAGGCCTCAGGTGGACACAAGAAGAAGACAAGAGATGGAAAGAAGGAATATTAATTTCTATCTGAGGTTTTTTTTTCTGAAAGGGTTGTGCATAGACTACCAGGGACTCTCTCAGGCTGCCTTTCTTTCTCTTAGGTAATAGCAGGGATGCACAGAAGTTATTGCCACCAACAACTGTTTTGATTTCATACTTTGCAATTAAGACATATTTTAAAAGCAGCTCTTTGTTTTGTGGGATCAAAGGTCAACTTGGAGCTTAGCTTATGAGACACAGTAGCTTATTGAGCATGTTTTCATCTTTCCATTCAGCAGGAAAAGCTTCACACTTCTGTCAAGGGTTCCTCCTATGTAAAGCACTTATGTACAATCCAATTAAATAAAAAAGTAGAAAGAAAGATCACAGGGTCAGATTTTTTAATATACTTTCCAGTGATTTTTTCACATAGAGTCATGCAGAAAGAGCCTGGTGGAGGGGCCGTATGTAGATTTCCTTCTGCCAGGTGGCTGGACAAACTGATAGATAATACAGTCATATATTTCTCTTGGTGCCTGATTGATCTTTTTACTTGTGAAGGTTTTTCTGCACAGTGAAGCAGCTTCAGTCAGAGAAACAACAGATACTTTCTGTTACTTACCCTACTCCAGCTCCTGTACCAGCATTGTAGCTCTCCTATGGGGAAAAGGTGAGAAATTTGGGGCTGAATCTTTCCAGGTAGGAAGGTGAGATGGAGTCTCTAAGAGTCTTCACAAGTGATCCAATTTCATTGTAAATTAATTAATTAATTAATTAATAATAAAAATAATAAAAAAAAAAATTAAAAAAAAAAAAAACACCAACACATATAATAGCAGGCAGTGGTGGAGTTTAGATCCCTCCATATATATAAGTGAGAGCCAAGAAAACGATTTCAAAATGACAGTTCCCAGTATATGCACTTTCGTTTTGCTGATTTTAGGCACCTACATCTTTGTTTTACAGGAGATCCTTACACTGTGTCCTGGAAAGCAGTCCCATTCATTCCTGAACAGAAGAGCTGCAAACGCTATGCTCCCTGCTATTCACAGAGAAGTGGCTCTTTCTCAAGCTGCCAGGATACTATCAGTGACCAAATTTCCCAGCTGAGAATATTTCTGTTATTCAGAAACAGGAAGTCTTGTGATTGAGTGCCTGTGAGAGCCATTTTGTCCAGCATAAAGTAGCTCTTTGGAGCTAAGCTGTGCCACTGCACCCAGCAATTATTAAGGTATTTCCCTGCACACTGATATTTTGAAGCTAGGCCTAATGCTCCTGAGTCACAGCATGGAGCTCCAAACCTCTGTATCTTCATTAAAACATTACCTTCTCTTTCACACAAAAAATATTTGGTTCTTGAACAGCTGCTCTCCACAGGCACCTGCCTGGGCCCTCCCTCCCACTGTGGTCACTGAGCCACTCACAGCCCTGTTAGGGAATTGTAGACCCAAACCGTTGACCCAAATCCCTGTGGGCCATGCTGGTATTTAGGTCTCTAAGTATTTGCCTTTCAGGTGTAAGACAGGTAGGTACCAAGCAGCCTGAGGCAGTTTTCTCGCGTGGCACCCCATGCTGGATGCAGGAGAAGGCTGTACTGTAGAGACAGAGAATCAGATTTGTTTAGGCTGGAAATGGCCTTTAAGGTCATCAGGTCTAACCATCATCGGGTCCAACCATTAACCCACCACTGCCAAGTCCATCACTTACCCATGTCCCCAGACACCACATACATATGTTTTGTGAACACTTTTAGGGATGGTGCTGCCCCAGGCAGCCCATTTCAGTGCTTGACTACCCTTTAAGTCACAAAGTTTTCTAATATCCAGTCTAAACCTGGCACAACTCAAGGCCATTTCCTCTTGTCGTGTTGGGAGAATGCTTGGGAGAAAAGACTTGTTACACGGGAGAAAAGACCAACCCTCACTTGTCTATATTTTTTCAGGCAGTGTTGGAGAGCAATAAGGTCCTTTCTGAGTGTCATTTTCTTCGGGCTAAACAACCCTCATCTTTGTCTTAGATCAGTTGGAAAATTCTTTTTCTCCATAAAAAAATATGGTTCTTTTTATTTTACTGTTAGTATAGGGCCTGCAGATGTGACCTAAACCTTGATTCAACTCTTTCAAAAGGAGCAAAGAAGCAGATGTGCATGGAAAAGGTAGAATAGTCTTTGGCCAGAAATCTAGCTGAGGAAGACCTACAGAGGGCTCCATTTCACACAGCTCCCAAGGGGAAAGGACATTTCTTATTTAGCTGAAAAATAATGACCACTCTCTGAAAACCATATATTTTATTTTCTCTGGGTAACTCACAGACATTTTACAATGGCAATAAAGTTTTAATTTAAAGCATCAATGATGCAATCTTTCAAGAGGTAATGGTTGGTTTAGTCTCTGGCAGCTCTTTGGTCCAAATATCTTGGTCTTCACTTTTCATGGACCATTAATGAAGAGATGAACTGCAGAAGAGAAACTTGATCCATTAAATCCATGCCATTAGTTCTTTTGTCCTCTTTGCCAATTGTATCCAGATCCAGGTAGTGACTGGAATTTTCCACAAACATCTATTGCTTGTTCCATTTTTCTCTACTCTTTGAATAGCTTTTATTTTGATCTAAGCATAACTTTTGCCTACAACATCTCTTCCATGGAAAGAAAACTTGCTATGAATACTGATATTTTATTGAATCATTTTATTCCTCAAAAAAACCCACTATGTCTTTGCATAACTCTTGATCTGGAATGTATTGTTTTGTTGCCTAAAGAAACATTAATCATAAATTCAAGAAGAGAGAAACAGAAATAACAAAGATAAAACTAAAACAAGAAATGAATAAAACATTGGAAGGATGTAAATAAATTCACCAAATATGCCTATTAAATCCTAAGAATATGAATGATTTTATAGAAATAATGGCTTACATGCTAAAGCAAAATGCTTCAAATGTTGTAGTCTGTTTTGATAGCCCAAGTTATTCTACTCTCTGACACATCTGAAACCATGAAATAATTTTCCTTTCAAAGTAAAAAGTATCAGATACTTAAATAGAACAAAAAATGAAGTTTTTATACCAAAAAACTCAATGAAAAATTTTGAGTAATTTTTTTTTAAAATAAAGATAATGAAACCAGGTTTTCATTCATTCTAAAAAAGGCTATGAACATGTTTAGCATAAATAGATATCATTTTTCATTATATATATAATTATAATCTCTTTGCTTGACAAGTTTTTTTTCTTTGAAACATGAATGCAGAAAATTCGCAATCATTTAGGTATCTGAGATCCTAAAAGGCAATAACTTTTGCTTGGTGCCAAGTATTCTGTGACAGTTATTGTGTCATGTTTAATATTAGGTGTGTTTCTTATGCTTACTTATCAGCTTAAAATTTGAAAGTTAATTAAAAATATTAAGGAAAGATAAAAAAATGTCAAATACAATGAGAAATACTAAAAGAGACAGACATGGTCAAAACAAAGATTCAAAAACATCTACTGTAAGGCAGGGAAGGAGGAATGGCCCTCATTTTCTCTTCTGATGCCTTTTCTGTATTTACACATGGGTAAGAGTTTTGGCACCAGGTCCTTACCTCTGTCAGGTTTGTCACTCAGATCTAAGGGATCTAGCACTTTTACCCAGCATGGAGTTCAGAAAATGTCCACCAGAAAAAATACACTTCCAAAGTTATGAAAAAGAAAGAGAAGGGAATTACAAAAGCAGTGAAAATGCTGTACAAAGGATTTACCTACTCATTACCTGTGTCACTTGTTGAGGATTTGGATGGATTTTAGCTACAGGGAGTCAAGTCTTCTGACTGTGTATACAGTGAGAACTGCACAAACAGGCACAATCTCCATTCAGATAATACAATGAACCTCTTCTTTTCTTACATTACACAGCAGCACCAGAGGCACAGGATGTCTCAGTTTGCTGCACAGCCTGCCTACTTCCATGCTCCATCCAGTAGTCCTCCTCTGCAGGAAACTGAGTCCACAGTCTTCTTCAGCATATGGATGAGCTTCTTCTTAGGGGCTGTTAACATATCCACATATCCTCGGGTTAAGTCAGGATGCCAACAAAAACAAACAAACAAACCCGTATTTTTATAAACTAAAGAGAAAAAGTCCAGCTTAAATAAATCTTAAATTATGCATTTTTGCTGTCTATTAAGTGCTAAATTTCATGTAAACAGCTTCTAATGTTCATCACTCTCTGCCTTTTCTTTCTTCTGTACAAAGACATGAGTAACTCACATTCTTTGTAATGTGGCACTGACCTGTAAAAAACACAGAAAGAATGTTTTTAACAGAAAGGAGAGAAACACTAAATAAATGAATAATTATCTTGTTTGTCTCTCAGAATATGCACATGCATAAATAAACACCCACACAGCTTTCCATGCTGTTTTACTAAAACAAATCTTCAGACCCCCAGCAACAAACAGCCAGTCACTTATTAGTAAGAATCCAAATAGATATTTTAGAGCCTGACTACTTGTTCTTTTGAGATGTAAATATCAAAATTGCTTTTTGAAGAAGTAAAATGCATAAGCAGTTAAAGTTCAGGATTCAGTTTTTTCCTCTTCTTTTGATAAATGCATTTACATTTTAATTTCCAGTGTTTTCAATTTTCATCAGTGAAAAGCTGTATCCCTGGATGAAAAGTACAATAATAAAATGTTCTGCACTCCATAATTTTCTTGTAATTCACAGAAATGATCTGAGGGCATGCAGCTCACCACAATATATATTATAGCATTCAGTGCAGAGAACTCAATTGTTAGGGCTGCAATTTCAAACATATGTATATTAATGAACTGGCCGTGGCTTCATTTTAAATTCCTAAAGACTTTTTTGCTGACATAGAATCATCATGGTTTTAATCTTACAAATCTGCAAAGATTGTCAGAACTGTGCATGTTATTTCATTTATTCAATCAATACAAGTGTCAATGCCAATTACGCTGCAGAAATCCATATAATAGTCCTATCTTTTTAAGCCCATATGGCACCATAGATCATAAAAGGAACAGAACAATGTGACATGCTACATCTTACATAATTTGGCAGAGCAGTGTGCCTTTATTTGTAAGAAGATGCTATAAGTCTTTTTCTGTTTTTATTGCAATCAGTTCCCTTTCTACCCTCAAAATGATAAAGCAGATTTTGCTAATCTAAAACAAAACAAATCAGAATTTCAAACAAACACTGGAAACATTATTGGTCTTTATAGTTTGGGACAGTTTTTAGTTACTCATCTTAACCACTCTGGCTACTAGAAACTGCAGAAACAACTGCTGTAACTTGCTGAACAGACAACAGCAGCTGCAGTTAACAACTGCTCACTGCAGCACCCATCATAAAATGCAAGATTGGTGTGCAGAGGTATAAAAAACATACAGACTGTTCTCAAAAAAAAACTGGTACATCAATAACAACATCAGTTGAGAAACCAGAGGATAATGCGAAATACCTAGGAGGTCAGCAAAAGCCTGGAAGATAAAGCTCAGAAGCGAGGCTGAAAAGCAGCACAGAATGAAGACTGCATTCAGCACAGTGCCAGAGAATAGAGACAGGCTGAAAGCAATAACTGGGGAGCCTGTGATTCCATCTCTGCACAGAGAGCATGTTGCCACAGGGATGTGTCCCTCTGCCCGTGCTAAGGGAGCCCAGGGAGACGTCTGGAGGCTTGTTCTTTGGGGAAACTGCACTCTTCTTTACTGCAGATGCTGGAACAGGTTTTCTTCTGTTTGCAGCAGACACCTTGCCTTGCTCTCATTCAATTCTTTTTGCCTTCTAAAGCTTTATTTCTCTCTGCCTAGGTTTGTGGAAGCTCCCCCCATCTCTCCTTGCACCTAATTTATTTATGTTTTCAAGTTTAATTTCACACGTTTGGTCAGCATTCTCTCCACATGGCTGTCAGTGTCCTTCAGTGCAGACTAAGATGGACCTATAGCCCTCCCTCCTTCAGCTCTGGTGCTGCTGAAGGCACTTCCCGTGGGCATCCTCCACAGCTCCACATCATCCCATCTTGGGAGCAGAGTCTCTTTTGGAGTAAGAGGTGAACAAGCCTGACCTTAGCAAGCCAGTGACTGGGAGCTAGCTGCTTTCTGGAAACACTTCTAAGGATAAGTATCAGGAAGACCTATTTCAGCTAAAAGTTAGAATTGGCATGAATGTCATGGTTGTAAGGGAGGCACAAGCCTCACACTGGAAACAAACACAGACAATATAAAGCTGGTTTAGAAGTCTAACTTCTTTTAAGAGAAATGTCAATAAACATGAGAATAATATTATGTAACATAATGCTTGCTTGCTCAAATCTTGTATCTTGAGTATCTCTTGATACAACTGATATCATTTCAAACACGAAAAATATATAAACAGTAAAGCACTTTAAAAATAGGAGGGGGCATATTCACTTCCACCATAATTATTCCTCATTATGTTGACATAATTATATGCATTATTCTAAATATATGTGAATTTATTGGCATAGTGATGTTGTCAATAAGTTTTTCCTGTGAAAGGGTCTAATGAACCAGTTGAAATCTGAGTATTTTAGTGCAATTGAATACACTGCACTTGTTCACTCACAAGATCATGTCCTTCACATTTTTAGAAACTTAGTCAAGACTGTTGTGTTCACGCATCCTAAATTTATTTGACCTTAATCCATGCTTGATGATGCAGTGAGAAAGCCGAAAGGGACATAGCAGACATAATAAGAGATGTGCCTCACGGCAGGGAGCAGTTTATTCTGATGATTATTTATAAACCCCTTTAGTTCCCCCAGACGTGCTTTAGCAGTTGATTATAGTTTTCTTCAGCATTTTAGAAACTGTTCTTAATAATACAGCAGATTTTTCTAGCTGTTAGAATTGTGCTTCTGATTAATTTTGCATCACTTTTGATACTAAGAAATACTTGCCCCTAGTCACAGCCTGTATCACCAAAGAAAGGGAATTTTGCTGCTGAACACCTACCCCTAGAACAAGCAAGCAGTAGAGTGGCTTTCTAAGTTAAAACTCCTTTTGATTTCTCCAGATAAATTTTTTTCCCAAGTTAAGGCTGCAGGGCTTGGCTGTGAGTTTGCAAGTGCCAAGGAGCTGAACTGAGTTTTACTACTCCATTACTCATGTGTCTCTATTTTTCCCCAAACTCTTTATATAGCTGCCACAGTTCCTCTGCACCTTGCAAGAGATGGATGAGCCAAGAAACACCTTTTTAGCAATATCTGTAGCACTTGCCAAGTGCCAAGTCATCTATTTTACCTAGGATATAAGCAGTAGCTCTGTGTGCTAGACTGCAGGCCAACTGTCCTGTAAATAAATCCTGGTCTTTCCAAGTTGACCCTCTGCGCACATTTAAACACTTCATCCTTCAGAACTCACAGCTGCTCTGGGATGCACAGCAGCTACTGAAGGAGTCTGCAGCCACAGAGAGCCCTGCAGTAAGCTGCTGGGGACATCAGCAGAGACAGCTACCTAAAACAGTTTCTTACCAGAGCCAAGGTTAGAATCTGACCACTTCAGCCTGTGACCTGCTGCTCTCTCCTCTTGCCCAGGTTTGACTCTGGGATTACAGAATTTGAAATTTACCTCAGCATCCTTCTCAGCAGTTATCCACAATGGACAAGGAGTTCACAGTAAAAGTAGAGAGAACAAGGGAAATAAACAGTGTGATGAGCCAAGGCTTGCTGTTAGCTGTATATTGCATTCCCCACTATAAATGTTTGGCAGAGATGTTTGTTTCTTAAGAATCACTAAAGTTATTTGCAAGCTGCTTCTACCACAAAATGGCTGGTTGTTCCTATCCATAGGCAGGGCTAATGTATCTTTCTACAGAAGCAACTTTCATGGAAAACAGAGTTTTAGACAGCTGCAAAAAATACCTTCTTTACAGAAAAACACAACCAACTAACAGCAGCCTCCTAACTCTAGCACAGAACTGTAGCTTTTAGGCAGGAGCCTGAAAAAATCTGTGGGTTAGGAGAGGGAAATCACTGCATCCTTTCAAGATTACTTTTTGCTCTTGCAGCACCACCATCTCCAATGGGCTGGATCCTGCAGGATGACAGCAGTAGCTGTGGATTCTGTCCATCCAACAAGGTGACATAAACTGTGGCATGCTGACAAGTGATCCCACACAAGTGCTGTAACCACTACATCCAGAAAGACACTTCAGCTTGCAAAATCCTAAAAATACAATTTGGCATTTTATAGTATTGTTTCATTGGTGGCCATGCAGTGTTGGGGGATTAAGCCCACTTCCTCTTCTGCAGCTATCCCTGTATCCCCTCTTCCCACTTAAGCACAGGCACAGAAGCTCCTCTCTCAGCTAAGGGCAGTCTCCTCAACAGCCTGCACAGGACACCTCAGCACACTCAAGCTGTGAATGCTTGCCCTCCCCATGACTTTCTGCAGCTTGCAGTACCATGCCCTGGCTTATCCCAGGTAAGAAGCAAAAAAAAAAAACCACAAAAACTTAGAGTGTGCTTTAGTTTTCTTAGTCTGTACCTTTTGGCTTTGGTGGGCTTTTCTGCTTGCATCTGAGCTGACTTTCACAGCAAATAGCATAGATTAAGTTCTGTGCTCTGAGCAGGGATTTCTCATTTCATACATCATTTATAACTTTCTGCAGTGATTCCACAAAGTCAGTATCTCTCCATAACACAAAGATGAGAAGGATGGAAAATATAGCTGAAAATGTGACAAACCTGCAAATTGCATTTATGTAGAATTCTGTTGCCACAAAGCCTCTACAGCAATTTTATAGAAACCTAGTAAATTCAGTATAACTAAATTTGCAGTTTAGGAAAGTTATGCATTTATGGATTTCAGCACAGTGCCATATTACAGCTTAGCAGAGATGCTAAATATCTCTCACACAAAATGGAAATTAAATCTGCTGTTCTATTTTGTCAGATCAGGTCTTTGCCTATGGTACGCTGGGCATAGATTTCATTGCTCCCTCCTCACAGAAGTGAAAAATCACACAAACAAACCCCACTTTTGCAAAGGTTGCAAATACTAATTACAACACATTATATTGCCCTATAACTGGCAAGTGATGTCTTTTTTCATTTTCTGTTTCCCTGGGATATTTCATCCATCATTCATTACCAGAATATGAACAGAGGCAGCTACAGAACACCACATTTTGGTGACATCCAGATTCCAGTGAAGCAAACAGCAAAAATCCCACAGGTTTTATTAGAGCCACAAACTGCTCCTTTGTACTGAGTTCTTGTTTTTATAGTTGGAGCCAGTTGCCAAAATGCTGGTCCTGATCCCACTTTCATAGCTGGATAATCAGGATTTACTACGACCTAAATCAGTGAAGTCAGAATGGTGCAAATGAGAGAGCTGAAGCCATCTGCTGTGAATTTCCAGATCCCAAAAAGGAACTGAAGATTTTCTTAGCAGCCTTCAATTCCTAATGGGCAAAGGCTTACAAAGAAAGTCCTATCATGCTGTCACCCATATTTAATTGTATCTTAAGTCAATAGGAAATAACGTCAGTAGGATACACACACTCACAAACACATACGTATGAAAACATAAAATTGAATTCAGGTTGAAATGCTTTTCATTTCAGTACAGCATATTGCCATCAGATAAAGAAAAAATACATATTATTCTCTGTCTGGTTCTTCCAAAGGAAATAATACCAAAGGTTTAAGAACATGCATTGGCTTCCTTCCTGATAGGATTTAAAATGTTCTTTTCCAATGTAAGTGCAAAACCAAACATTAAGTTTGAAAATCAAGCACACTAGTCACGCACTTTCAAAACTGCTGTGAAAAGACTGGACATGCTGCAGCCAATGGCACAACTCCCAGTGACTTCCATGGGGCCAAAATTCCACCCAGTTCCTAGGAGAACATTAAATTGGCCACATCATGCATCTCATTTAATGGACTACGTTAGCAGGCATGATTTATTAAGATTCACATTCAAGAAAGAAATCAACTGCATTGTGGAAAGCATTTAAATTAATGTATCTGTTACAGCATACCTCTAAATTAAGGTAGAACTCAAACCCTACTTTTGGTACTGCCTGACTTCTTGCTTTCCAAAGAAGTATTGCAGTAGGGGAATTTTGAATTGGATTTTGCACTTTTCCCACTGCAAAAAAGGGTGTCACCTACCATATGAGTTTTATCAAAACCTCTTTAAAAAAAATTAAAAAGAAAAAACCTTCAAATCAGACTATATTATGGCATAAAATGTATAGATGCAAGAGTAAATTATTTTGTTTGGGTTTTTTTTCCCAACTAATTCCCTGCCTATTTTTAACCCAATTACAAGTCTGTTGGCTGCCAGTAGAATTTGGATCCAAATATCTCTGCTAACCAAGTGAAATTGTTTGGATAGTACAGTCAAAAATTCTAACATCTTAATCAGGTTTCTTTCTGACTTTTTAATAACAAAAGTAATTGGGTACATTAAAACTGCAATTCTTGAAAGTCCAAGACAAACATCATAATAAAATACCAATTTCTTTAGGGAAATTCTAGTATAATAAACACACCAAGAGGATTTTATTGAAATTACTTCCAAAACCTATAAAAGTGAACAGATTAATCTACTTTCCATAAGTTTTGCTGCATTTTGGGTAGTTTTATAGGAGGACTGGAATTACATATTCTGTTATGCAACCACGGCACCTTTTAAAATGTTTGAGTATCTTGTCATTTCATTGTGGCCAGAACAGACAAACCTCAGTACCCCGGTACCTCAGTCAGAAGTGGCTGAGTGGCCACGTCCTGCAGGTCAGAGCTCCCCTGTGACCCCATAAGAGCAGTGCATGGGCTGGCCAACACCAGCATCCTCTGTGCTACAAACAGGAGGAGAACACAGGTGAGGCAGAGCACCAGGGTGACACTTCAGGTGCATTCAGGGGCTCTCACAGGAGGAGATGCACAGCACAGCGCTTGAGGCACAAGGGCATCCTCTCTGCCCCAAAAATGGCAGACCCTGAGCATGTGGAAAGCATGCACAGAATGATATTAACTTTCAAGGGCAAATAATTACCACCCCCAACCAGTCCCAAACTAAATATTTTCAGGCAAATCCATATGAAAGTGAAGTCTGACCACTGCAGGAAACTGTCAGAAACTCTAAATAATGAGATTTTGTTATAGGCATTTTTTAATGCAGAACAGCAGTAGCAATGAATATGCCAGGACAATGCAGGGGGTTTTATTCTCTTTCTGTGAAAGAAAATAAATGGGGAACTTCATATTCATTGGCTCCAAAACCAAAGAAAAATAATCACAACCACACAGCAAAACCCATTGCACAAGCAAGTCGTATAACTTCTTTTGAGTGCTTGATTAAATATTCTCCTAAAAGATGTACTTTACTTTTGCCATAAACACATCAAGACATGCCAAATTTACCACATTCCTTGATAAATTTTTCATTTTCTCCCTGCTAAAAACCTACATCTTTCAGGATTCATTTTATCTAACTTCAGTTAGCAGCCACCTTTCTCAGCCACACTGGAAAATCCTCAGCAAGAACCTTGGTGAAGAACCATGTGGCATCTTTGTTATGCCTTAAGCACCCTTCCTTCAAGCCTATCTCTCAACTTCCCTTTGATAAGAACTGAGTATTTGCAGCCCTTCTTTGTTCCCCAGCCCTTGTGCTGCCCTTTACATCATATTCCTCTCTTGCATATGCTCTCTTATTTGTGCTGCAAACCATGAACCAGAAGCCTCCCAAACACACCATCAGCATCCTTTGTCCAGTAAAACTCTCATGGAAACTCAACTGTTAACCACTGAAATACGATCTTCTGCTGTGTCTCCCCTGCCCTCCAAAATAGCATGAGAAAAGAAACTTTTGCAGCAATTTCAATATTGGGAATTGTACTTTTTTAAACCTCATTCTGCGAGCTCTTGGCGCCCTGGAACTCCCCTGTAAGTATCTTGGGAGATACAAACCATCACTGTAACTGGGTAGATTCCCTCCTCCTTTCCTTTTCCCAACCATGCATCCCACAAGCATGGTGCTGGTGAAGTTTGTCCATGAAGCTGGACAGGTACTGCCCTTCCCTTACCCACCTCCCTCCCATTCCCAATAGCTTTATCTGGCCACAAATATTGTGCCTCACACTGTAACTTCTTTTAAATTCTATGTTGTTTCTTTCTTTTTTAACATTGAAAAGAGAATACAGTTTATTAGTTGGATCCTGTGGGGTTTTCTCAATATTACAGGAAGAAGCCAATATTTTGCTGACTAAAGGAAATTTATAAACAGCCAATTCCTAAATTAAACAGATGGCTTATTAAAAATGAGCAGTCACTTCTTTGGCACACAAAACCAGTTTCATTTCATTTTGCATTATAATTTTACTGGTTTTGTTTATGTTAGAAGTAAGAAGAGTGACAGTGATCATAGTCCCACCATGTTAAGCAACAAATAAAAAAATTAATTGTGTGGGTTTGTTACAAATTGCAAATATCCTGTTACCTTCACTTCTATGTATGCATGCATTGGGTTTGTGGGGCAAGTTTCTGGTAATGAAGCAGGGGGAATCTCTGTGAAGCTGCGGTAAGATTTCCCCCATGTCCAACAGAGCAGATGCCAGCTGGCTCTAAGGTGAACCCATCACTGTCCAAGGCCAAGCCAGTCAGAGATGGGGATAGCACCTCTGGGATAACATTTTCAAGAAGAAAATAAAGTTGTTCAGAAGTAATTGCAGCCAGAGAAGAGAGTGAGAACACGTGAGAGGAATAGCCCTGCAGACACCAAGGTCAGTGCAGAAGAAGGGGCAGGAGGTGCTCCAGGTGCCAGAGCAGAGGTTACCCTGCAGCCCCTGGTGCAGCCCATGGTGAGGCAGTTGTGCCCCTGCAGCTCATGGAGGTGATGGTAACTGGTGAATGATCTCTCCCTGCCCTTATCTCAACTTCTGAACCTTTCACCATATTTTCTCTCCCCTGTCCACTTGAGGAGGGCAGTGATAGACTGGCTTTAGGGGCCCATCCAGCATCCAGCCAGGGTCAAATCACCACAATGCAACAGAACTAGGTAAAAAATATCAAGCTGGTACTGAATTTAGGATCAGCTGGTTCTAGTTTTTGTCAAACATCCCCAGACTTGATTCAGACCTGCTAGACAGAGAATTCACTGTAGTGGACTTCTGAAGTGACTGTTCATGGAATGGTGCCACTTCATCATCTAGTTCAGGGTCAGATCTCTCACACACATTGTGGATAAGCTAGGTTAGCTTTTTTTTCTTATTGGAAAGTTAAAAAAACAAACAAACAAACAAACAAAAAACCCACATATGAGACAGTCCTAACTTTGCAAGTGCAAAAGTGAATAAAGACCCATTTTCTTGCAGTGCTGGACAAAAATATGGAGGAATTTCTTGCACTCTTGCATCAAAACTCTCCAAGAAAAGCTTCACACAAACTTCATACATATCTACATGGACATATGTTACCTTATTAGAAGACTAGAAGTGTCACACTAGTCTGAGTCACATGACCAATATTTCCTAAGAGATGAAAACAAATTAAAAGAAAACAAGCTTGCCTATTCTTCATGCAAAGACTCTGGCTGTTCATGTGAACCAAACTTCTCAGCTAAATCCTGAAACCAGTGATATTTCCCTTTCCAATCAGTGTGCTGCATGAAACAAGAAGCTTTGAATATATTTATTTGAACCTGAAGAATATTACTCTCTGAGAATACTAATAAACCTAAAGAATATTAATACACTTATATCTAGATGAAAGCTATAATAACTCATCACTTGAAATTACTATTTGGATTTTCTTCCCAGATACAAAATAATTGAGCTCTAGAATTACTTTCAGCAGAAAAAGGGGGTCACTGCAAAACCTGTGTACACACCAGCAAGTAAGCATTTTTTATGGCCAAGGATTTGCATGTTTGTTGATTATCTAGTTTGTGCAGCTTCCTGAAACTTTAATCAAGAATTAGCCATGGCAAAGGAAAGCTATCAGTTTAGTCACAAATACACACTCATAACAGTTAGATTCTCAACGTTCCCAAGTTAGCCCACACATTACTCTTCTAGAACAAAATTGCTGACACTATAATGAAATACTGGTGTGTATATATAAGCTAAGTCTGAGGATTTCAAAAGATTTTCAAAGAAAGTAACCTCCTGACTTTGTACAACTGGGTCTCTGTGCCTTGATTCTATGAATAATGAATTTGCAGTAATTTCATTTAGAAAAAAGCAGATGAAAAGGTCACTTCAAACATGTGAAATTAGGCAATGTGATTCTATCAGAAATCATATTGAAAGGATTCATTTCTTTAAAAAAAAAATGAAGAGTAGCTAAATATATTAATCTTGTTCCACAGATGCTTGATAGAAAAGGATGCATGAAAGAAGCCCCCAGCCCCTACCAGAAACACTGCCACATCCAGGCTGTGGCTCAACTGGACAAACAAAACACGTGTACATAGGCTGCACTCCTCTTCAGTTGTTGCCTCCCTTCCATAGGATATACCTGTTGGAAAAACTGCTGCTGCTCTCAGTGCCACACTGAGGGAAACAGCATGGGCTCTCACTGCTGCAGCATTTGGTCCAAAATCATAGCTGAAGACACCATGGCTCTTTCTTGCCACTTTTCCCAAGCATTAGAATAGTACAGGGAAACAGACTGCCAGAAGTCCTGACACATCACAAGTACAGTGATTAGATTTTTGAAATGCCTTTACACAGCAGGACAGCAACTGAGGGCATTTTTAATATCCATGTTTTATCAGATCATCCTCTGTAACCAACAGTAGTTTTAGATACTGACGTGTGTCTGCACATCCTTTAGTAGCTGGCCTCTCCTGTGATAAAACATACTATTTTCTATCTTGTAGCTTCTCTCCACCCCTAAAAGGTTGTCATTCACACATTGGTCATACTGGGTAACATTTATCTCCAGTAACAGTGATTGATATTTTTAAGTCTTAAATTATTAGCAGTGTGGCAAGCATCTAATTGCTGTACTTGGTCTAAAACCAGAAATAATACCCAGTCTGAGCGGAATTAAAAGCCAGACACTGACAAAACCAAGAGGATTTGTGTGTGTGACAGTGCACTTGATTTATTGCTTCAGATTGCAAGCAGTGAAAGGCAGTGTCAGTACTCATTTTCAGGTGACAAAAAGATATAAAGAGGTTATTATAAGGACTCCAACAAGTTTCTGCAGGTCTGATCTGGGAGAAGATAATAATGCCAGGGACTACACACGGATGGAGCAGAAACACAAGACACTGAGAATAACTGCCCTTGCATGAGCTTCCCAGAAGGCACCTGAGGACTTCAGCCCTGAGAACTGTACACATCCAAAATACAGATTTTCAAAGCTTTTATCTCGTCCTGAGGCATTTCAGCTGCAAACAAATAGTAAAGTCCTCAGGGCATGCTATATTTTGCTTCTAGGTGAAAAGCTATGCCCAGAAATGAAGAGCTCAGCACTGAGCTCATGCCTAACTCCCAGCAGGACCGGCACAGTAAAGTCCCTTGTCTGTCTCTGTGGTTCAGCCCCACAAGGCCACACATCCTGGCAATATCCCAAACCCAGCAGACAGCCCATCCTTTGGATCATTCATGGGGACTGTCAAGAGAAACGCACACACATCCCTGATGCTTACACAGCCCCTGAATACCCAGAGGTGAGAACACAGCAATACAAATAAAACCTTTGCAGAGTCACATATTTCAAACTTGTCTCTTTCATGCTTTCAGTGGGCCACTGAATACACACAGTCAGGGTGGGCTTCACCTTCTCTAATTTCAACTGCCTGAAAGTTAAGTGCCTATTCAAGGAGATGTTGCTAACACAAGAAGAGACACTTGCAAGGAACAATTATTCCACGCTTCTCGGACACACACCTTAGGTCACACAGTTCACTGTCTGGAGGAGTCTCTCCTAGGGATTTGGGATATTTCTCTTCAGCAGCACAGGGCAATCCATGGTATCCTGTAGTCCAGGTTGCTCTGTCACCAGCACAGAAATATCCTGCTGCTCTCCCTTCCTGAACATGGGCTGAGGTTTTCCTGCAGAAATACCCAGGGCATGCAGAGGGACAGGAAGAACTCTGGGTTTGCCCTCAGATGTAGATGGATTGCAGCTAGAGTAGACATCTGAGGACGAGCAACATGGAGTGTATTGCAGTACTACATATTGTGAAACAAACACAGCCGGTATTCATAGCTTAGGTGAGGACCCTTTCAGCCAGACAATTAGGAGCCATAAATCCAGAATTTAATGATACATACCTTAATGATATTTTAAATGGCCCTTATGAAACAACACCAGAATGAAACATGAACACGTTCTCTCTCACTGTCTTTCAGACTGGATGCCAATGTCAAATTTATTTTAACACTGATTACATTTTTCTTTAATATATTACAGTACATTTTGTACAAATATGGGACTAGATTTGAAATAACTGTGTCAAAAATTAATATTCATTAAAATTTCACTTAAATTAAAGAAATAAATTCAAAAATTCTGGTCGTATTTGGTCAAACTTTTCTCTTTTTTTATTGAACTAAAATTGGCCACGTCAGCAATTGAAAGAAGCTTCTTTCCCATTCTGTTTTACTTTCTTCTAAAGATAAGCTCTTAACTGGGGTTACTTTTCAGAGCAATGATATGAAATTATGCTCAAACTAGAAGCAAGCACAAGCTGCCTGCAACTACATACCATGGTATAGCATGGTAGCATTCAACCTTACAGTGCTGAGATACCTTTTAGCAGCACTTTGTTTGTCACGATTAAGTCTTCAACACTGGGCTACCCCGATGCTCTGGGGAGCCTGCACAAAAGGAACAGTATTTTGCATATTATATTTCTACTGAGCATATAGGTGGACGAGGTGAAGGCTAGGTTATTAACCAAGTGCACTTATTCTCAGGTCTCTTTTTAATAGTCTCAAGTTCCTGCAGGATGTATGAGCTTACACATGGAGCTACCTGCATAACAAGGAGTAGATGAGAGAAGACACGTGCACCATCAATAAGGATTATTTTCACTTAGAAATTCTTGCTAAAGAAAATGCTACTGGAATAGCTATATTGTTGCAAAACAAGTATTTAACTAACCTGCTTTGTTTTATAAGCATGTAAGATAAAACTAATGGATGTCTGACATAAAAGAAACATTGAAATATAGGCTGAAAAACAGCCTATTGCAAGCAAATTTTAAAAACAAAACGAAACTAAACTTCTCCTGGAATTGTCTTCTCTGATCCAAATTTATTTTAGTAAAACAAGTTAGGACTGTCGTGGCCTCTTAGAGAGCTAAAGTATTTGTGGAACTCCATAATCCAGCCAATTTCATAGGTACAGTGAGTTCTTGATCTCAGATAACCTCCATATCAGTGTCAATCAAAACACTTTCCTAGCATACTTTTACCTAACAGAACCTACAGGAATTTCATACCAGGTTAGTCAAGAGAATGAGTTTTTCAGTTACTACCAGTGTTTACCTTTTGAGGAAAATTGGACAGCAGGGGGAGACTGTCTCCCTTATTTCTGTCCTTTTCTTGATTATTTGTAGGGGCTGGTGACACCTTTGGTATGGTAAAGTATGGTCTCCTCCAAAGACACCTAGCCATTAATGAATAGAAGTGCCACTTGCCTTGGGAAAAAAAAAAAAAAAAGGAAAAGAATCAGCTTGACAATATGCCTAGGAAATTCAGTCAGCAGTGGTAGTTGTAACTATGTGGAAATCCTGGATAAATGAAAATTTTTGTGCTTGGATTGATTCTACAGTGTCTGCACATCTGCACAGAGAGCTCAACACTTTTTGGCTTTGTTGCTTATATCCACTGTCTTTGCTGGACATTCTTTGCTGATCCATACCTGGATCACAGTGTTACTGTGCTCAACACAGGTGTAAAACCTCTCTTATTAGCAATAATCATTGTGTGCATGCTACATGGCACATACACACAGCCTTGCCTAGGAGAAATAAAAAAGCCTAGCTGCTATGGAAGTGAGCCCCTTAGAAAAATCTGACTTTGAAACAATCAGATAGGAATACAATCGGTTCTAGAGCTTAAGAAAATAAACAAAACAGGTTTATCTGCTGCCATTGCAGTTTTAAGATAACATTTTCTCTTCTGGGGTTGCAACTAGGAAACAGTGCTGTAGTCCAGCACCTGGATTGGCCCCGATAGCAGTTCATCTCTTGGAACCTTTGTCTGGCAGATGCTGCATGAAAAAATATAGTTTTTTACCATCTACCTCCAGCACATGCTGCTGTGGGCTCAGTGGAGTGGTTCTGATTTACTGTGTCTGGCCAGTGAACAGTACACTGAGCCGGGCAAGTCTCTGCAGCCAGGCAAGAAGCACGACAGACAGGAACCTGGTCAGGCAGATCATTCTCAACAATAGACTCTAATGCAGAATGAAGTGGCAGAAACAGTACATTATGGACATTATCATCATTATCTCTTGCTTCCTCTAATAGGTTCTTACATCATTTTGCTCATTTTTATAGCTTGCTGGCTCAGAACCGACATTTTTTGTAATTCACTGGAAGAAATGCTTGATTTCAGCTTCCCTTGTTCTAACCACCCACAGAATGGATGAAATAGGGATGTGACTGCTGGAGTAGATCAACCCTTTCTTGCATAATTCAAACTAAGAAATTTCTAAAGTGTTTACACAAAAAGGGATAAAGGAATATTCCTTTTACATTTCTTTTGGGCTAGCCTTTTTTCTTTTTTCCATTTCTTTCTGTTGATTAAAAAACAACAGAAAGGAGAAAACTAGGCAAAGCATGGTCCTCATGAAGCTGCAAGGAGGGATTCAGCAGAAAAGAAATCTCATAACACTATGTAAAATGGTTACACAAATTCCTGAACTACTATCTGAAGGATTTTCCCAGAAGATAACTGATAGTCTGCCTCTTTCAAACTGCCTTAGGACGTGAAACAGAATGACACCTCATTATAGAAATGTCATAAATTGTTCCAGCATTTTTATCATCTGAATATGAAAGCTCTTCTGTGAGATGGCTAACAACAGGTTAGCCATCTGTGTTATGATAGAAACTCCTCTGGAAATACAAAATAATTTAAAATCACCACTATCCCATGGTTGTGCCAAGAGCCTGCATGGGGGCAGCTCTGGAGGGAAGGTAATATGTGCTACTTTCTACCTCCTTCTCCAGCAGTTTACTGGTTTTCCCATGTATCGCTGACACAAGCAGTGCCCTGGGATTCTGCAGGATCTGCAGGGGTGCACACCCCAAGGAGGAGGTTTAGGGAAAGCAGGGAGAGCTTGGGGATAGAGGAGGGGAAAGGGGTATTGTAGAGCATGGGTGAGGGAAAGCAAAAGCACTGAGGTTGCAAAGTGGAAGCCAGGGTGGAAGGAACATAAGAGCAGAGAGGCCTGGGTGTGCGGTCTTGAGGGAGGAAAGCCAAGTCTGGAAACCTGGAGCAAACATGGGAGCTCAGTGGGAAAACAGGATTCTGCATGAAGTGTCTGAGAGGTAGGAGGTCTGAGATGAAAGAGAACGAATCTGCTATGCATACAGGAAAAAGCAAGGATACTGCCATCAGCAACACTCTGCCATGAAAAATAAAACAAAATTCAGCTACTGAGTGTCATTACTGAAAGAGGCCGTTTCAGGTGTCACATCCACTGATGTCTCACACTGTTCAGTCTTTATTAACCTGCCCACACTTATTTCTTTTTATACCCCAGTCATACTGGTGTTTCTGAGTGTTCTGTTGGACCTGTCCTTGTTATACTCAATAAGTATTCTTCAGAAGGATTGTTTGCTCTGTTGTGGGAAAAGAAACAGCTCAGTGAGGAATAGAGCTGAGTTTTCTGCCTCGTTTGCTCTGTATTCTTTTCTAGACTGCATCACACTCTTATTTTCTTTTTTTAAGTAGGGCCAACTCCTTACAGTCTCTCTTCCCTAGCAATTTTTTTTATGCTGTGTATTATGGACAGTGCCCTTTGCTATGTTCCTCTAGTCTTACTTTAAAGCTGGGCTGGGCCAGTGTTGTTCCAGCTGTTCTAGCTGAGGTCCTGGGTGACATGACAGACAGTAGTCACACATCCCCTGAAATACCATGTATACATACATGTATATGTGTTCAGTGTTTGGTTTTGGTAGGAGATTTACATCATCTGTACATTTAATTATGCCTCTTAGACAAGTACAAAGACTTGCACTTGACAGAAAGATAGTAGGTTTGGGATTATCCTCATCTGCTGTGAGTGCTTGGTCTAATCTTAGGCTGCCACAAAAAACCTGTTTTCAACACAGTCAACATAAACTTTATCTGTAGGAAGTTCTGTTTTGCCACAGACATAGAAACCTTGCTCATAGTCCTTATCACAAAGCTTTTGTTAGCACTGTGTGTAAACTGAACCCCAGCCATCAGAGGTCAGCCTTGAATTTTATTTGGACTTCTGCAGGTTGGTTTGGGGAAAAGATATTGTGTTGTGTGGATTCATGTTGTTTTCTGCAATGTGCTGGAATGGTCAGAGTGCCAACTTCTCCATGCTTCTATATATTTATCAGAGAAAACATCCTGCTACACAGTATTTCTTTTATTCTGGGGTTCCTGTATGCAATGAAACAAACAGCAGCAAGGAAGCACAGATATATCTGCCAAACACTGTTTTCTTCTTCAAGTTCTGGAAAAGTTGTAATTGATGAACAAATATAAATGTGATTATTACTTTAGGACCTTTTATTTCATTTGAGAGCTGTAGGTTTACATAAGAATGTATTTAGGATATGTAGTTGACTCTCTTTTTTCTGCATATTTTGTGAAAAGAGGCAGTCAAAACCTCATATTTTCCCTTTCAGTTCTCCCTATTAAAGTGGACATTTTATGGTTTTATGTCTTCTAAAAAAATTTTTAGGTCTTAAAATTTGGTTTTATGTCTTGTTATTGGCAATACATTAAGGCCACACACCATCTGTAGTTTGCTCATGAATACCACAAAACCAGTAGAAGCACATTTTTAAATTGGTGGCTTCTCACACCACTGGATTTCTCTTCTAACACTGGAACAAATTTCTGATGAAAGGGAGGCACTTATGCAGTTGCTAGACAAGAGCTCACACCTGTACAAAGCAATGGACCTGTGTCCATAGATTTCTTCCAGATGCCAGTAAACGCACCAGTCCATGTGTATTTTTCTTGGAGTTACTGATATACTATGTTTCATAAATGAAAATATCTATGAATCCTGTCTGTAAATCAATCAGGTATAATTTTCAGCCTCAATAGCAGTACAAAGTGATAGATAAAATACCTTGCCAACCAATTTCTCCATCACAGCTGACTGTCTTGGACAATGCTGTGAGGAGCAAGAAAACAAAGCATTCCTATTTCATAGTAATGCCATGGTTCTTTAATGACAGTGAAGATTGTTGCTGAGAATCTTCTTTATAACACTGACTTCATACAGCTCTATCTTAGGATATGTCTTTCAAGTCATGATTATCTAATCATGCATTCATTCAATATGAACTTTGTCTTCACACAAAAAGATACAGTATTATTCAGTTTTAAATAAAACATGGAATTGCAACCATGTCTTTTGCTTGCAATGCCAGAATACACAGTCATGCTAGCTTTTCAGAGGAAGCAAAAATTAAAAATGCATATTATGAAATGCATTTCATAAGAACAAATGTCAAAATGGCACAGTTTCACCCCTTGACTAAGCTAAAGAATTAATTTAATATATTAAAATGAAACTGCATAAATTACAACAGAGAAAATATTGGCAGAGTAGCAAATTCAGATTATTATTACCTGCTGTCCTACAGAGATTGCCTAAAAATGAAGGATTCTATATTCTTCTTTTTCTACTTCAACTCACCATCCACCCCACTCACGATTAGAAATCAATTTTAGTTTAAGAAAGATATACTGGGGTGGCAGATATAGTTCACACAAGCCTATGGGTGAGCTGTAATGCAGAGTTGTTAAATTTTAGAAGCAACACTGCGCATTACAACCTCTGCATCACACAGCCCAGCGCCGAGACTGCAGGGATGCTGCAGGGTGAGAGTGCACCAAAGGTACAGCCCTCTTTAAAAGCCCTTCACAGTACTTCACTAATACAAATTACAGTGAGACAGAAAAGAAAAGATAACATAGATTACCCTGTGCCACATTAACAAAATTTCCTACAGCCATGGTTTTTTTTAAAGGGTAAGCAGAATCTGAAATCTGTCGTGGTTTTAAAAGACGAGAAAGGGCTAAGGCATCTGCACACATACAGCAGGTAGCTAATTTCAGTCCTTTTCCCAACATATATTTGGGGAAACTAACATAAGTATTAATAGCAGAATCCCCATTTTGGAAGCTTTTTCCAACACAACAAAGTGTGTAATAACACTATCTCATGGATACTAAATGCACATAGGACATCTGAAGAAGCTAGAGAAAATAGCTCACGTAGGAAAGCACACTGAGTTTAGCAGTTGTTTTCCTGACTCTGGATCCCACTCAATCCATTAAGTAAGGGCATAAATGGTTAAATAATAGAACCCTCTGAAGCCTCAGGTACTCAGCTTGATCTGGGGTGACCCAGATCAAGCTATTTAGCCAATGGCCATTTATGCCTTCCTCCTGATCTGCTTACTGAAATGTTTTTTTCCCCACTGATAAAGGCAGTTAAGCATTATTTTCCATGCACCTGCTTTGGGGACTTGCACAGCTCTGTAACCAGTTCAGCTATACAGGGGGGAGGCTATAAGAAACTTGGGTTTCGTAGTTTAAATGTTTTTAAGCATTCATTGGGGTCAGGTGAGATCAGATCATACCCTAAGAGAGAATGAGAGTGAACAATGGTAAGACTGAACAAGATATGAGTATTTAGGAAGAATAGACTTTGTCCTTACAAAGAGGAAATGATAGAGACAGAAACTGCTTTCTGCTGGGAAAAAAAAATGCACTGCATATGCAAAGCTGGAGGATGCCTAGGGGAAAAGACAAAGTTGATATCAGTGTGAGTGGCATCTTGGGGAAAACCCCAGCTGACAGAAGGAGGCTGCATAGAGGGAAGAGTGCTGGGAACTACTAGACGACTGACTGGCACATATGTGCTTTCTGGTGATTAAAATAAGCCATTTAAAAACAGACCTGCCTGAAAAGCAAAAAAGTAAATTACATTATACTGGATGGAACAGCTACCAGATGGTCCAGTTACCAGCAGCTAGTAGATTTTGTTTTTGTTTTTTTTAAATACACACATGCACTCACACGAGCAAACGCTCATGGGCCAAACTGGACTGTAAAAGCCATCTGGCACTGCCTATGTAAGTTTACTACACTGTGAAACCTCATTCTCTCTGACATTATTTGTGGTTAGAAGACTAATTCCAGTTTCAGCCAGGCAACTAGACTGCAATCTGGAGGACAAGAATCAGAGGGTAACAGAAACAAAGAGGGAGCCATAGGGTGGATTTTCAGCTGTGAAGAACCAGCTTCCAAAAGGAAAATGAACTTCATTCTCTCAGTTCCTAAAACGAGTAATGAATGGTACAGAGAAAATTTCCTCCGTTCTTTGCTATAAATCAAATACTGAAAACACACATGTACCCCTTTACACATGGCAGAGCTCCACAGTCCTTTTCTAAATAGGATTTGTATTTTTTCTGTCTTCTCCAACTCCTGTCCATTAGGACATAACAGGACTAGATGAGTTTCTATTCTCTATTCATTCATCTATACTTCCAGTTCAATTCCATTTCCCTCCTCTGGCATATTAAGGGGTCTATGATCAACTCCAGGTATACCCTAAAAGTAAAGAAGCATCTGCCACCATGCACAAATGACATTTGATATGTCATCACAAAGCATTTAGAAAATATGCTTATAGCATAATAATATAATCATATTAACATCTCCTATGCACCTTTTTCTTAACTTTTAATTAAGGTGTTTAACAATGGGTATTCCTAAAGAATTTCATTCTGGTAGTAACTAGGAATTATTTTATAAAACAATCAAGGCAATAAGAAAAAGGTGAACACGTACCTATCATTGCACTAGAGACTATATCCTTGCCCTGAGATGTAATCTGGCAAATAACTCAATGCAGTCCAAATTCAGATTTATTTAATTAAATACTCTCCTTGGCTATAATTGCTTTTCGTTGCAAAGAAGGAAATGCAAACAACAAATTTCAGATCTACAAATATGTACCAACAATCAGTATAGAGCAAGTTTTCTACCATATTAAAAGCTACATCTACATCATATGTGTTGTAGGTACTGTTCCCTCCCAGCTGAGGATGTAAATACCTCAATAGTGCTTCAATACTAGTGCTAGACCAACGTTCAGAGCCCAAACTGAGGTTCAACACACAGTACAAACACAGCCCAAAGTAAATACCTGGCCCATGTTTACCTTCCAGTCCCCAAAATTCATTTACAAAGCTGTGAATTGTGTGAACATGAACTATCTCTGATCTTCAGAGCATCCTCACAAAGCTTAAAGCCCTGTAATCAATGACCAAGCTACTAACATTGCCATATGGCCCACCTGTGAGGTGGCTCAGGTTTATTGAATTCATCTACATAGACTTGCCCTTGTTGTACTTCACAAAGAAAATTCAAACAACCTAAATTGTGGCTGAGCACATTTAAGCAGGCACTGGATGTAGTTCAGTTCAGTTTCCAATATTCTGACATGGCAGCTTAGAATTAGGTTATAAAATTTATGAGTCTTCAAAGTAATAAGAAAAATGCTTGTGGAGGAGATAGTGGAAGCTTCAAGCTCCCCCCGTAAGGCTACTAACTCTTTGCAACCAATTCAACCCAAAATGTTCCTAGGAGAGTAGCAAGTCAGATAAAATGTTATAAAATGCCAATTATCACTATATAACTCATTCTTAAACTAACCCAGGTTACAGATAATGCTTTGGTCACAAAAGATGACACCTGAAATGCTTCTTAGCCATTTTCTCCTCAGAAACACTCTAGAAAAGTAAAGCAAATACCCAATGTGAAAGCTAGGATTGCTCACTGGGATTTCCATAATCCCCTTTCCTCTCCGTCCCATCTTAAAAGCATTGTTTTCATGCTTGAAAACATCTGCTGAGAAGGCTGATCCATTGAGCTTCAACCCAATTCTCTCCAGAGGTCAGGGTGGGCTCAGTCCCACATCTGATTATTGTCTATATTTTAGAACACAGATATCAGCTATATATAATAGACTAACTTTAAAAAGCAGAAATATCAATATTTTGATTACAGCAATTTGATTATAATCAGGCTGTAGGTATTTCATTTTACAGCAGTGGAAATACTAAGCTTCCATTATGATAATTCTGTGGAATTTAGAGAGAAAGATCCAATCCCCAAGGACTTGTGAATCTCTTCACCAAATGTTAGAGCAGGCCTCTGAACTCTAAAACCTGAAACCCTCTAAGTCTTCACATGTACTTATGATGCCTTTAATGGAATTTCACTGATGGAGGGTAGCTCTTCAAAACTTCTTGTTATAGGACCAGAAGATGACAAAGGTATTTCTTTGCTTTAACTCCTGAGAAGCTGCATACAAAAATGTTCATGAGCCAGACTGGAATTTCTCAGCCCTCTCTCAGTCTCACCACAAACAAAAAGTGGACTGGACATCCCACTTCTTCAACTTGTAAAAAACCCTCTCATTTAAAAGATACAGTTTACAGCAGATTTGGTGTATTTTAATGATTTCTGGTTCATTTGTGCTCATTTTCTGATCACACAAACTAAGAGATGTCCTTTGGGTTTTTAAGTTTTTGACAAAACTAATCCTTGGGGTGCACTGATAGACACATACAACTGGTAAGCCCTAAAAGATGAAACTTGACCACATTTTCCCAAGGAGGACATAATCAAATGTGCCATAGTACAGAATGTCTGTTGCCATGGTCCAGGAAACCCTGGTTACTCAATAAACGACCTCCTATTTCAAAGCAAGTGCTCCCACTAAAAGAAAATACATACATCCCAGTTAACTTAAACTATCTGCTCTGCAGGCACCTGCCTTGTCTTTTCCACTTGCAGCTACACGCATTTTCTGGAGCCAAAAGAAAGAGTTAAAAGAAAAACAGCCTAATCTCCACTCACACATTTGTCAACTTCCCCAAAATAGCTACAGAATTTAAGCATAGTATGCCATTTTCCTCCCTGACAGGTTAATCCGTTTATTATTCATCCATTTAATGAAAATACCATGTCTCCATGCTAAGAACAAAACAAAACCTCCGACAACACTGGTTCTCTCTAAATCATATTAATAATCTTGCACAATTTGATTTGTCTCAGAATTCAGCTTCATTTTTAACTCCAAGTTAGAAGTAGGAAACCTATTTCTTCAGATTTCATATTGCTGCCTCTAGCCACATTTATGGAATGTTTTCTGCAAAATTGTCAGCATTTCATTACCTGCTTCTGCAACAGCCATGTATCTACTGTGAAAAGGTCACCCAAAAGTTAATGAACCTCATGCTTAGCCAAGCTGCTCTTCTCCAGTGGGACAGAAATTTTCATGAAACTCTGCAAGGCTCATCTTGCAAAGTTTCCTGAATATGCTGTAAAAAAAGAATAGTTAGTAAGTCACGGAGCAAATCTGTCTCCTTTTCACAGGCAACTGGCTCCATTAAGATTTCTGCAAAAACATGGGGCTTGAGTTCTCAATAGGATTACTTCTAAAGGGAAGCTACAGCAGTGTTTTGAACCACAGAACTATTATGACTATGTAGCTATACAGAACAATCATACTCCTTTTCAGGATTTAATTTTTCTGCAGTATTCCCTGCCTTATATGGAAGCATCATTTTTAATACACAACATGTGGGGTTTTTTACAGATTAATCATATTAGAAAACTGGACTCATGATCCATTCAGGTAGTATGCCTAGGTCTTTCTCTCCCTCAGGCACCTCCTCATGATAACTGCTTCAGGTACAGTAGACTTGAACTAATGAATGTCATCTCCTTTTACTCCAGTCCTCATTTCCGTCCTGTATCCCAGCCTTCTCCTGTATGAACAGTGTTGCTCAACTCCAGCCAATCAGCATGGCTCCCTATGTTTCAAAGAAAGCATTAATGAAGGGAAAAAATAGAAATGGCCCTGTGAACAATATTTGATTATCTCTCTGGTATTTCTTTCTCCAGCACTGATGACTGTTGCCATGGTCTCTGCCTTCCAGTTCCTTCAGGTAGCTCTACTCCAGCAGCTTCTACTTCAAGACCATACCAAAAGTTTGCTTTTATCAAGGGGTGACGTGAGAGAAGTACAGCACAATCTATTCTTTGAGAGCCTCTTTAATTATACTCACTTGTCTTTCTTAGGTCCCAATAACAGAGAAAAACCAGTGGCCATTTATTGCACATTTAGTTGGAGCTCACAACACTCTGAAACATCTTTGTGGAGCCTGACACTGTCTCAAAAGTGAAACACTGTTGTGACTTAGATTTTGAATACAATCTACTGTTTCAACAGAATATGTGCCTGAACATACAGGAAAAAAAGATTATGACAGGATGAGGACAAGGTTGATGATTATGAAATTTTTTGAAGACAATTCAAAAATTCAAATTCAAATTCATGTCTGAGGATGACATTTAAAAGGAAAATACAAAATTAAGATAAAAAAATAAAGCATAAAAGTCAGAGGCTGTTGATTTGGGATAGTTCTGCTTTGCATAACAGGCAAATTGCTCCAATAAGAAGAGGGATGTTTTGTCTTTTACTCTCACAGGAAATGATTACAGCACTAAATGTCTGTAAGCAACTACAAATAGAACAAGACTTGAGTTTAAGGATTGTTAACTCAACTGAATGCAAATTCTGCTAGACTCTGTGGAGTCTGGATTTCACTCAGTGATAACCAGAGTTCCTAGTTCAAGTGAACTGTGATTTCCACCACATCAACCACTCAGTTCAAACAATGTCATTTGCAAAAGACACTGTGTCATCTAATTCTTTCAGCTCACAATTAGGAGCTGGTGTTTCCCAGCTAGATGAGGGTATGGAATTGAACAAAAGGTATGTTCTGATAAAAAGCCAGATTAGCAGCAAGGGAAAAGATTAATAGGACTAGACAGATAGATAGGTAGATAAGTAGGTAGGTAGGTAGGTAGGTAGATAGATAGATAGATAGATAGACAGATAGATAGATAGATAGATAGATAATTATTTTTTTAAGGGAGGAGTATGGAGAAAGCCAAGTAAGTTTGTAGAAGCTGGAAAAGCTTCTGATAACCACTAGAGAAAGACTAGGCAAATATCTAGATATCAAATATCTAAATATCTATCTTTAGAATATCTAAAGGTCAAAAAAAGCCATGGTGTTTCTTATTGGCCCAGGGATGGTAACTGGGTTATTATATGTCCTGTCAGTGCACCTCTCAGCTATTGGTTATTCTTGGATCTGAAATAAAATTAAAATAAAATAAAATAAAATAAATTTTAAAAAGCCTTTTTCTATCTTGTCTTTGAAATGTCCAGATTTCAGCCTAGCACAAAACAAGAAATTAATTTGGAGTGGAAAAATGGTTCTTTCCCCAGCTGCATTACCAAGTCCCAATCTCAGCCCTCATGGAGGCCTTGCTGGGGCTTCAGCCAAGGTCACCTATTTCATGGTTTCCCCAACAGTAACGTAGGATAACAGCTCACAGAAGGACTGAAGGTTAAGTGTTGCCTGAAGCACAACTTGGAAATGACTAGCACTTGCAGGGCCAGGACCTGTAGAGGCACAGCAGGGTTTGGCCAAATTCAAGGCTTGGGGCATTGCAGAGGTCTATCTGCATGATCACAACAACTCAGGCTGGAAGGGACCTCCAGCAGGCTCCAACCAACCTCCTTATCAAAGCTGGGTCAGCTGTGAGATCAGACTAGGTTGCTTAGGAATTTAGCTACTTGGGTCTTGAAAACCTCTGAGGACAGAGGTTTAGAACCTCTCTAGGCAAAATGTGTATTTAAAACATCTGCTGTTCAAGCGCTGCCTCAGAACAGCAGTTATGCCAGGGCTGAATATCCCACTGGTTTTAAGTCAGCAACCCTTCCTACTTATCTGTCTTGACAGGAGTCATCACCATGGCATCCAAGCACCTGAAACAACTACCTAAGGAACAATACCTTATTGCAAGGTAGCTCCCAGCACAGCTATGAGAACTCAAGGACAGCACAATACCCAGTGCATTTGCAGGCTGCCAAGGGCTAACAGGATGCTCTCATTTCTCTCTAAACATGGGTGACCCTGCTCCTGCATGAAACCTCCAGCTGCCTTCCTGTGGTGAAAGCCAGCAGCACCTCCCAGGCTGCCAGCAGATGCTCATTCATCGTCACAAGCAGCACAGAGATACACCCAAGTGTAGGTGGAGCAATGAGGCAGATCATAAACAAAGCAGGTGAGGTTCTTAAAAAAAGCAACTCTTTTTGAGAAGTACACTGGAAAATGTAATGACCTGCACTTTTCCCTTATCTGCTGCTGTAACTACAAATTGCATAAAGCTCTCACCACACATCTTTAATTAAACAAAAAAAAAGTCTCATACTCTGCTTTTGACCACCAGAAAGAATCTGTAGAGGTTCATTTTTGGGGGGTGGACTGCATACCCTTGGCATAATTATTTAACTTAACTGTAACTTAACATAATTTTCTGATAATCCTCATCAAATTCCCTCAAGCTGCCAGAATACAGGCTTTATTTAAATAGCAAATTCTAGGTATTAATAATCCAGAGCAAATGGCAGTTAAACAATGAAAAACCTATTTTTTCTTGACACTGCCAATAGACAAGCAATTACAGTATTTTAGTTTGCTTATGTATCTCAGACAGAAAGGCTAAGATCAAAATACCTGTTGTGAAAAGACTTATACATGTCTCCCTATTTCAAAGAAAAATTTAAATATTCCACAAAGTTAAGCCAAAAAAAAAAAAAAATCAGTGTTCATTCATTTTCATATGAAACTATGACTGCTATAACATTTTGGTATGCAGAAGGTCTCAGAATGGGGCAGGGAGAGGGAATGTCAGTATTGAAAGAACCTTAGAGCTGCTTTGCAACACTGCACTTACACAGCAGAGAGCTCAAGGGCTTGCTGACCTTGGGTGCAGTTACTGGCCAATCGTTCTACAAGGAGAGGACATACATTGCTTGGACCTAATAAAAGAGGCAAACACTTAACAACAGGCATGGAAAATACCTGCTTCTTTTTTTTTTTTTTTTTTTTTTTTTTTTCTCATTCCATTACTTGTTTACAAGATTAATTTAAAATATTAATAAGTAACATTAATTCTGGATGTTTGAACATGAAGTTTATGAGGTCTGAGTCCTGGCATATTAATTAATGTCTGTGGTTCAAAGTAAAAGATATGATACACACAACTTGATTTATACGGCTGAGTTTTGAATTGTGGGAGTTTCTGTCTATAATTGATAGCTGGGAATAGGAAAGGAACAGCTATGAGTTATAAAGCAGGCTCTCTAAGTTCTTTTAGAAATACTTTGATGGCTAAATAAACGTTCAAATGTTAAGAGAGATTTGGAATGAGATCTCGCCCCGCTGCCAGTCAGAACAAGCGACGCAGAGCAGAGGCACCTCTTTGAACACGGAGTTGGTGCCGTGGGGGCACAACTTTCCAAAGTTCGCACAGAAAGCAGAGATTGCCACCTCCTGGCCGAACACGGGGCAGCCCCGGGAACTTGCAGACACATCCAGGCTCGGCCGAAATTATGTGTGGGGACCTTATAAGTGCCTCAACCACAGAGGCAAGCTTCAGACCAGAGTTATTAAATACCAAGACTAATCACTGATGGATAATACGAAGGAAATCAAGCTACATCACAGCAGTGCCTCATACTTTAACAGGGAGACCAGGCACCATTATGTTATGCTGCTAATTCTTTTCCATACTGTCAAGAGAGAATAAATACTCAAGGAAATACTTGCTTTGTTTTCTTCCTGAAACAAAACAGTCTATTCCAACAAGACATGCATTGTACACACTACTAGAAACATGTAAAAATATAAACCCTAAAATATAAATGTTGGTATTCTCTTTTATTTTTACTCCCCTTTTTTTCTTTTTCCCCCCCCCGATTTTGGATTTTTTCATTCATGGTTGAATTGAAGGCAAAATAGCACATTTTTCCAACCTGAAAACACAGCCTGATGGTGCTCAGGGGCAATTGCAAGAGGCCACTGAACAGCGGACTTGGCCTCATTTGGCACTGAGAGCACAGTCAAACCACACAAAGAAAGTTAAAGCACACCTGGAGAGAGATTACCTTTGTATTGTCCCAAAAGACCTTGTGTGGACTAGCACCATGTCATCAGCACCCAGCCTCTGCATTAAACCACGGTGGAGGGACCATGCTGAACTCCCAACTGTCCTAGGGAGTCCCTCCCTCTATCCCATACCTCAGGAGCAGCTGGCGAGCAGCCCTGCAGGAAGGGTCAGAGGGCGGTGGCCAACAGCAGCTCAGTGTGAGCCAGCAGTGTGTCCTGGCAGCCCCGAGGGCAAACCCCACCCTGGGGTGCACCAAACACAGCACAACCAGCCGGCCAAAACAGGGGACTGTCCTGCTGTGCTCAGCCCTGGGGTGGCCTCAGCTGGAGTGCTGAGTGCTGGGCAATTTAAGAGGGATGTTCAGGTCTCCGAATGCATCCAGAGGAGGGTAAGAAAGCTGGTGAAAGGGCTGGAAGGAATGTCCTGTAAGGAGTGGCTGAGGACTCTTTCTCTAGTTTGGAGAAAAGGACACTGAGGGGCAACTTCATTGCTCTCTGCAGCCTCCTGAGGAGAGGAGATGGAGAGGGAGATGCTGATCTCCCTTGTATCCAGTGACAGGACATGTGGGAATGGCTCAAAGCTGGGCCAGGGGAGGTTCAGACTGGACATTACCCAGCATTTCTTTACCAAGAGGGTGACCAAACACTGGAACAGGCTTCCCAGAGTGGTGGTCACTGCCAGAACTCTGTCAGGGTTCAAATGGCCTTTGGACAGTGCCCTAAACAATGTTTAAAAACTTTTGTTCTTTTGTTCAGCCTTGAACTGGTAAGACATTTGGAGAACAGTTTTTTTGTTGGTCCCTTCCAATTGCAGTATTCTAGTCTAGTCTAGTCTAGTCTACTCAAAACTATGTATTAAGCAAAACCAGGAGTTCCCAAATTGTCAGAAAATAATTTATTATTGTGAAAAAATGTTTCTGCAATAATGCTCAAAGTGAAAAGAACTTTTCTGTGCTGCAGGCACAAGCATAAATACTGAACCTGCTAGCAGACTCTCACTGCTAACTTGTATTCATGACTTCTAAGCAGGTTCCTTACTTTGTGAGTGCATTATTTCATACAGGTACCTATTGGCCATTCACTCAACTGCTCTCTTGCTCCCTCCTGCTCTCCCTCCTAGCCAACAGACTTACCACCCACTAAAGAAGCTGTGGATGTTTGTCTCAGAGTTCTCATTTTGCAGCAAGTGGCACACAAATCCCAAACTGGGTATTATATGTCTTGTTGATGAGGGTGTAAGAATTCTGCCCGCTTCAGACTCTTGCCAAAATGTGTAAGTCAAACACCAACACACAAAGTGATTTGTTGTAAAGGTGAATTTAGAGCTAAGGAAAGTTGGATGAGCTCAGTGGATTATTCCCTATCTCTTCTTATAGAGAATGTAATACTTTCCTCAACAACAAATTTAAGTTTTCTGGATATTGGAGGGAATGTGCCCCTTTCTATAAATGCTGGAGAGCTTCTTTCACTAAAGACAAGGTTCAAATATACATAGCTATTGAGTAACACAGGTGCCAACAATGGAAGACTTTGACACAGCATCTTGGAGAGAAAAACCTAAGAGAACTGTCATTCTGCAAAAAAGAGATCATTGTGGAGATCATTGTTATGGACTGAATAAATAGCATTATATGTTCCTTGTTTGGGAAACAGGCACTAGATTGAAAAAAAAAAATCAACAGAATTAAGCCTGTACATCAGCAGAAGAAATAAATATTGGCAATAAATAGACCTGCAAATATTTTCGGTAGAGACAGTAGTATGCCTGAACTGTTGAAAGTTTGTTACTTTATGTCAAACTGCAGGAACTGTGAAAACGGGGTTAAATGAGAAAGCACAAGGAAATAAACAATTGGAAAGTTTTAATGAGTTTTGCAGTCCTTTAAAAAACATGAAAGACCACTGGAGATTTACAAATGAACAAAGGCAAGATAGAAAAGGAAATCAGGTGCATGTTAGCGGAGATAAGAGCAGCATGCAGCCAAATAGCAAATACTTAACCAAAATTTTCACCTCATTATGTTTAAAGCTCGAAGAGAAACTTTGCTCTTTTACACTATCACAATATGAAGGCTAAAAGTAAAATTGTGCTTTGAGACTTTAAATAGATCATGACTCCCTAGCAATTTTAATTAAGATGCTTCTGTTCATACAAATGTGTGCTTGGGGAGCCCATATGAATAGAATAAGCCTAGATGAATATATGGAATAATTTTTGTATCCATAATTTAAGTTTCCTTTGTCTGTCCAGGAGCAAAAGGACCCAAAAATGCATAAAATTAATATTTTTAAATTACCAAAATCCCTGTTCATTTAATACACTATTTGCATTTTCCTAGTTTGCTCATATGCTAGTGCAAATAGCCGTCTTAAATAGCATTGCAAGTACACAGAGAGGTATCTCAACAAAATGTAATTGTGAGAAGCAAATTCTAGCTTTAAAAAGATAGTGTGTGGGGGGAGAGAGAAAAAAGGGAGGGAGGGAGGGAGGGAGGGAGGGAGGGAGGGAGGGAGGGAGGGAGGAAGGAAGGAAGGAAGGAAGGAAGGAAGGAAGGAAGGAAGGAAGGAAGGAAGGAAGGAAGGAAGGAAGGAAGGAAGGAAGGAAGGAAGGAAGGAAGGAAGGAAGGAAGGAAGGAAGGAAGGAAGGAAGGAAGGAAGGAAGGAAGGAAGGAAGGAAGGTTGGTTCAATTAAATTCTTAGACAGCAGGCTCTCTTTGTTATTTTGGGACAGGATGAGACTCTGAGTTTAGTTTTATAGGGGAAACAGATATTGGAGACCTGCCCTTCCCTATACACTCTGCCTGGTTTAACAGCAGAAGAGTAATCTATAATATACAATCTCAGAAGAATCTAGAAATACTTTCACCTGTCCCAGAGTTTTGGATTACTTGTCTAATAAGTTATTTTAATCCTTCTCTCAGGCAAAGTGAGAAATTTGGCATATGGCAACTCTGTCCTTCCTTCCTCTGCTACATAAAGGTAAAATCCCACTCTGATTTACATGCAGTACTCTACCACCACAACTAATGAAACCATGTCAGGAAAAGCCAAGGCATAATCTAGTGCTACAAATGTTTTTCAGGAATGGTAGGTTTCACAAACTTCCACTATTACCAGCTTTTATTGAGTTCTGAAAGTCCTGACTCCCTTTCTCTCTGGAGATACTTTATTGCAGGCTTGTAAAGAAAGTTCTGTTATGCTGCATATGATTTCAGTTTATGGGGAGTGATCATATTTTTTATATTCTTGTCTCTTCAGACTCTTACCTCTTCAGAGGTAAATCACAAATTTGGCTAAAGCAAACAAGTACAGAAGGACATTTTAAACAGAAAAAAAAAAATCCAAATTTTGCCAGGGAGATCTTTGTATTAGTTCTTAAACAAAACTGATATTAACAATCACTCAGTAATCAGATAAAAAAAATTACCTTCCAAGCTCATGCCAGGAGAGGCACAAAACCAGGATATAGAGAGTTGGTCTATTCATAAGAATAGGCAAATTTTGGGACAATCTAAGAGACTGATTTGGAGTCCTGAGCAGCTCCTTTCCTCTTTCGCTTTCTCAATGGCTACACAGCTTCACATTCTCGCTCCTTTTTACTTTAGAAATCAAGAAAGGAAGACTAAAGTATAATGTGTCTAATGTGGGCTATTGCTCATTCTGTCTCCATGGAACAAGAGTTGGAAGCTAGTGCTCTTTTCAATAATGGACAAAAGTAAATACAATCAAGACTCTGGAAAATTTCAGATTGTTTTCTCACAAGAGAAATCAAACAGTCCTGGAAAAGAAATTCAGACTTATGGAGAGTCAAAGAAACACATTTTCATCTATTCTCAACACCCAGAATGAGAAAACTGTCACCACTTTAGATCATTTCCTTTGATGCCAGCAGCCCTGGCAGGACTAGAATATTTTGTTATCAGGGATAAACATTGCAAAACATCCCACTGCATGTATCACTTGAGGGTAGCAGGGCAGTCTGAGGTCCAATGAGAGTTGTCCTCGTTTCCCAGGTTAGACACCTCAGCTACCAGCCTCTGAACCTGACACACATTTTCAGAAAGCCAAAAACCACCTTGTCCCCCTGCAGCTTGCAGAAGCATTCCCTTCTGTCTACCAAAGCACCTACATTTCTAACTATAAATTAAATCCACTGAAGTGCAACACTGCTCTCTTAAGAATTCCTTTTACTAACTACCTCTATGACATAAACAAAGCCAGCCAAGTGATGAGCACTAATGCACAGCTACAAAGACAATGGGACAAAATATATAAAGGATCTGTTTGTGATAGCCAAGGCACAGAAAAGGCTACACACAGGGCAGTCCTGCCCTCTCCTCTCAGAAGGGGCTGCAGCCAAGCTGGCTGGATCCAGCAGCTCTATGACAGCAGAGCTGTTTCAGCCACCCATCCTCCTTCCAGCCAGCACATCCTTAAAACAGGGGAAAAAGGCTCTTGCAAAGTTGTCTTCTTCCTTTACAGCCTCACTTGCTCCTTTTTACTAAGCACAAATGTGTTTTTTACTAATCCCATTGCTGAAGCGAACATGACACTTCTCCATTTCAGGAAGGTTTAAAACCTTGCTGAAAAAAAAAAATAAAAAAAAGAAAGAAAGAAAAAAAAAAAAAAAGCTGAAACCCCAAGACATTCATGAGAATAAATTTTAAAAATGCTCTCTTCCTACTGTAGGATCAAAATTGGGATGCATGAATGTTGGGGCTTAGTATGGTAATACTGTTAATACTTTTTCTTGACTTTCCATTTTCCTCTGGTTAAACAAATTAAATAGAAAACCTTGCATTTCTCACACTCCCCAGCATGAGTCTGGGATTGTTTCCCCTTGTCTGACTCCTATATCAGTTCCTATTCAGAAAGCAGCTGGTCCCTGAATAGATTCAGAACTGGTTATCTCCACACACAATATATCATAGTCGATCCAGGCTTCAATTATTTTTTTTTCCCCAGGAAACAATTATTTCACTATTTGTCAGTCTTTCTCCAACCCCTGCCCCATAACTTTTGAAACGGTTGGCCAATTTTAATGAAATCTGGCAAAAAAGCACAAATCTTAAAGACATTAAATTCATATCTTTGTGCAAATCAATAGGTGAGGAGAAAAGATTTTGAACAAGCATTATTATTTCTGCTGTTTCACTGAAGATTTTTTTCCTCACATTTTCCACATTCTTCAGAACAAGTCCCAAGGGCTGTCCTTAAAGTGCAATAGCTTGGGGGTACTCCTCTGGGTAGGTAGTAAATCTCACTCCCATTCAGACACTCCACCTGAATTTACAGTGGTGGCAGCCTCAGGTGGGCAACACACTCCTCTCTGCCCCCTTGACAGAGACAGGCAAGGCTGCCAGGCATGCTGCTGGGGTACCCAGGGGGATCTGCAGCAGATTGGCAATGGGTGCACTTGGACTGCCCCTGAGCCTCAATCTGCAGTCAGACCCAACAGGGTGGGGTTTCACCTACAACACCTTCAGACCAGCCCCCTCCACACAGCCCCACCTTACCAGTGACTTCAGACAGCATTCTCTTAATGCCCCAGCAGTACCAGGAACCAAGCTTGAAAGGTAGGTCAATGGCAATAAATGACCCATCTCCTTCCCTCCCTCCACCCTACCTCTCCTAAAAGAAGGCAGTTGAAATGTGACTCACCACTCCTATTCCTCCAGACCTTTGGCACCCTCAACACAAGAGAACAAGACAAAAGCCCATATTATTGGTTTTTATTTTTGTTATTTTCCTAAATAACACTTTAAAATTTTTCCACAGAAAATACAATCTTTGCACTACATACAATAACACTCATTTTTACTTGAGGATTACAACCAAGGTTGCAGAAATGATGGCACGAGCAATTTTGAGCACCCTATTATTTAGTAGCAAAGTCCTGCTTTGATCCATCTCCCTGCTGACTTCAATGGAACTACACTAGGTATAAATTAAAGCAAAATTCAGTCCATCAGCTCTACTTTAAGCTTCATGCATTCCATTTAAGCAATGCCTCCACCTTGATTTCACCTTGCTGTAGTCAGCAAAGAATGCCAATATAAAAGGTGCCATGCTTTTGTGTATCCATTCACTCTGCTTTCATGTTTAAGCTGTACCATTTTACCTTAACATTAAAATTACATTTAGGCAAAAGTGAAAGAGTGTAGAAAGAGTGTATAATCTCTTGTGCTCTCTCTGGAGAACAAGCTTCCATTAAGTTTTTCTCTGTCTCCCTGTACACAAATAGCAAAAACATGTATTTTCCAATCAAAAACTAACACCAAAGTAAAAACTCTATTAAAGGGAGCACAGTAACTCATTCTAGCATTTTTCACCAGAATGGAGAAATAAAGTGGTATTTTTCCAGCATGCAGAAACCTACATTTCAAAAAAGAAAAAAAAAATATATATATATATATGTATACACTGAGATCATCAATCACATTTGCAGGAATTAGATGTCCAGCGCCCTAGATGCCAGTAACAATCCCAACAATATTACATCCATTAGTCATTGTTTGCTCATGAAGAGGTAAGAAAGCTGTAGTGTGCCTGTCCCTTCTCTCATTGCCATGAAAGGGAACAGCACAAACGTTGCATCATCAGGAAGAGCCATGGCCACACAGATGGGCTTTCCTCTCACAGGTACATCAAGATTCCATCTGCCCTTGAAAATGCCTTTCTTGGTTGTAATAACAAAAAAACCCCAACAAATCAAGTAATGCTGTGTATTAAAGTTATTTGTGACAGTAATATTTTTTCACTCTCAAACGCCAACCTTTAAACAGGCTGTATTCATCTCACAAAACTTGGGCATCCAGAAACTCAATTTCTTGGCCTTGACAGAGACATAAAATAAAAAAAAAAAAAAAAAAGGAGAAGAGGCATAGCTGTACCTTCAAAATAATGTACTTTAAAAAGCAGTATGTGTGAGTTGGGTGTCACACTGGAGTTCTGAAATTGGAAAAAAATAATCCTAACCTTTCAGATTAAAGTTATACTCAGATCTGTAACTTTAAATGCTTCTACCATGTTAAGTTCCGTAAAATAAAATTATTTAATGCTTCTGCATACTAATAAAAATATTAAAAACTGTAGGTTGATGAAATGTGACTTAGAAGACGTCACAACTTATTTTCAAACTTTAATCAATCTTCCCAGCAAATACAACTAGCTATATTAGCTACTGAACGTGAAAACTTCAGTATTTTTACAAAGTACTTCACTCTATTTATTTAACTGGCCAATCTGAGGAACCACCAAATAATGTTCATCCCTACTGAACTTAAGCATGACTGACAACAGTTATCCCGCTCAGTTCCAATGGGAGAACCAGGGTCCCGTGGTAGTTTAAGTTTTGCTTAAGAAATCTCTTTAGAAGTGACCAAAAAGGTTTAGAGGTATCAGTGCAAGGTCATGACAGCCTACTCCAAATAAAAGCTTTCCTTTCATCCCTTTAAAACATGCTGTCTAGTCACTGTTTTCGTTTCTGCACTTGCCAACTTGTCGGTGGGAAACACTTAGAACAGGCAACCTCCCATTGAAGCAAAATACATTCTCTGTTCTACTTAAGCCACCAAGCTTCACATTTTACACAGGGCCTACTTGCCAACCAAATAAAAAATATAAATACATGTATATACCTGCTTGAACAAATAAAACATGACCAGCACCTGGAAGGAAACATGGTTACAAAGCCAGAAAGAGCACTTCAAGAAGGCAGTATTAAACAACAGTTTATACAAATATTCTTATTTGCCTACCAAAAAAAAAAAAAGGATGACAGAATCATATCCTACATTCATGGCAGTCCAATAACATTTTATCTGCCTCAACTATTCCCATGTAAGGATATGGACATAACTGCAGTCACATCTCAGCTGAAGGTACAGTCTGTGCCTTGGCTACATTTCCATCTTGCAACTCCAGCATTTTATGCTGCAGCTTAGCTGAAGCCACATATGCTGTTATTGATGAAGCATAAAACCTCAGCAATGTTGGCACCATTTCTCTACTTCTCCAAAACAGAGTGGACTAGATTGTGATTACTAGTGCTGCTCCCAGGCATAATAATTTTGCCTTTTTTAGAAAAATCCTGCAACAGTAAGCACCAAAAAATCTGAGGCTTTTTCTCACTAGAGACAATCATAAAAGTATACTGTTTATGCATAGGGAGAAACAAAAATAAAATATGCATCAGGCAATGCACATTCATACAACAGATCAATTCAGCACCTACAGTTATGGGGTTTATAATAAATAACATACCAATAAGCTACACATTAAAAGATAATAAACCTCAGAGAATGGAGCCACAGTGGTAACACAGATGGTGCAAGGCACAGATATGTTACCACATATGCAGAGGAAGAAGTGAGCAATTCATCCAGGACAGATCTCTTTTTAGTGTTGGGCAGCTTTAGAGCTTTTACTATCCAAGAATCTGCTCAGGCATTTCAGTTATTCCTGGTGAGAAGTCTTTATTTTTACTAAAAAACTCAAAACGTTACTGAAGAGCTCCTCTCTGTGCACCCTTGTCTGTAAAAGACTACAGTGGTTAAAGAGGAACATCACCTTTGTAAGCTCAATACTGACAACAATACTTTATCTTTGAAGAGCACAGTTCATCACAGAGGGAGGGCTTCTCCTATCACTACCAAACTTCTTCAGATTAACCCTTGACTCCTGTGCAAATTGAAGGACTTTTACCTTCTTTTTTACTGTCTTAATCCAGCTGTCACCTGGATTTCAGATACTTCATAAATTCAGATTAATTATCAGCATACATAGCATGAACAAAGTTTTTGAGGAAAAAACTACACAAAGAAAGTGTTTCACTGAAAAACAAAAACCAGAAAACATCAACTAACCTGTCAAGTTCAGTTACCACTTTTATCAATTATGGTATGAACTGACCTCAAGAGAGTTTAAGTCTGTGAACACTCATAGAATCAGTTGGGCATGTTGGCCACTCCAAATTTGATGCTTGTGGTAGACATCCATAGAACAAGATTTCTGCAACATTGTCTAAAAAAGAAAGAGTGAGCTATTGCCAGTGCTGCATTTTTACTTATGCTACCACGAGTAACAGCATTACCAAATTCATGCCTTTATGCCCCCAGTTAGTCAAAAATGAGACAAAACCTGAGACAAAAATATGTTAATCTGAATTCACAAATTGCATTGCTTGCTGACGTGACAGCACTGGCTGAAATGGGTCTGCCCAGCCTTAGAGTCATTCTCATACTCAGGGACAAAATGCAAGCCTAGAGCTAGAAAGAGAAAAAAACACCTTCCCAGTCCCCAGTAGCCCACAGAGCAGGCACATTCTGGGCGACAAGCACCTTCCCTGAATTTTGTGACTTGTACGTTCATGTACTTGTCCAGCCTCCTGCAGCCACGTAAATTTTTTGCTCCCACCATATCACATGCATCTCCTGTTTGTATCATATCTTAGTATTTCTTCAGCAATTTAAGTATTGTCTGAAGTTTAGGAACTGCATCTGGCACTAAGACTTCTTGTATTAACTGCATGACAAAAATACTTTAAAATTCGACTGTCCTAAAGGAGAATGCAAAAGCAACTGTAGTCATAACCAATTTCTAAACACATACAGCAGGGGCTAGAGGTTAACTTGTATCACACAGCGTCAGGTCCAGATGCCTCAAACAGCTCCAGGGATGGTGATTCCACCACCTCACTGAGAAACCCATTGCAATGCCTGACCACTCGAACAGTGAAAATATGTTTTCTAATATCTAATCTGAATCTTCCTTGCCTCAGTACATTGGGCAGTTGTGATCGTAACACTGACGCATGAAAAATACCGGCAAAGAAGGTAATCAGGAAACAAGAAATGGGCTGAAAACATTACTTTTACAAGAACACATGAGAAAGGACTGATACGTAAAAGTGGCAAGCTTAAATTCAAGTAATTTAAGTATCATTTTCCAGCCGCCTCCCCCAGGGGTGCGGCGGCAGCAGCCCCTGAGGCCGGACGGGGGCGGAGAGGAGGTAGTGCCCGTTATCAGCCAGGAACAGATCCCGGGCGTCGGCGTCCCGAACGGCGGGCGGGCGGGCGGGCAGCCTCCCGACCCTGACCACGATCCCGTTCCGCCGCCGGTGACCCCGCGCGGCCCCGCCCCGCGCCGGCCCCGGCCCGCCCCGCGCCTGAGGGAGGAAGCGCGCGGCGCCGCCCGCACCGTGATGGCGGCGGGCGCAGGAAGGGGCGGGCCGCAGGGCGGGGCCGCGGGTCGCCGCCGGGAGCGCAGTAGCGGCGCGGGGCGGCCGGGGAGAGGGACGCGTCAGCGGTACCCGCGGTGCTCGCAGCGCCCAGCGGCGGCCGCACGGCACGGGGGACCGTGGGCGCGGCGGGCGGGGGCCGAGTGCCGTCGCCGCCGCGGCCGCTCCTCTCCCCCCTCGGCCCGGCGGATCGGGGCCGTACAGGCCCGGGGGCCGCGAGCGGCTCCGCCCCCTCTGCCCCCGTGCAGGGCCCGCGGCGGCTGCGCGCGGCCCCGCCAGTGCTCGTCCCGCGCCGATGGCGCCGCTCTCGGCGGCGGCGCCTCCGCCTCCCCCCGCGCCGCGCGCCGCTTCCTCCCGCCGTCCCCTTCCGCTTCCGGGGTCAGCCCCGCCGCTGCTCGCTGAGCAGCCCCGTCCCGGGGCCCGGCCGGCACCGCCGGCAGCAGCCGCAGCCCCGCCGCCCCCATGGCCACCAATCCCCAGCCCCCGCCGCCCCCGCCGCCGCCCCCTCAGCAGCCGCCGCCGCTGCCGGGGGCCGGGGCCGGCGCGGGGGGCGGCGCGGCCGAGCCCGAGCTGGTCTCCATGATCGTTAACCACCTCAAGAGCCAGGGGCTCTTCGACCAGTTCCGCCGCGACTGCTTGGCCGACGTGGACACCAAGGTGCGGGCGGGCGGGACGGCGGCTCGGGGGGATCCCAGCGTCCCGGGCCCTGGCGGGTCGGGGACGGGGACGGGCCCGGCCCGGGGCAGCGCGCTCGGCGGTGCGGAGCGGCCGCAGGGCCCGCGCGGGGCTCCGGCTCCGCTCGCGGCCGCGGGGGAGAAGCCGGAGCCCCGCGTTGGGCGGGAGCGCGGGCTGGCTGGCCGTGCAGGCACGGTCACACACGCCTGGTTCGCGCAGGGTCTGGCGGGGCAGCGTTTAACGCGCTGCCACCGCCGCAGGGCAGCGGCCGCGCCTGCAGAGCACCGGGGGGGTCCGACGGGGCTCCCAGCTGTAGCAGCCTGGCCTCCGGGAGGATAGCCAACCACTTGGACTATCCTTCCAGTCCAACCTCTCTGCTGTTGCTTTCTAGCCTGCTTACCAGAATTTGAGACAGCGCGTTGACAACTTTGTTTCCAATCATTTGGCAACTCATACCTGGAGTCCTCATCTCAACAAGAACCAGCTGAGAAATAACATTAGACAGCAGGTTCTCAAGTAAGTGACAGCTCTGAGGTTTCTCTGAACATGCTTGTGTACTGTGATCTGTGACAAAGGCTCTGGGTCAGTAAAAAGTGGGCTGCTTTCTTCAAAGAAACCTGTGGAGAAGTTGGGTTGTTTTTGCCTCTCTGTTTAAAATATGCTTTTACTTGAGGTAGTAACTTGCCATCAGTATTAATCAGAATTAGGCTGCAGATGTTCTTTGGTCTGATCCAGTTTTATACAGGGGTGGAAACCTTGATTTTGTCTCGGGATGTAATCCCCCTAGCTAAAGGTTACCTTTGCTTTTTCTTTTAAGGGAGGTATTAATAAAATTGCAATTATCATGTTTAGAGCTAAGGAGAAGCATTTCACAAACTAAACTCTGCAGAGTATAAAACTAAAGTCACAAAATAGAAAAGTAGATTTAAATCTGATTGGACAGAGAAGTTTTAAGAACTGCTGCTACATTCAAATTTTGTCAGACACTTTAACCTGATATTACATTATTTCATGAAGGTTCTTCCAGTCTTCCTTCTCAAATCTTAGACTCATAAGAAACATTAGGAAATTTCTTCAAAGTACCATGAATTTGGTCATTAAATTGGGTCAAACCATGGATTTGGGAGCAAACTTAACCTGTTGTGCTGTGGTGGTACCATTGATAACTTGTACTAAGGACTGTTTGGTTTTTAGGGAGGGGAGCAGTTGTTCATTCTTGTTAAAGAAGCAATGGGGACAAGAGGTAGCATATGTCCCACAAAAGACTACAGGGTCTAAAGAGATAAGCTTTATAGCTGTGAGTTTACTTTTCTGTTTTCTTTTACTGAAGATTGTGTTCTATAAAGCTGTAGAACTTTCCACCTTGTACTGGGCAGAAAGTAACTTAGGGTAGTTATGAGTGGTTTAGTAGTTATGCCTCATGCCTTCTATAATTCTTCTCTTTTTTGCTACATTGATAGATAATGCAAGGTTTCTTCTGAATTTTTTCCAAAAGATATTTTTTGCAGTTAGATAACCCTTGTACATGTAACCACTAACAATGTAAGAATAGGCTGCTTATTGTATTAATTCCCTGTGTTTGAATTGTTTTGTTTCTCCAGCACATTTTTTCTTACGGGTAAGGCACAGGCTAAGTGCATAGCTGTGGGAATGCTTAGAAAACATTGGTGCTTCATTGGAGTGCATGTAAATGATCACATTTCATTAATATATTCTTGAAAACTGATTTTTCATACTAATTTATATAACTTGGTTCCAGGTCTGGAATGTTGGAATCGGGAATTGACAGAATTATTTCTCAGGTTGTGGACCCAAAGATCAACCACACATTCAGACCTCAGGTGGAAAAAGCTGTCCATGAATTTTTAGCCACATTGAATCACAAAGAGGAGGCAGGCCCCAGTACATCTCCAAGTGAGGAGAAAGCAGATGCTTCTGTTACAGTACAAGGTATTCTACCATTTCACTGAGCAATCTATTAACAAAAGAATGGGGTTTGAGACAGCAGAATCATTGACTAGGTTTTCTGCTATACCATAATGTTGTTAGTATCAGTATTAGCAAGCTGAGCTCCAGGCAGCATACCAGAACACTTGTCTCTTACTCTTTGTACAAAGGTAGAAAGCAAAAGAGATGTCACGTTTTTATGACCATGTCACTCTTTCACTTCTGCTTGAGATGATGAGGGATATGGGTTTACTGTGGGGAGAAAAATTGGTCTCAGTGTTATAGGATCAGATAAGACATAGCTGTAGAAGAATGATGCAACTTTTTTGTCCATCAGTAGAGATGAAAAAAATTATTTAAAAGACAGGTAGCTGTGCAGTTGCTGTGTGCTGTAAAATTTGGATGGCTAAGGTCCTAATATTACCTGTATCAGCTTCTAAACAATCCTGCAGGTAACTGTCCATTCTCTCGTGTTCCAAGAGACTCCACAGCCATCTATCTGTTTGTAACCTTTATTTAAATCCAAGCCTTTTTCCTGTGAGACCCACTTCCTTTAAAATGGGTTAACAAGTCAGCTGCAGTTCTTGGTGCTAGTCCAGTTAACTCTTAGTCATCCACCTTCAGAGCTGGTTGGAAAATGATGGAAAAGTGTTAAGGTATTTCTGATAGTCCTGATGTATAGTCAATATGCTGAGTTCATTATCCATGACATTTATGGGGATACTAGAGGTGTGAGCTACCGACCTTTTCCTGCAGTATATACACATAGAATATATATTATATACGTACATGTTTTATCCAGAGTTGTCATCCTACTTAGGATGTGGTAAAGTTGAACAAGGGCTGTGTTCAGATGTCCTTCCCATTGACAATCCTCACTTTCTCTAGGTTGACCCCAGGAACAGTGGTGTGTCATGGAGCAGAATGAATCTCTATTAATCGTACAGTGTTTGCTTCAGGAATGCAATGTCTTGGAGATTTTTGTTCGGTTCTTTTTTTTAACCAAAATCTCTCAAGGCAAAATTATTCAAATATTTTAGTTACCTATACATATTTTGTAGAGAGTACTTATTCTGTTTATTTTCACTTGTTTAACTTTCTACCTGAACAGAATTGTGGAAACCAGGGTGAAGTAAAACTGTTTTTCCTTACTATTCAAGGTGTCTCTGCTACAACTCCAAGTGCTAATGTAGCTAGTGATGCAATGTCCATTTTGGAAACCATAACTTCTCTTAACCAAGAAGCAAGTGCTGCCAGAGCTTCAACAGAGACCTCAAATCCCAAGAACAATGACAAAGTCGCAAAAAAACTCTCATCTCAGCAGAGTGTGGATGGTAGCACTGATAAAGAGAGAAATCCAGAGGACTTGCCAGACAGAGAGAAGGGCATTTGTGACTTTTCTGTAGAAGGGGCTGAAACACTTGCAAAGTGTGAAGATTTAAATGAGCTTCCCTGCCAAAGTGAAGAAATAAAAAATTCAGCAAAGGATACTAATATTTTGACTTTTACAAGTAAAGATATTCAACAGGAAAGTGAAGATATAAAGAGTAAATTATTGGATAAATCTGACAGGAAACCAGAGAACAGTGAAAAAAGTGAAAGAAGAAAAGAAAAGAAGGAAAAGCTTGACAAGAGGTCTGATCATTCAAAGAAAAGTGATGATACTGCAAAGTCAAAAGAAGAAAAGCAAGCAAAAGAGTCAGAACCAGTGAAACAGTTAGTTCCAGAAAAAAATAGCAATAAACATAAAACAGCTGAAAGCACTAAAGAAGGTATGGTGTGTAATGCACATCTCAAAATATGGATAAGGAGTGAGATTTTTAAGTTTATTCAAGAGTTAAATCAGTATATGTGTAATGTAAATTTTCTAATAGTTCTGGCGAACTGGTCTGCTAGTGACAATTGGACTTGATCCATCTCTCTTAAGTCAGGTGCCTGAATTAGGATTCGGATGACCTTTGACTCCTCAGGTGTGTGATTGGTCATCTTAAATATGGCATATTCTCTAAATATTTCAGTCCTCATTTAAGGTTTATAGTTCTACCTTAGAGTGATTTTTTTTCAATAAACCAGAGTTAGTCTCGTTATTTCATTACTGTGTTACAATTTTGTTTTCTTATTTCTAATTCTTAACATAGTTTTGTTATCAGTGACAAAATTGATGTTTTTGTAGGAAAAGTTTCACAAACTCAGTGTGCTGCCTTACAGCTCTTTGTTTTAACTTTTTCCTTTGCAAGACAATATGTTCATAGATTCGGATATGGATGTACTCAGTGACATCACGGTCAGCTCTGTCCATACCAGTGACCTTTCTTCCTTTGAAGAGGAGAGCGAAGAGGAGCCTGTAATTTCTGACAGTACTGAAGAGGGGGAGATCACATCAGGTGGTAAACTAATTACGTTGCTAACTGGCAGTAAGGAGTATGTAATGCTTTTATTGAGTGTACCGTGTCATAAATTTGAGGGTTTACAATATTGTAGCTACCTATGAGAGAGACTTTGAATATTAACTGGATGGTATTTGTGCAGTTGCAAATGATGGGTAGTGGATTTACTTTTTGAATATTTTTATTCCTATAATAGAGTTTGGCATATTCTAAACATTGTAAATCTTTTTTATGCTACAGTCTTACATAGATGAGAAAAGCACTTAATAGAGAATGTCACCTGTTCTGTGGGATTTCTTTCCCTCCTGTCTGCCATGAAAATGATATAACACTGGAGTGCTTTGTGATCCCAGAGTAGTGGTTGTAGCTGACTTTGTAGATCAGATTGGGTTTAGAGCTTTAGGATTCAGGAACTTGGCCGCAGTAGAGAGAGCAGGAGTGGATCTAGCTTTAAAAGTTCAGAAGCACCAAGTCATTTCACTGACTGTGTTGCCTTTTTGTGTTCTCCCTGTCTAGTACAAACTTCAGACTCTGATTTCTGCACCTAATAAAACTTTCCACTTTATAATGCGGAATGTCTTAGTACCTGAATGAGTTCTTTCTAGTATGCTCACAGCTTACCTTTTCTCCTCTAAAAGTATAATTTAGAAGCACTGAATCATTTGTGTATTCTCTTGCTTTGATTTTACTTTGAAACATGACAGATTGTGTTCAGTTATGACTAAATGTTTATGAAATGAAAGCAGGCTTTAAGGAGTACAAATAATTTGTACGGTATTGCACTGTTTCTAGTAATCCTGATAAAACTGAAATAGATTTATTTATTTTTACTTGATTAATGCTTAGATGTGTGTAACCAACATTATGTTTTGTGTATGTATTTCAGTAAGCCAACTAGGTTTTATGTACTCAAATACTGTGCTGGTATTTTTGGTGTGGGGAGAATTATAATTTAATACATAGCAGAAATCATATTGACTTCTCATGCATGGCTAGCTACTAAATAAATACTACACATAAAGGGGCAGCAGGACTACAGGCAAGAGGGGTAAGCCCAGTTTTTGTGTCCTGGTTTATTACTGCATTTATGTCATGCAGTTTTTTGGCTGAATGATGTACACAAACTCAATGCACTTTTGATTTTTTTCATAATCTAGTGATATGTTGATCCTAAAAGGATTTAATCTTCTAACTGTTCATGATTTTGGAGTAAATAATTGTTGATACATTCTGAGTAGCTTTGCCTTCTCAAAAGTTATGTTGAAAGCACTGCCCTAATTTCTCAATATTATCTCTACACTCACCAACCTTTCTTTAGATGAGGAGGAGAAAAGCAGTCAAAGTAAGACGAAGCCCCATGCAAACGAGCTGAGTGATGGGAAAGCCAAGCCTGTTCGCCACGCTTACGTTCGCAAGCCGTTCCTGTACTCCAAGTACTTCAGTGATTCTGACGATGAGCGAACTGTAGAGCAGCGCCGTCAGTCCATTGTAAGTGCAGGTTCTGGCCCCCAGACTTTTTAAAGCAGAAGTTCCACTTCTGGTTTGGTTGTGATTTGTGTGAGGGGGTGTCTTCCATTTCTTCTCCCTTCAGGGTTTTTATTCCCCTTGTACTACAGCTGCCCTTTCTTCGTGTTTCCAGTAGGATGGCATGATCTGCTCTCCAGCGCAGCACTCTGCTCTGCTGGTTATAGTTTGAAGGCTTCTGGCAGTGAAAGCAATGACAGAGGTTTCTGTCTCCTTTTCCTCCCCTGAAAATACAGTGACAATTTGGATGAAAAAAGTAACCCATACCTACCTGCAACCTGCCTTCAGTGGATTTTTTTCAGTAGATCAGGCTTGTGTTGAGTACTGCAGGCTATTTCATTACCCTAGCTCTATACAAATGTAGTCCTTGCTGACCGTGAAATCAGTAGTTTGTAGCAAGTGCAGACACTGAGAATGGAAACAGATTTAAGCATGTGCACTCTGTTCTGTGGCAGAAGGGCCAGCACAGAGAAGAGGGAGCAGCAGTTATTTTAGATTTTCTCCATTGGCCAGATACATATATTTATAGTTATGCGTATAATAAATATGTTATGTATATATTGTATGTACATATAAATAAAATGTATGTTCTTTGGGAGGGTTGCGTAGCTTCAATCTGCAGTGCTGAGCAGCAAGGAAATTCTGGAACTCAGCTAATTTAACCTCACAAAAATATTAGAGCATTCCATTAACTTTTATATGATTTCTAAGGTGTATTTATGTTTTAGTTTGTCCTAAACTGTAGTGTTCTGTTTTCTGTGGGGTTTAGACTTGTATATGTAGTCAAAGAATGCTCTTTGACCTAATGATAAATTGTTTTCCTTTGTTTTTTTATCTCTAGGCCAAAGAAAAAGAAGAAAGACTCCTTAGAAGACGTATTAACAGAGAGAGACTTGAAGAAAAACGTAAACAGAAGGCTGCAGAAAAGACAAAATCCCTAAAAACTGGAAATCAGAATGCTAAAGGTATGAGGAGCTCAGAGGAAAAGCTGTGAGCAGCTCACACCATCCTGCTCTCACTTACTCTCCATAGAAAAGAACATTCAGCTTTGAATAATGGTCATATAGGCCTGTAGTTTCCTCCCCTTAATAACCTAACATCTCAAGAGTGATGTAACAGAAAAAAATATCATTCACAGTATTAATACAGAATTTCTTCTTTGCTTTTCATATATCTATTATACTGTTTAAGCTCAATTAATACGTAACTTCTATTCTCTGCTACACATTAGTGTTCTCTATACTGCTTTCTGTCATGTTTATAGCTGAGACACTGATATAATGGTGTGTATGTATTTCACCATTTGACTATTATTTTAGGAAAAAGTGGCTTGCAATTAGAAGAACCTTCATCAAAAAGTCTAGAGTCAAAAACTGCTGGTACCAGCATTAAGGATGTGCTTAAAGAACAGAAATTTTTGGAAAAAAAAGTGGCCCTGAGCAGAAAAAGAAAAAGAGATTCAAGGTATTCATGTATTTGCTTAAAAGAACTTAATGTTTTGAATATTCATTTTCAGATTCTTTTCAACTTTGTACTTAGGTGTATCCATTTAAACAGTTTCTCATAAAATATTTGCATAATATTGTTACTAATAAACATGAAATTCAGGCAGAATAGTTACAGCTGATCTAATACGTTGCAGCTCATATGTTGCAGTAGTAGTCCTTATGTGGTTTTTCACAGAATGGTAATAAAGGCATGAGAATGGAGACCTTTTACATGTTTGTGCTAATAGGCAAGTCAAGTTGGCTTCATCTTTGGATCCATATTTCATGTAGATACATACCTGTGTACATAACTGTCTACGTATAGGTAAATATGAGGCAAGGAGAACTATTACCCATTTTACAGGGACAGCAACAGAACTAATGCGTTACTAATACTTCTTGAAAGCACTGGTATTCAGGGGATTTTTGAAGCTGATATATAATTCTAGAAGAGAAAGCCTGGGCAAATTGGTTAGTCACAAGTTTGGTGATCTTGTTCTGTTTCTGTATTTTTCGTGGGCATTTCTCTCATGTTCAGCTTTGAAAGCAGAAAGTTTACAAAGTAATGTTAGGCTGGTGCTGATTGTTCTTTGTTGAATTGTCCAAATACCTGTTCCAGGCATGCTGAAGATAGCTGCAGAAAGAAAAATGAGCCATCTGAAGAAGATTCTAAAGAAATGCAAAAGACAAATGAGGTAGATGTCTCTTAAGTATAAATCTTACAGTCTCCTTTAAATTCTGATAGTACTCTTTTATGTGTTGTCTTGGTTTGGAAAGACAGGTTTCTGCCAGGGAAACTGGGGTTTCCCTTAGAATGGAGAATGTAAACCCCTCACTCCCCGCCAAATTATAATTTTGCAATCAAGGGCTCTCAGGCAAAGATTTTGGGGATAGGAATAACAGTTCTTTACTAAGAATATTAACAATACAAATGTAATAGGAAACAAAACCACCCAAACAAACAACAGTTTTGGAAAACCCTGACAGAGTCAGAGCTACAACCTGACATCCTGTGGGTCAGGGTGTTGAAAGCAGTCCAAAAGTAAGTCCTTCTGAAGTTGCAGATGTGGTTCTGTTGAAGTAGGGATTATCCTGTAGCAAGAGGGGCCAGGGATGGTGAGGAGAGGGTCTGGTGTTGGTGAGATGAGGTCCAGTCTTCCAACCAGGAAATCGGGCGAAAGCTAGCAGCTTTCGTGTCTCTGTGTCTGAGTTTTTATCCAGGTAGAAACTGCCTGCCCCCCCGCCCCCACTGCCAGGGGGATGTGATGCATCTCACAATAAGATGATGGAAATGCAGATGCACTGCTCTGGGCGGGGGTATAGCCTGGGGAGGTGCTAATGGCCCATTATCCAAAGGTGTCAGGCCTCTTCCCCCTTGAGTTACCAGAGATAAAGAAAAGCATCTCCCCAACTGCTTTTTAACAGATGAAAATACAATATACAACCCCTGGCTCCACAACCCAGGACATGTGTGCACACCAAACTGCATATGCGTTCGTTCTCACTCATAAGTTTTTCCCTGCCTATTCCTTCAGTTGTATTAGTGATCTGACATCACTGTAGTAATGTTTCCTGAATTCCAATAGCCACTGAAATGTGGTCTGTGTATTCAGTGCTGATATATGTTGTAGTATAACCTGAGATGCCGTTTGAGCTCTAATCTGTGAAGCATGCTGGGTTTTTGAAAAAAAGCAGTGTCTTTTATATGCAAAGACTTGAGCTTGGTCTGTTTAAACTTCTCACTGGAAAGTTAAAGGAACTTTTAACTTTGGACTGTGCTGCAAACAGAAAAGGAAAGAAAATTTTTCTGGTGAGAATTTTATGAATGACATTGTTTAAATTAAAAAAAAACGTGGGAGTGAAAGTTCAAGTAGAAGTCTAGATGTATCTTTTTCAGGTTTTGGTGTGTTTTTAGTTTTGTACTTTTAGTTACACTTTTGTTTTACCAGACAGCATAGTAGCTATATAAAGCAGCTTACAGAGTACTTGAAATTGTGACTGTCTATTCAAAAACCTTTTTAAGTAATTTTAGAAAAACTACCGTTATGAAGGAAAGATAATGAAGTTCAGACAGCTTAAGGATAGGTTTTTCCACTACAGCAGTTAGCTGAAATGAAAATGGCAATTTTCATTTCCTGACTGACTGTATTTTACATGAATTTATATTACCATGTTAAGTATATTCCCTAGTGTATTTGGGTTGGGGTTTTTTTTGAGAATTTGTGCTTGCCAGTTCTGTTCAGGCACATAAGTGAAAGAACTGTATATATGTATATATGTACTTATATATATTTTAAAAATCTCTTTTGTAGACTTCTGAAAAAAATTCTTCCAAAGAATTGAAGCACAATCATGGAAAAAATGAAATTTCTAAACAACTTAGAAGACTTTCAGATTGGGGGCATTCAGCTGAGGAAAGCAAAAATGATTCTAAAGCAGAAAAAGAACATAAAAGAAAAAGCTCCACTTCTCTTCAGTCTGAAGGAGCTCAGCAGGACAGTGAAACAAGAGACCCAAAAAAACAACTGGATAAAGCAGAAGTCAATACTGAAGAACCACAGAAGCAGAAATCCGTATCTAAGAATGAGAAACACCCCAAAAAAGATATTGACACAGAAACTCAACATATGAGAAATTCTGCCAGAAAAGAAGCCAAGTCTTACAGAGAGAAAAATGAAAAGGAAAGAACTGCTTTAGAAGATAAACTTTCCTTAAAGCACAAATATAAAGGAGATGGTATTCACAAGTCAGGTGAAGATGTTGAACTTCATTCATTTGAGCGCAGTTTGAAAGGAGAGGATGGTGGCCAGAAACATAATCAACAAATAAAGGTTTCCTCAGATGACAAATGTGAAAGAAAAAGTAAACACCGAAGTGAACGGAAAGTATCAGTAACAGGAAAGGATGGAAAAAACCCTTCTGAATCAACTGTAAAAGCTGAAGAATTGCTGCGGAAAGAAAACAAAAAAGACAGACATCTCTCAACAGACAAACCAAGAGCAGAATGCAAGACCAAAAGGTCCTTGAGTGATTCTAAGCCACAGAAGGATTCCCTAAGTGCCTCAAAGCAACCTGGTTCAGCATCACACAGAAGGAGCGAAAGCTACTCAGAAGATAAACATGAAATAGAGTCAACTAACTCTGATAACAATGTAAAACTTGAAGATGGTGTTCATAAAGATAGACGAAGATCTAAGAGCCTTGCAGAAGACAAAATTTTGTTAAAGTCCAAGTCAAAGAGTCATAGTAAACAGGTCAAAGCATCTGAAACAGAATTACAGGAGTTAACAAAACAAGACACTGGACAGAAACTAGACAAAGATAAGAGCCTGGAGGACAATGATTCAGATAAACAACACAAATCCAGGAATGAAGATAAAGGTTTGGAGGAGAGTGGTGCTGAGCTTCAGCTTGCAAGTGGCCCGCAGTCAACTCAGGGATCACAAAAAGACTTTAGTCACAGAGTTAAGTTACATTCTGGAGAAAAAGGGGCTGTAAAAGAGAAATACAGAAGTGATAAAGATTCAAGTAATTCCAAACTAGAAAGAAGGTTCTCTGCTGAAGGTCATAAAAGCAGAAACTTAAAGCACAGCAACAAGGAAATAAAGAAGAAGGAAGAGAGCATCAAATTGGAAGATAAAGATAGTAAAGAAATGGATAGTGGACATGAAAGATTATCTAATGTCACAATGGCCGTAGATAAAAAACAAAGCAAGAAGGTATCCTGTGAAAACAAAAAAAGCAGTTTATCAAACCAAGATTTGCTTAAGGAAGAAAAGCAATCAACTAGCACAACTGAGAGCAGCCAGGTTCTACCCTCTCAAAAGGCAACTATGAATAATGATGACTTGCATGCTGGTCATGGGGAAGAGCTGATGGAACTCAATTTGAAAAAAACAAAAGCACAGGAGGCATCTAACATTGATGGAAAAAACATTCAAAACTCTTTCCAAGCCACAGATGCCAAGTATGTAGTAAAACAAAAAGGATCTCGTTCTATTTCAAATAAGGAGTTAAAACACAGCTTGGCAGATTCTGAAGCCTGTGAATCACAGTTTCTGCCTGCAGCTGAAAAAACTGTTGAACAAGAAAATACTTCTAATAAACAAGTTGGTGCCTTAGACCCTTTGTCCAAAAAAGCTTCCATGGCTCAAGGACCCAGTAAACAAGGGGCTTATAAAACAAGTATTGTGAATGAAACAAGTGGTAGAACCTTAAAGAGTGTGTCCAGTAAGGATCAGGCTTCAAAAGATAGCAAAAGACCAAAGAATTTAAAAACTGTGATAAATCCTAATTCAAATGATGTTCCTTTAGCAATTAATTCTTCAAGAGAAGATGCTGCTGATGCAAAGTCCATGGATATGGATATCTCGAATTTTACGGATTCTTTAAGTACCATTTCTAAAGAAAGGCACAATTCAGATGGTACATCCTTATTGGAAGATGCTTTCCTTTTGAAGAATGATGCAGCACAGGTTGTATACATGGAGCAAGATAGTGCAGTGCCGAGTTCTGTCATGAAAGATGATGGTGACAGCACCATCATGGCAAAAAGTACGGAAAAGGTTCATGAGGTGTCCCGGCCTGAAGAACAGGCAATGGAAAACAGTGCAGCTGGGTTATGTAGGCAAGAAGATTACAATGAAGCAGCAAGGTCAGAAAGCTCTCAATATAGGGAGTTAAAAAGAAAAGAGGAAAAGTTGGTGTCTGACATAACTGAAGATCATGGAGATGTAGCAACAAAAGAACAAACCCTAAGAAGAAAAGGAAGAGAGTGCTTGAATATAGATCCTTCCACAAAGGGAGAAAGAAGTACCATGATGGATAGTGTGGAAAAGAACAAGGTGCATGACACTGATGATATGATCCAGTCTTCCTCTGTTTTAGTGCCTGAAAGAGTTCCTGAGGAAAGTTTCAAAGGCTCTGTTACAGCCAATGGGCAAGAAGGGACTAATGTGGTTGGCATGGAAGACAAAAATGAAAGTAATGCTGTAGGTACCAGTGCAGGAAGTAGTAAACTCAATTCACTGTACAGCAGCCTACAAAAAACTCAGGCCAGTGTGATAGGAACTAGCACAGAAAAGATCATTGAGAACACTGCAATGGCAACTAGTACAGGAGGAGAAAGAGCTGAGGGTACATCACATTCTGGGAAGGACAGCGTTGCTACAACCACTTGCTCAGAAGAAAGTGAGGTGACAGTAATCTGCACAAGCATAGAAGCTGATGAAGGTTTCACAACAGGCATATGGGTAAAACGTAGTGAGGGCTGCAGTTTTGTCACGGGAGCAGATATTGGTGATTGTACTGTTGCAGCAGCTGAAGAAGGTGGCAGTGTTGTCTCTGAAGGATTAGCAGAAAGTGAAAGCTTCCTAACAAGTACAGAAGGAGAAGAAAATGGTGACTGTACCATGGTTGATGCAGAAGAAGATGGTAAAGATTCAGTGAACCCAAGTGGAGTAGAAATTGAAGACAATGTGAATAGTGTTGGGACAGAAGAAAAAGATGATGCTGTGACTAGTGCAGGCTCTGAAGAAAAGCAAAAGCCCTCAGCTTGTGTAGATACAGGCAAATTTGAAAGTTCCGTGTCCTGTTTAGGTGAAATGGAGAGCGATGGAGCTGTAACTAGTGCAGGGACAGAAACAGGTGAAGGGTCAACCAGTGGTGATAATTCAGGTGAATTTAGGGGCAGTGTGACAGCTGGCCAAGTAAAAGAACACGAAGGTACTGTGACTTGCACAGGTGCAGAAGAAAGAGGTCATAACTTCATCATCTGCTCTGTGACTGGAACAGATTCCCAAGGAGAAAACGCTGTTACTGGTGCATGTATTGCAGTGGTCGCCAACAACAGTGCCACAGCTGGAACTAGTGGTGACAAATCTGAGGATACTGTAACTGGTGAAAGTGCAGTTACCAGCACAGGCATAACCCCAGAAGATGATGCTGAAATTTCAGCAGTGTGCACAGGGCTAGAAGACAGCAACGAGGGATTTGTAGTTTGTTTAGAAGCTGAAAAATGTGAAAGTCTAATGGACAGTACAAGGGCAAAGGAAGAAGCCAGTATCACTACAGTCAGTGTAGGTCTGTGTGATGATGAAGGTTTTGTGACTAGTACAGGCTCAAAAGAAGAGGATGAAGAAGGTGAGGATATTGTGACCAGTACAGGAAGAGGAAATGAAGAAAATGAGCATGCTTCTACTTGTACGGGAGTGGAAAGTGAAAGTGCCCTAATTTGTATAGGTGCAGAAGAAGGTGAAAGTTCCATTATCTGCATAGTTGCTGAACAAATGGAAGCTGAGTCTGGAGTGGCTGGCACAGATACAAATAAGCTTACTGTTGACAGCATGACAAGTGCAGAGAAAGAAGCTAATTGTGGCACGGACTACAAAAATGATAAAGGCATTGTTGAAAGCAGTGTGACCAGTGCAAGTGCTGCAGATGAGGGTGCCTTAGCTGTACAGGAAGGAAAGCGTGATGATACCTTGCTTCCCTCAGATACTGAGGAATGTGAGGGTCCCATGACAAGTGCTATGGCAGTGCAAGATAAGACACAGTTCGGGGCTGAAGACATACATGAGAATGCCATGACTTCCTTTGACAGCAGAGAACTTGATACCTCTATAAGTAGTGCAGTTCCAAAGAAAGATGAGACTTCTCTTACTCCTGCTGACAGAGAAGTAAAAGTAAAAGGTGATGTCATCTCTACAAGCACAGTGGAAGATGCTCCTTTACATTCAGCCACAGAAGCTGAAGAAGGTCCACTTGCTCTTGCAAGAGTAAATGAAAGTGGGGAAAGCTCTATGATCTTAATAGACACTGAAGACACTGTGCCTATGCCCAGCACAGCTGCAGAGTTTAAAGAGTGTACGAATACTTTTAGCAGTAAGCAGGAGAAAGATGAGTGTGCTATGATTTCCACCAGTATTGTAGAGGAATTTGAGGCTCCTATGTCAAGTGCAGCTATCGAATATGATGGTCAGCTCCCCTCTGTGAAAACAGAAGAAACAAATGAGAATGCTATGGTTTCTGTAGATATGGAAGTGTATGAGGTTCCCATGCCTAGTGAATCCAGCACAGGAGGAGATGATAATGGTGATGATGGAAGTCACCCAACTGCTAGTGGTAAGGAAGAAAAGGATGAGTGTGCTATGATTTCCACAAGTGTTGTGGAGGAACAAGTAATCCTAATGTCAAGTGAAGTCACGGAGGAGGTGATTCAACGTATCTCAGACGCTGAGTCAAAGAATGAAACACTAATGATCTCTACAAGTACAGCAGAATGTTTTGAAGCTCCTATGTCTAGTGTAGCTATGCAAGATGAAAACAAACTCACTGCTTCAGAAACAGAAGGAAGATACGAAGCTGCTATGATCACTACAAGCATGACAGAAGAATGTGAGATAGTTCTGATCAGTGCAGCACCACAAGCTGAAAGTCAACTCATTGTAGCAGGAGATGAAGGTGCCATTCTCTCTCCAAATGCATCAGAGGAATGTAGGGTAGTGGAGACCACTGCAACTGTAGATGAACAGTTTGGACTAACTGCTTTCAATGCAGATGGGAAAAACAAAGGTTCTGTGATTTTTGTGGGAAAATGTGGAGCTCCTGTGCTAAGAGTTGCAACTGACAGTGAAGATCAGCATACTGCTTCAAATATAGAAGATAAGGAGGAGAGGGCAGTTATTGCTCTGAGCACAATGGAGGAATGTGATAGTCTCTTCACTTTTACAGTCATAGAAGAAAGCCAACTTGCTGCTGAGAGTACAGAAGTAAAAGACAAAAGTGAAGAAGTTTTTAATACTGCTAACCAGATTGAATGCATCCTTTCAACTCCAGGCCCAGAAAATTCTTTGCTTGTTATTGGTAGAGAGAATGAGACACATGAGAGTGGGGTGAGGACAGAATCAGCAGCATCTCAGGCCACCGGAGACAGTGAAATCACAGAAACAGATGAAAATGCAGTAAACCTCATGAGTGTAGATGAGGCCCTTTGCGTGGAGATTAGTACAGAGACTGCTGAGAGTCCTTCCCCAGAGGCAGGAGAGGACAATGAGCAAGCTGAAGATGTTTTGCATGAGGGTGTATCAGAACTCTCTAGTACTATTTCAGAAGCAGTGAGAGAGAGTGAAGCTGTGAAGAATGTAAACAATAAATTAAATTCAAACATGCTTTTAGAAAGTGACTTTTCTGAAATAAGGACTCCCGTGCCTAAGACACAGGCCCTATCCTTAGTTTCTGCAAATGAAGTGACTGTAAACACCAGCCATGGTGAAATAACAATAGAAGCTGAACTAGGGGAAAAAGGGGACCTCACTTCGTTGCATGTAGAAAAGCTACATGACAGTGATGACAAAACCAAGAACTTGGTCAAAAAAGATAATACTAGCATTGAAGTTACTTTTCAGAAAAGTAATGCAACCTTAAATTCAGGTGAGGATTTATTTTTCTTTTTAAATTCTTCAGTTTATAAGTTGTCATAAACAGATACATTTTACCCTTATAGTTAGAAATAACTTCAAATAATAACTGTTCAAATATACCTCACTTCTTCATTACTTGCAGAATGGCTATTAATACACTTAAGAAAGAAGCATGTGATTCTGGGCAAACAAGACCAGCTGAGCACAATTACCTGAGTTTTGTTGGAAAACATATTAGAGTGCAAAAAATTACTTAAATACATTGACTTAAAGTTGGCAGCTAATATATAAAGTTATTTGCAAAAGGTAGTTATTGTGGTGGTACACATGGGTTTTGTTACTAATGTGTTACAAAATTCAAAAAGGCTTTTTAGGAAAGAGGATGCATTTCATTTTGACATACGTTCATCATTTTAGAAAGGTAGCTTCATTGTGATTTTGAAGGTTAAGGTTTGCCATCCTTAATCACAAGTGCAGACTTTCTCTGGGTCATTATTTAGTGGTCATGCTCAGATTCACTGTATTACACTTAATTTTGTCTTGTGAACACACTTGAAATTATTCTGCTTTGTGTTACGAAGGAATCAGCCAGTTATCCTAAATAAGTATTTTAAGTGAGCAGTAGATGTCTATTTTAAATAAAAAACAATTTTATATGGCTTAAGGATATCATACTCTATATACAGATCTGTTTTTCTGTGCTAACTTTAGAAGTGAATCTGCATGGTTATTGGTTCCTAAAATACACTGTAATGAAAATCCTACTATTTTTGATATTGCATCTCTTTGACCTTCTGAACTAGCTGAAGCACCATTTTTTTAAAAAAATGATGAATTGTGTAGATTGCTATAATGAAGTCAAGATTGTGAATTCATTATAAATTTTGGAGAAATGAAACTGTAGAAAATTCTGTTTATTCCACACAGAAAGTGGAATGATGCTGATCAAGTGCTTTTTGTAAAATCTTTTCCTTTTCATGTCTGTCTTTGCTATAATTTAAAAAAAAGCATTTTATAATGTGGGTTTCGGTCCAGTTTCTCAAAGACTGGCTTTATTCTCTAATTTTATTGACATTTGGGTTGATATTTTGTTCATTTGTTGATTTTGGGATTTTAGGAATTTTTCTAGGAAACATACTGGTTTAGTTAGCTTGAAAAGTGTAATTTGCTGTTTATACAAGAGGCAAATGACCCATGAAAGTGTAAAATGCTATACAGTGTAGTATTCTATCTCAGTGCTTGCCTCAATCCTTGTTGTCCATTGATGTAGCTTTTGTAAATGGTAATGGTACTTAATTCTGTGAACTGCAGCCATAATTTAATCACTTCACATGCATCATTAGTAAATTATCATGTTGTAACTACTTCCTTTTCTTTAGGAAAAGCTGTCTAAATAGTCTTCTGAAATAGATTTCCAAAAATGCTGTACAAGTCACATGACGATGCTGTTGCCATGGCCTGTTTTTAAGATGTTATAAGCATACACTTGTTCCCCTGGGGAATGAAATGGGAAGGGGTTTTATGCTTTTCTGAAGCCACATTGATACTAACAGGAATACTGAGTTTTCAGTCTCTGTAGAAATTGGACATTTTTAGTGGTTATGGTTCTAGAGCTGACAGATTCAGACCTAATTGTCACTTAAAGCAAAATATATCCTTAGTATTAACTCTTAGCTCTACATTTATTAATACAGAGGTAGTTTGCTGTTTGGAATTCTGTCTAAAAAAATCTGTTGATGGTTTCTTTTTGAAGGAAAAGCAAGAAGGAAAAAACCAAGTTAGAATTCATAAACAAGCAAGAAAATTAATAAACACCAAAGTCAAAATTCATAAGTAAGCTGTGGTAAATCCTGATACCCCATATTTTCCAAGCCTTTTGTATTTAAGGAAAGCAGCAGTACTTGTATTCTTGCAGATGCCAAGTTCATGTTTTATTGAGCTGGTTTGCTGTAAACAGACTGGCTATTGTTTCTGTTGTTCACTGAAGGATTTAAATTAATGTGCTCAATTCATGAGCTAGTACTGAGAAATAACATTCTACTGTAGCGTGAGATAAATCCATAATGTAATCTGATAATTTTAACATATTTGTATTTCAATAGGCAATAATGCAGCCTTACCAAAGTTGGCAGAAGAACTAGAAAGTACCTTGAGAACTGACAAGGTATTTATGTTATTTTGAAATTTTTTACTGCACTGTTTCTTACCTATTCATGCATCTTGCTAGAGTTTCTTCCTGTACCTTTTGATTTTTGTGCAGCAAAAATGGAGATTTAAAAATTTTAACTGGAGAACTTTGAAAGAGTAATTTTTCAGCTGTAGCTTTCTAACTACAATGGCTTTTAAATTGTGGGCTGTCCATGTTATTATTCTGTGTTAGGAATAATTCCCTCCTTGAGCCATACTCCTTCTGTGACTGAGACATTGAAGTTTGTTTTTTTAAAAATCGGTCATACTGTGCATGTGTTGCTTGATAGTGCTTGTAAAATAGTCGCCCACACCCCAGCTCTTAGAGCTGGCACATATTGGTTTAGTCCTTTGAACCAGTAAACAAACCTGCACTGCTGTTCCTTGCATTGCATCACTTCCTGGACAGTCTTCAGACTCACATCCATGTGTGTTTGAGCAACACTTGCTGCTGTTGTGTTCTGATAACTGCAGCCCATTATCTCCTGTCACAGTAGAGTGGGGCACCCTGGATAATCCAGGGTGTTTGGGCTCATGGGCAGCTTGTGTAAGACCAAAGCTGAGTCTGTGTGGCTTGGGCTGTGTTCCATAGTAGGCAGGATTCCACATGGTTTAATTCTTCATTCAGATGCAGGAGTGCATTCATGTATCTCTGAGATACAAGAGCTCTGAGAATAAGTTTTTGAGGGATAACATGGTTCAGAGATTCAAGCATCTATGAAAGGGTGGACTTCAGGAAAGTGGAAGTCAGCTTCTGTCTAGTGGGAATTACTGATAATTCCATCTGCAAACAGCTGCACTGCTTACCAGCATAACAAGGTTCTAGAGTCAGTATAGCCATAAAATGGAACTGTAGCTGGGTTAACAATGTTCAGATCAGACTTAGAACACTTAGCTCCATATAGTATTATTTATGCAATGGTAACTTTGAGCTATCTGCAACTTCTTATTTTTTTTTAAAGCAAGAAAACCCAAAACACAAGTTGAAAGGAGATCACTGTCCCTGGTTATACATAGCAGATCCTTTGTTTCCTTGCATAGATGAACATTTCTAGGCTATTGCTTGTATTTGGAACTCAGAGTAGGTGTTACACCTCGAATTCCTGAAATCTGCTTTTTTAAGCTAATCTCTGGTACTAATGTTTAACTCCAGGTTCAAATCTAAGTACTGTGCTGTTGAACTCAGCTCTGACTGTTCTTTCTTAATATATGTACTGATGTCTTAATAAGGAAGCTTTTGAAGACTTTTATAGTTCATGATAAGACAATGTTCATCATGACATGAAGGAGCAGAGTGAGACATACTTGTTCTGAATATCTGCACTATTTGTTTCTTTTGATTTTGCTTTTAGTCACAACAGCCTGAAAGTGCAAGAAGTGAAGAGGGATGTGTGGATCTTCAAACTAAAGAACTGCAAAAAGGTGATTTTTTACTTATAGCAACTTACTTTCATGCTGAAAGGACTATTACCTTTGATGGGAGGGTTGCAGATTTGTCATATATGACATATAAATGAATTGAGGAAAGCCTTCAGAAATCTTTGAATGTATCTAAGAGTTCAGGGGGCCTTGAATTGTTTATGGGAAAGGAGAGTCACACTTCTGACATGATTTGCTGAAAGTAGGAAAGGTCTTTTAAACTTGAGATTTTAAAAAAAGTAGGATGCTAATATTTTACTTAAAATCAGTAAATAAAGAAAAACATTTGTCCAGGACAGACACGAAAACTTCCCCAAGGAATGGCTGTCTTCCTTATAGGTTTAGAACATCTTGGTTTTAGGGTGCTGTGACAGGCCTTGTGAGGATATGAAAATAGTAAGTACTATATGACAAGTCACAGAGACTTTACAGAAAATTTCTGGGTTTTTTTTTTTTCTTCTTACTCTCCAAAAGATTAAAATAATTGTGGCCATCCACTCAGATTTGAAGAGCAGTTGTAAGTAGGTAATCATCTACTTAGAAACCTCAATTAGTCAGCTTGGATCTGTGCTCAGTAATTCTTTTTCCATGTACTTAAACTAATCTTCAGTAGGACCAAAACTGAAAAAGAATCCATTCTTCCCAAACCCAAATTATGCATTGCAACTGTTTGGCTTTCCTGTTAAAGCAGAAACAAACGCCTGCTTTGTGCCCATCTTGATGGATTTTGTGCTCCAGATGGATTACAAAGATGTTTACAACACTACCAGATGAGAGCTAATCCTCAGTTATTGGAATAACAAGCAGAACTAAAATGAATCCCAAGAGGTACCAGTGTTACTGCTGCTTATATTGTCCAGGGAAGTTAAAGATGCATTTCCTCTAACAGAAAGCTGCAGCTGAAAGCCTACATGCTGTGAAGGAACACACAGTTAAGCTCACTTTTAAATTTTTAGACACACCAAATAGAAAACAAAAACAGCGCTAGTGTATGATATGAACATTGGTGTAAAACTTTGGAATTCTTTTTTTATGCTCAGGTAGGTCAGATTCATATGCCTGGTTATCAGGTGGTGTATATTCAGCTGAGTGATGAGACATGCTCTGCTCACAAGAAAGCAAATGTAAACCCTGAGAATTGGTTAGAAGAATGTAGACTTCAGAACAGCAGATCTAAAATTTGAAAAGGTTTTTCTGTACTGTGAGGTTTCTTTGAAGTGTCTTTAAAACTCTGCCTATCACGCAGTCAGTAACCCAGACAGAACAAACTTAAAATTTTAAATGTGCAGATTGAACTAGCTGAGATAATCTTATTTCTTGTCAAATGTTTAACAAATGTCCCATTTGTTGTGTAAATCATGTTGGATATGACATACTGAAGACTAATGCTTTGTAGATCTTGGTAGAGAGGTTTTTTCTCTCCCACAATAATCTCTCTTATATGTATATATGCATGCACATATACATACAGCTCAATATACGTAAAAGGAAGTTGTTTAAAAGACAAATGTGTGTCCTGTCATGAGTATGAACAGCAGACACAGTAGTTTAGTAGTCCAAGATTCTTTGGAATGTAAACAAATCATTGCTGTTTGAGTGGGTAGGAGCTAGCTCTTCATTTGACACTGCTTTAAAAATTGAAAGATGTGCAACTCAGCAGTATAGCTGTGGAAGAATCATTGCTAAAACATGGAGATTTAAGAAACAAGCGGCAAAATACATAAAACTCTTAGTAAAAAAAAGTGGGTTTATTTGGTTTTAGGTTTATGTTTTTACTGTAGCTAAAGGGAAGGTTGCTTGGAATGTTTTAGCAGCTTTTTTAAATCAAAGTATTAATCTGGTGCTTTTATGATTCAGATTTTAACAACACCTAATAGAGCAGCTTCTTTGTAATTCTCTTCATGTGTTGAAAGTTACGGAATTTTTTCAAAACTCCAGACCACTCATCAACTCTGATACTTATTTTCCCTATTTTTGTGATATGGAAGGCTGAGGCTCTACTTCATCAGAGTTATAGTAGAGTTTAGCAACTGGACAATTTCCTTTCGTGCATTCTATCAGCTGCAGGTCTCAGTAGTACAATTATGCAAACTTTAGTTCTCTGGAAGCATAATAGCTTAATCACATTTTACTTCATCCCATGATCCAGTATCTAAGATTGTGATGGATGAAATTCTGATTCAAATGGTAGAATTATATTTGAAATGTCAAAGTCACCATAAATTGAAAGATGATAGCCCCCTCATTGCCTGTATTTCAACCATAAAGTGATTTTTCAGTTACCCTGTGCTCAGAAATTCATATTCTTGTTTTGTGGGTATATTGTTAAAGAGAAGATTGGATGTCTCTTAGTTCCAACATTGAAAGTTTTACATAGTTTCAAGTTCTCTGGAATCTTTTCAGGGATGTGAAGTAGAGGATACAGTGGTACTTTGCTTTTGCTTAGCTTTTCTGATTGTGTTATAATTATTTTTAATAGATAAGCTGCAGAGGAATATTCCTTTAGAAACTTCTCATGTAAGTACTTATTTTTTAAATTTATTCTCTAAATCTGTGCTGCTTTCCTTGTACTTGAATTTACTTCTATTTACATTAGATATTCTCTAAAGGAAAATATTATTTTTATATATGCAGAGCCTGTGTTTATTGAGACTCTGCAGCTGTGTACGTTGATGTCTAATTACTCTTTTAAATCTGGCAGTAAATAAATCTTGTATTGTTGTTCCATAGTCTGTGACTATTTCAAGGCTGTTAACTGGCTGAAAAAAGAAGCTTGATTGATCTCCATGAGAGTAGAGAAAAAAATAGGGATTATTCTTGGAGGTTTTGATCATAATTAGAATTTTTGATAATAATTAGAAACCTACTTTAATGCAATCTGCTGTCTTTCACAAGAACTTGTAAGAAGGATAACTGGGAAACTTGGAAATGTAAAGTGTATCTTAAGGAGCAAAACCAAGACATTTAGTACAGGTAGCAGGCTGAAATTGTGTTTGTGGTTGCTTAAACTTTGGTAGTAAATTTATTTATTACTATGTTGAAATGCTGATTGAGCACATTTCTGATGCTAATGAGATCAATCTATTGTTCCTGCATATAGGAGATTGTCTTTTAAATCCAGAAATGTTCTATGTGATTTGCTGTGATGAACTACTTTTAAAACATGTAGTAGGGCACTTAATTCTGACACTTTTTTCAATAAAAATATCAGTCAAAAATTCTGAAAATATGTAAGTTTCCAGTTTTTTGATCATGCTGTTCTGTAGTAGGAATGTTACTTGAATTCTAGGAATAAATTCCTTTTGTAATGGCTGCTTTCCATTTTAATGTATATTGTACTTGAAAGTAGCAAGTAGGGAAAAGTTTCTCCCTTCTGTGTTTATAAACTTCATGGAAAAAAAAGAAGTTGTCTTTCTTTGTGTTTTATGTGTAGGCGGAAGACTTGGCTATGCAGAAAACTGAAGAACATAGATCTAGAGGAATACAATGTAAATCTGCAGAAACAACGGATAAAGAGAAATGTAAGTGATACAGAAATACACAAATCTGTGCAAAGCTTTTCTGTGGCAAAACCAGGTTCTACTGTAGTTAGGCCATAAAATGGTATTTTTTAGAGAAGAATGGAATAGGGGAAAATCCAAACTCCAAAGCAATTTATATTCCCAAAACAAATTCTAATACTACACTTAATATATTTGATAAAAATACTATAATAGATTTAATTACTGCATAGAAGGGCATTATAGTAATTTTTTTCAATCATAAGTGAAGAGACATTTTTTGTTTAGTCTGTAAAATAATTACTAATTTTATCCTTTTAAAATAAAAGATAAGGAAGCTGATCCTCAGGAAAATAGAAACATTTAATAGACATTGAGGGGGATGGGTGCTTCCTTTTCTTAGGTTGGAAAGAAAAAAAATTAGTATAGCTTTTTATTTGTCTGGAAGCAAAAAGGGAGAAGGAATTCAGTCCATTGAATGGCATAAATATTTCTAAATTAAGATACAGTTGACATCAAAATAAGTTGGACATTTGGTTGATGTAGTAATTACAAGACTGACAGTGTAATACCTCTTTAAGCTCTGGATTCAACTTCTTTTGTCTTTTCAGCATCAGAACAATTTAGAAAAAAGTATCATTAAGAATATCTTTTTTTTTATAAGAGCTTTTATTCCTCTTCTAAGAATTTTGTTTTGATGAAGTGAGCAATTAAAAGTCATGTATTCATTAGTGTCCCACATGGCATTAACTGCTTTCCCTGTTTCTGGGTGAGCTGAAGTTGATTCTGGTGTTGTATTTCTTGATGTGTTACCAAATTTCAATTTTGAGCTTATCTTTAAAAACAGACAAGCATACAAAACAAACCACACCTGTAACGTACAGGAAACATGTAATTCTCTTCTGTTATTGTGTTGTCTTCCTGTTTCAAAGAGTGGTTAGAATAACTTTCTGTTCCTACTGTTGTGAGCAAGAGGCTGCTTTTCAGGCCTTTGAATCTCAGTAGTAATGAGCTGGTATAAAAGTGACACGAAAATATGACAAATGCAGAAGACACTTCTTTATCACTTCAGTTCTCACTTGCTTTTGCAGGCAACCAGCTGATTGCTCAGGATGTGCTAAAAGATGATGAACAAAGTCAGTGTTCCAGAATGAAACCTGGTAACGTCAAGGTATTTTCAAGAACTCTTTTATGTTCTACAACTGTGAATAAGATGAAAATCTTCATCATTATTTCTGCGGCAGGTTATTTTGGGAGGTGTTTCCATAATTAAGCTACTTCTGCATTGTCTTGAATACCAAAGAACTGACTAGCAGATGATACTTTTCAGTGGGGGAGACAGTTTAAGGATTTAAAAAAGGCAGGGGTCTGTATTGAATCTCTGTTGAACTGAGGTGTGGAAGACTGAGAGGACTGAGTTACAATAGTTAGGAGCTCGGGATCTCATGGAGCACTGTTGGATGCCAGCTCTCCAGTCAGTTCAGCATCTACATGGACATACTGATCTGAGATCATCAAGAGGGTATATTGAACTTAACCTGAGTTCTGACTTTGTACTGATTCTTGCTAAATAAAAACAGGAATTAGGACAAAGCAGATGTTCTTTTTAGGAGTACATGCAGTGTATTTGGGACTGTCTCACCCACTGATTTGCGATGAAGCTTCTCAGCATAAAAGTTTTTAAGAGACAGTTCTTGATGAGTAAAATAACTACTCATGTACTGGGGTGGAGTTGTTTTTTAGTGTAAGTGGCAGTGGTTTTTCATGTGTAGTAAAGCATTTTTCCTCTCTTGTTTCAAAATAAATGTAGGAAGTTATTTCAGGTGATGCAGCAGAAGTGTCCAAAGAGATTGATGTAAGACAAACACCTCCTAGAAGTACTGTGGAAGAAAAAGGTAATTAAACTGCCCATTATGACAGATTTTCTGAACTCATACTGAATGTTCATTTTTTTTCATTTGAATGATTTTAGAGAAAATGGGGACTTGATCCCAGCAAGTATATCTAGTTGATTTCTGCTCTTATTACTGCTATCAAATAATGCATTAATCTCAGTTTCTTTAATGGTGAGAAAAGTTTTGATGTTTCTGCTGTTACCACCCACTTGCTCCATTATTGCTTCAGTGTATCTTGGGTAGGAAAACAAATGGGGAATGAACAGATAGGTGGGGGAAATAGAATGATCAGTGTTATGTGATAAGAACATCTCCTGACTCTGACCATGAGCAAGAGCTATGTCCCATGTGAAAATCCATGACATAACTGTCAAATCAGTTTTGTTTCTGTAGAGTAACCAACAAGAAAAGAGTGCAAGTTCCACTGTTGTAATTGACTTAATTTCACTAAAATAAATGATAAAAGACGGTGTGTCCACATTATTAGTGTGGCTTTGATGTTACTTCAGTCTGTCTTTGTGGGAACAGTCTGAGAATGTTCCCTGATGTTAGTTTGACCTATTAATAGTTTCGTTTCTTACGTGAGCAAGTTGACAAGTGTGAATCTGTTCTGCAATGTGCTTATATCCTCAGCTTCCTGTTTCATAAAGCATGTGAGAAAATGGAATAGGTGCTTGTATTTGTCCTACCATTTTATAGTATGTCACAATTGTGAGCTTTTGTTTTTACCTTAAAAATAGATGACCTGTCTAACTCATCTGGTGTTAAGGGGAAGCATTTTGGCAGACCAATGCACTGTTGCTACAGGGCAAACAATCTTGATTTCTGATGGAATTTTTAGGGAATTTTGGGCTAAAGAATGAAATAACATTTTCAGTGTGGAGGTTGTGGCTTTTACTATTTCTTTTGCCTAATAAAACAAAGGTATACAATTTCTTTTTTTTTTTTTTTTCTTTTTTTTTTCTTTTTTTTCTTTTGTATGCGTGAAGCTGAGTTTAACATTGAACAGGAAATGTCTGAAAAGAAAAAGCACAGTCTAGAATCAAATGAAAATTCTCCAGAGGTGAGTGGTCTTATTCGTGTTAACTTCACTGAAATAGTGCAGATTCACAGTTCTGTCTTTGCAGTACATAACTACTTTATATTTTGTTGACAGCAATATTAAAATTGTCTTCACCTACTAGGAAATAGTTGTGAAGACTTGTTTCGTACTGTAAAGTATCAGGGACTCACATAGCTCTGTCACAAAGTATAAACTCACAGACCATGAGACATCAATGTCTCATTATCAAAGTAGGACTATCCTCCTTCCTAGTGCTTACAAAATGTGTAGCAAGCAATTATATAGAGTTGTATTGCATAGAAATGATGTTTTCTGAAAACTTTGTAATTGATATGGACAGTTTAGTCATTAACAAATACAACTTGCCTTTAAAAAATACTATCAACAATTTTTAAAGTCTTTGTATTGTCTCCTGCACATGTACTTGAGATACTCTTAAGTATGGATTATAAACAAATGTCTGAACCCTCAAGATTAAATTTGATGCTGGCCTCTAGAAACAGACACTATTTTCAAAAAGGTCTTGGGTTTCATCATTTGGGGGGTTTTGCCTCAAATTTGGAAGTAGAAGAAAATTTAAGAAAACATTTTTTTATATTTTTTCACTCAAGGTTCAAGTATCTAAGAACCGTTCTGGGGGAGATACTTCTAAACTTCAGTAAATGCTGAATGAGGCATTTAATCTTTTTTTGTATATAAGAGAAAGTCGACTATTGGGAATTTCACAATTTGGGCATCTGCCTGTATTTGTTACTTACAAGTTCTCTTTCAAAGAGAAACTTCAAAGGAAGGGGCCTTTTTTTGCTGAAGATCCTGTTTATATAAAGAATATCAGCAATCTGTATATTGGGATAATTGGGATATTAACTGATTGAGGCACTTGCTCAACACACAGGATGTAGCCTGTGCTACATGGCACTAGGGAAAGGGGCTTATGGGATGTAAAGTCTGGAGTTCTTGTATGGGGTAAGCCTGCAGCATTGGTGAGACCTACTGATAGAGAATTTGGGGCTAAGGGAGCAGAAGACACTGCATTCTCAGATATGCTTTGTGCCTGAGTCAAACCACTGAGAATTTTGTATAATTGGGAGTTGTTTTGTTTCTTTTCAACTGTATTAGTTGATTTTGTAGCAGGTAGTGTCTTCTGTTATTAAGCTTTTTAACTGAGAAGTACTACTTCTGCCACTTGTCACATTATGAATTCAGTTAGCACTCTTCGTATTGTATTGCTCAAATGCCAAATGTCAGTTAGAGTAAGTAAAATATTTTTGTCCTTTATTTTTAATAGGAAAATCAGCCTGTAGTAGTGAAACGCAAAAGGGGCCGGCCTCGTAAATACCCTATTGAAGCAGTACAACCTGGTGGTAAGTACTTCATAATACCTGTGTGGAAAAGCAAGGATAATAGTGATATTCAAGTTCTGAACTCATATTTCTTCCCTCAGGTGGGGAGTCAAAAGCTGATATGAGCACTGGGAATGTAAGTGCCTTTATTTTGTTTGGGTGCATTTAAACACAGTATTTCAAGAGACATTTATCTGTTTAACAGCATTTCAGAAACATCTTATGGAAAACTTGATAACTGAGTTCAGTCTAAGTAAATAAAAGTTATTAATAGTATTTCTTAAGACAGCTGAACCTTTTAAGCAAAGAAGTCAGAATGTAGCAAATTACCTATCAGCTTCACACTTAGTTCATTTAATACAAATCTAAGTGTTAGCTAGCAATGTATACCTGTGTGCAGGGTGAATTTTTGGTGGTGTGCATGTGTCTTCTGGTTTGTGGTGAGAGTAATTTTGGGCTGAAGAACAAAGGTGACTTTATTTCAAAAACGAGGTTTTTTTCCCCTCTACTGAATGTATCATAATAATAGCACACAGAATCTTTTTTTCAGCTGTAAAATAAAATACTAGGTAAAGCAGTTGTATTACTTATATATTGCAAAATTGCCGTTCATGCAAGAGATAGAGACATACTGGTGGTAACCCAGGAGCTCATGAAACATGTCTGTCTTTTAAAGCTCACTGGTAGTTTTATTTCCTAACCCCTGTGAAGATTATTCACAGCTAAGAAAGTGGTCTGTTGGTATTGTTTCTGCAATCCAGTCGGATTACAGCACAGGACAGTGATGGGTCAGGCATGTTTGTGGAGTACAGCCAGTTGGATTTATTCTTATTAGAGGCTTCTCTCCAGGGAATTCCTCTATTTCAGAATCAATGATATTGCTTAGAGAATAGGAGGATTTTAAAAATGAAGTTGTGTTGAAACACAGGTTTTCTTCTTGTTTGCCTGGTGAGGCACCAGCTGGCATGGCTGTTGGAAATCTTGGAAATTTACCTAGTTTATGAATAAAAGGAATTATTGTCTCTGCTTGTTCTCTCCTCATATTTCAGGCAGCCCTTTGAATCTTGCCCCTTCTTACAGGTTGTCTGGAATTCTGTTTCAGAATTCCTAGTCTTTCGTTATTGCTTTTTTTTTTTCACTATTAATTTAATGAAATGTAATTTAAATCGGTGTGGATTTTGGCAATTGGTTTTTCTGTTTTGGTGTTGTGGGTTGTTTTTTGTTTGGTTGTTTTTTGGGGTTTTTTTTTTTCCAGTTAAGGATTACAGTTACTTTTAAAATCACACTCAGAAATAGATGTATCCTCAGTACTGGAACAGAATCATCTTTCTGGTTCAAGTGTTTAAAGGTCTTGTACTTCCTAGTGATGAGTGAGTGACTGGTGTCAGCTGCAGGCTGGCTCAGGGAGGAGTGATACCTGCCCTCGATCTGAGACAGGGGTTCTCTCAGGTGAGATGCCTTTGCATGACAGTTTCCCCAGGGCTGCTCTGGGAACACGTTGCTGCTTTAGAGGAGCTATAGGCTTCCTGGTGTAGGAAGTCATTCAGTGGTGAAAGCACTGAGGTTTTTGGACCATCATTGTAATTATATTGTGTAATTATATAGAGCGTTTTCTGCATTGTGAGTAAATAAATTTCTGGTGACTTGTAGTTCCGTAAATCTGGATGTGGACACCCCAGGACAGGGAATACATAAAGTGACTGTAGGAAACTTCTTTGTTCATAATTAAATACTCAGAAATGTGTTTGACTGAAATCACTTTTATCTTTCGTGTCTTATTGCAATGACTTCAGTGTCAGGTTACTGCAAGTGCTGTGATTTGTTTATGGGCTGAAATGACTTGTGTCATTTATTTATCAAAATGGAAAAATGCATCCTTACTCTTAAACTCAGTACAAACTTTGTGTGCTCATTAGTGTTCATGTTTTCTAGGTTTACTAGATTTTCTAGATTCATTCTACAAAGAATATGAGCAAGTTTCTGTGATTATGTAACAAACACAATGCTGATTTTTTCTGATTTTCTTTAAATTAAAAAAACCCCTTTTTTCATTTCAGCTGCAGTCTCCTACCTTTGCAAGTAGAGGGAAAACACCTCAAACAGGTAAGCAATTGATACCTGTCTCAACTTATAAAACAAATGATGGAAGAAATAAAAGAGGTTTCCACAAAAATCACATGGGTCCTTCTTAGTCCTGACATCATCTCTGGCAGTCACTGTTATTCATGAATGAAAACATCTGAAGAAAGAGATTAAGTGAAGACTTGTCTCTAATTGCTACCAAGTTTTTATTTTCAAAAAAGAGCAGCTTGATAAGAACTTAGTTTAAAGATGCAGCAGCACTGCTCAATGCTGAATAATGCATTGCAGAATATACCAAATGATTGGGTGGGCTAAGTACATGGCAGAGCTTTGGAGGAAGGTAGGTACCCCATCAGACTGACTCTCAGTGACTGTTTTCCATTTCTGCTTGTGTTCTTTCATGCAGGGACTGTCAATCACACTTACTACATTACATTTCAAGTTTTGTTCTGTTAATTATTTTATCCATGGATATGTATCTAAAGATCTTAGGGGTATCTTGAGGGGATATTTCTTTTTCTTTTCACAACTGCTGTAAGATCTTTGGAACGTGGTTGCTTAGCTTGACTCAAAATGTACTTTTAAGTGCTTCAAACTAAAATAGAATTAAGTGAAATACCTTTCTATTTCTCTTTCCTAATTTTTCTTGTATGTAGAGTCTGAACTGCACTGGTTGTTTAAATGTGTCTTTTTAATTATGGCCATTCAAAAAAAAAAAACCTTAAAAACCCATTTTAGGAAGCAGGTGAACTGAAAAGTAGGTTAAAAAATGGTTTGTAAACAAATGCAAACAAACATGCAAAAAATCTGAAAACCCAAATCTTCAAAACAAATCTTCTGGAGTTTCCAAAAGCTGAGGTTTCTACAGATACACTAATCTGGCTGCACTGCACATATGGACTGTTTCTTATTTTCTCAACATTTGTTAGAATGTCGGCTTTAATCCATTTGCTTCAGAATTGTCTCGGGAGGGTTAGCTCTTTGTGTGGTACTTGACTTCTGTGAACTGCAAAGAGAGCAGACAAGAATGTGAGAATGAAGTAAAAGTGCATTCTGCTTTGCTTTTTATTCAGAAGGACAAAGACCTGACTGTACATCAAGTTTGAGTGTGTTATGTAACATTTCTGTGTTCCAGGTAAAAGGCTGTTGATATCACAGCAATGTTAAGAGGAGCGTGTAAAGTGGAATGTACTGTTAAATTTTTCATCCTGTGTTAGCATTCATGGGCATGAAGGGGTTGAGAACCCTGGCAATGAAAAGGAAACCAAGTTGAATCCCTCTGTGCAGTTCGCTTACTCTGGTAGTTTCTGGGTGTTCTGCATAAGGATTTGCAATAGGGACAGACCCACATATGGAGTGGGATGCAGTTTTATTTTTAGTCACTACAGCACATGCAGTTAAGAGACATATGTTTTCTGAAGGTATCTTCCTCCCATAACACTGACACTGAACTTGAAACTAATTACAGTTGCTGCTCTAAAATTAGTACAATTTTTAGATACTATTTTTATACTTACCTTTAGGCAAAAGTACTACATTTTCATGTCTTACAGAGGGTTGTCTGTTCATGTCATGGATCTAGGTGGGATTAGTCTTAATTCAAAAGCCCCTTTGCTACAAATTTGCCAAAATGTACCAGAAGTATGAAGTATCTCTTTTGAACACAATAGAACTAATACATGCTGGTAGTATTAGTATAGAGCTTAGTATACTGGACAGTCCTATGTTTTATTTCACTTACTTTTTGAATACTTAAATATATTTGTGTTTTACTTCATTTGCTTTTGTATAAAAGTTTTTCCCCATAACCTTACAAAGGAGTACCAAAAAGCTTGCCATGTGAGCTTTAGAATATGTTTCTACTCTCTGAGATCTATTTTAGATCCTTTGTGTTGACATTCTTTTGTTTGTTCTCTGTCTAATTGGTGAGGGATTTAGAGTTTGTGTCCTCTTTTATTTAGCTTTCAGAAATTAGACAGCAATTTCATGGCAGAGGAAAAAAAGATATAAAAACTTACTTTTATTTAGGTTGCTTCTCTTTTCTATTGCTAAGGGGTTTTATCCTTCCAGTGTTAGAGGTAGTTCTGTTAGACAGAGTTGAAAAGCTTTGTAAAACAATCTCTCTCATCACAGAGTTAGAGTAGGAGCGGTAACCATGGAGAGAAGCCAAGTTGAGACATGAGATGTAGAGTTAAGAATCTGCTTTAACATGTATAGGCTAGCCTGTAAAAATTACTGAGTTGGAAGTAAGAAGTATTTCAACAGAGGAAGTAATGTAACTTGCGTACTGGAAAGGTTTTAAATAGTGTCTTTTTGAGCTTCATCTCAGTCACCTTGGTGCTTTAGCATGAGCACAGTTAAACACTAGAACAGATCACCTAGAGGGACCATGTTCTTGGAGACTTTCAAAATTGGACTGAACAAGATCCTGTGCAATATGATCAGAGAAATTAATTTAGGCATGCTTTGAACAGGAGATTGCACTAGGTGACCTCTAGAGGCCCCTTCTAAGCCATATTTTTCTGTGATTCTGTAATTGGTTGACAGTAGTTAAAGGGGGTATGTAACTTCTGCTTTTCCATTGAAACAAAACAGCATATCCAACAAAGCAATAAATACTGTCAGTCATATAAAGCTTTAGTACTTTAAAAAGATTAATCATTGTCCCAGTTTCTGTATATAACAAAGTACAACAAAGATATCTTCTAAATTAGAAGACTTTAAATGTTTTTTGAGCTACTGTGATGTTTATGCAAAGTTGAGAGAGTATGAAAGAACTCCCTTTTAAGTTGATTGGTGAAAGATCTGAAGTTCAGGGTCAACTTTTGTTCTTTCCTTTCTTTTTTTAGGTACAGACATATCTAATAAGAAAGAAACAACAAATGTAAGTGTGATTTGTAGATTTACAAGCAGTATATAATGAAAAATGTCTGTCTTCTATGTAAAGTAAATAATTCTTGACTTACATGGTTCCATTTTGTTTTTTCAGGAAGATGAAGCTGAGAAAGCAGAAATGGTTGTGCGTAAAAGGGGGAGAAAGCCCAGGCGTTCTCTGCTTCAATCAGAGGAAACTGGTAAAAGCATGAGAGACTCTGCTACTCTTAACAGAATAAGAAAATACTGCTGTGCCTTTCTGTTTACTAATAGCAACAAGATAATTCAATTTATTCAATTTTCCTTTCTTGAGGAAAAATCATTGAGTTACAGCTAGTGTAAATATTATGTAAATATGTGTAAATTGCTGTAATCTCATGTCAGAATTGCTACATCCCAGATGCTTCTATAAAGCCTCATGAATTTTCTATGAATTCTAGCTATGAGCTGTGTAAGTAAACTGTGGTGAATGTGTTAGCAAAATTAAGTCAAACAAGTGTGAATTAAAAATGTTGAAATATGAAGGAAATGGAAAATTACTTACTGGAAATGAGACCTGTGACTAGTATGCCTTTTCTAAATTAAGTGTTCGTGTCCTTTTGGGGGCCTTTTGGAAAATTATAGCATATGTATAAAATTTTAAACGGACAGAAACACTGGAGCCAGAGAAGAAACGTCGGAAATTAGCATCTTCTGAAGATGAGCTAAAAGAGCAAGAGGAGGGTGAGGAAGAGGATGGTGAGGAAGATGATGATGCACATGCTGGGGCCACAACTAGATCAGCCACAAGATTAGAGGCTCAAAGGTAACTGTGTAGAGACTCCAATAATAGCTTTTTTCTATATTGTTCTCAGTTGTTGTGGTGTTTGTTGTAGGGAAGAGGTTGTTACTTCCTCTTTTTGCCTTTTTCTGTTTGTTTGTTTGTTTTAAATTAATAAGAGCTTCCCAAATAATTTTGATTCTAATTCTAGTACCGCTCTTCTAGGAATGAAGAGACAAAAGGTGAGGTGAAGGGAAACTATCAGGGTCTCAATAGGCATACTTGAATATGTAAGAAGGGTAAGAATTGATCCTGTTGGCATTCTTCATCCTAGTGATGCCTCAGAATTTGAGTCTAAGGACACCTGGTTCTCTGATGGGTAAAATGGGACATCGGGGTTGACTGTATAATTCACCATTTTGTGTTGGAACAAGGTGAAAATGTAATTATCCCTGTCTGTTTCTGTAAGTACTGTCCAAGTTAAGTACATAAATCTGCAGTACTGAAGGATTTCATTTCTAGTATGGTGATCTGCGAGCTTGGAGAGCAATCTTGCTGTGAAACACAAGTGTGGGTAGCAAGAGTTCTGTTTTCAGGAAGCCATTCTTCATCTGCCTTAGCGCTGGTCTGCCTTTTTGTAGGCATGCTGAATTCTAGCAGAGCTCATCCTCTTGATCTTATTGTGGAAACAATGAAACATAGCAGCTTTGGGAAGTTTTGATTTGTATTGCTGTCTTTCAGAAAAGAATTGGAATCCAGCCTTTTTTTTTTTTAGTTGTTGGTGGGATTACTTTCAATTGACCATATCTAGTTCCCTCTTAGGGATATGTTATATTGTATTTATTACATGTTAGTCTTTGGACAGTACTTGAGGTACAGTTGCCACAGTGCTCTTGAACTGATAATTTCAGAACTGAATCTGAAAGTAGTTACATTATTCTTCATTTACATAAAAACTGAAGGTTTACCACTACCACTTAATAAACAACAGTTTTGTTTTGGTAAAGGCAAAGGGACTTCCTTTAGTCTCACATAATTGTGAGCTCTAAAATTGTAATAAAGGTTTAGGTATTTGTGGGTTTGTTCTGCTTCCTTATTTTTTTATAGATTTGGGATTGTGTCTCAGATTTCCAATGCTACCTGTCTAGCTCTGATTGGAACAAAGCATCTCTACCTTAAGGTGCTGCATACAGTTTGCATTTTATAAGTAGCATTTGGGAGTAATTCTGTGGAAGAGGATGTTTCTTCACATTCAGCATTGCTGGATTTCTCTGACTTAAGTCGCCTGTTTTCTAAACTATGAAACTAATCGCCAATAACCAGTTTTTCATGGTTCTGAACTGGTGGATACCAAAGCTTATATGAGTGAATTCAGACTACAAGGTACTTTTTTAAACATAGACACTTATGTACAAAAATTATAGCAAGATTTGGAATGGATTGGTTTGGTATTTTGTTGGGGGTTTTTTGTAAATACCAATTTGATTCTACATTTGATACAAAAATACACAGCTTGGCATCGCAGTGTGTCTTGACGCAGGCAAATACAGTTTTTTCACAGTTTCTTTTGGCAACTTTGATTTACTTGTTGCAAATACTGTGCGGTCTAAATTATTTGCACTTTGAGTGCAAGAAGAAATTGACTTATTAAAAGTATTTTGTTAGATATCAATTCATCATTCTTTTGTATGACAGAAAACAGCCCAGCAAGCCAACCACACGTGCAACTTCTAAAGGCAGCAGTCCAAGTTCAGTTTCTCCTAGAAAACGACAGAAACTAGCAGCTAAAAAAAGATCTCCAAGCGATACAAAAATTAATAAATCTCCTCCATTGACACAGTAAGTATTAAAGTTGAATCTACTTTGAGTATTTGTTTTGGAAGCCACTGCAGTGATCCTTTCCTTATATGTAACATACTAGTTCAAAATCTGAGCAGCAGACTAGTTTTGTTCTGTTCTTGTGTGATATATAAAAGCTTTTAAAGGATTTTCTTCTGTTTACATTTTTTCTTTTTCTTCCTTTATTTGACATTTGGAAGACTAGATTTTTTTTTTCTTTCTATCCTTGGATACCTCTTGGGAGAATCTGAAAATGCTGTTTATGTAGTATTTTAACTTCAGCTGTGATACTTTCCTGGCTGGGGGGTAAGAGCATTGGTAGTTCATGTTAAAGCTAAATATGATGACATGATGCTTTGAAGAGCTAAGATCAGCTGATAAAAAGAGAATAAACTCTGAGAGCCCTTATACCAAAGTTTTGAATATGTTTCCCTTTCCCTCCTTTCCTGGTGTGCTTTTTAATTTGCAAAGCTGAGATCACAGTGCAGACACCCAAGGGAATAAGTAACAAATGTGATGCACAGTTGCTCTTCCTCTTGCAGTTTACCTGTAAAATGTGTTGTATGCCAGACGTGTATAGCTGCCATCCTTTCTGACATGAGTCAGTGTCACCAGGCTGAACCTGGAGAATATGGGCATTGTGCACTGATGGCTGTCACAGTTCACCTCAGCTCCATTATTTTGTGTGGTGATGAATAGCAAGACTTTAAGCCCATTTACTGTTAGCTGCAGCTGAGCTGTGGTGAGCATATAGATGGGTGTGTGAATGAATGCACAGGGTAAGGGTATGTGGTGTCTGCCCTTTGCTCCCTCTTGTGTATGCAGGGCTTGAGACACGCTTGCTGCTGTTCTGAGTTTGTGAGACGAGGCACAGGGTTAATGAAGTCCATTATGTTCTGTTATAAATCCACAGATCTTTCCAGAGAAAGAGAAGGAAGAAGGAGAAATCTAGACCCAAATTCTGCATATGGAGCACTCTCCAACATACAGAATTAGTACCCCCATATCCTGTTAAGACGTGTGTTGAAGTAATAAGCTTTTATAGAGTATATCAGGGATGGACAGTTCATCAGAGATAGACAATTTAGTTCAACCTTCTGAATAGACTTATGTTTGAACTAGTCCTTTTTTTACAGGCTCAGCCGTTGTGAAAGTAATTATTAATATGCTTTCCAGGTTAAAGGTGCAGCCTGCCAAGCGTAAACGAGAGGACAGCCCAACAGTGGTACGGAGGAAAGGCCAGCAGAAAACAGAGGAGACGCCACTAAAGAAAGCAAAACGATAATCTTTACCAGCCAGTACTGTTCTTGGAAGAGTCGAAAGGAAAACAAACATCTGTGCTTCTATTTTTTTTAAAGCAAAGGGATTTGCACGTGCTTGTTTCAGAGCTCTAAGTTAAACAATGCAGTACTTTTAAGTTACGTTTTAAACAGCTTTATAAACTATTGTTTATACAGAATATTATGTACATTTATTTCAGATGAAAAATAAGTTTACTTTGTATCTGAATGAAAAACAAAGTAGTTATATATTTTATCACTGACTTGGAAAGTTGGAGTTTCCCAATGTGACGTGCTAATGCAGATGCTTCCAACCCATAAGGCACCCATGTGCCTACTAATACACTTTGTACATAAACTTGTAAAAATAGGTTGTATTTTACTCTGTGTATGAATCTAATCAATGATGGACATTTTATTTATTATATGGAAAGCATTGGTCTGTAAACTTTAGTATATACCTTAGGGTTTTTTAATTATATATTTTACATTCTATGCAGATGTCAGTAGGAAACTTCCCCTCTGCTCCCCCAGGGCTGTCTAAAATCTGAAGTTCTCTAAAATATGCTCAGACAGTTGGTAAAATATTTTTCTCGCATGCATTAAAGTAGTTTAGCATAGTGAAAGGGACTTGGCTCCTTTCTGTTCACATTTGTGACAAAGTATGACATTTAAAATGTAATCTTACTAGATTATATTTTCACTTGTAAATTTACTACCAACTTCAAGAAATAAATAGTACTAGGTTAGATTTATTCACAGTCAACCAGTATCACCCTAAAATGAAACATTTTTATTTTGCAACTAAACACCTTTCAGTATTTATCTTTTTCAACAAAGAGGGACCCATTGAAATGAAAAGTCACTTCTCCTAACTATAGAGCTTCAGCATTTTATGTTACATTTTATACACAGGTATTAAAAATAGAAGCTGGTATTATTGCCAGAATCTTTTTTTAATGTATATTAACTCTGGTAAGAGCAAATGTTCAAGTGAAGTTGTATATAAAGTTGAACTTTTCTTATGATCAAATGTGTCTCTTGTTATGATGTGATGAATTGCCAAACAATCTGAGATTATTTTAAGTGTTTTGTTGATATTCTGGTTTATAATTAAAAATATTTTGGGGGTTGGAATTTTACTTTTTTTTTTCTTTATTTCTCTTTTTTTTTGTGAGGTTTTTTTTGAACTTGTTGTAAGGCAGATGTTTCAGTCAGATATTCTGCTAGGTTTCTTACTGAGATTTTTATATAAAAATATAAAATGTTTGCCAAAAACCTGAGTTGCCATATTTTATTTTCCTTTAATTGTTTTACTGTGGAACTTGTCTTTACAAATGTCTGTCAAATGTCATGTCTATAAGCTTTACCTGGTTAGTGCCTTTAAAACATGTTCACAGGTGCTTATTTTAGATATGTAAACTGTAGGGAAAGTGTGTAACTGTTTGCCTGCCTTAGCACACTATAAAAGTGCTCACATAATTCTCTGAGCAAATTCGTCTGGAAGAAGAAAATATCTTAGCTCTGAAAATTAGTTCCTTTTACTTTCTACCTTAACTCTGCTGCCATATTAATACATACCTTGCTAGCATACTGATTGATACATTCCTGTATGTTACTGATACTTATGTTTATGCACAGTTGTAGGGTAAGTTGACTCTTTCCTTTTTTCTATTTTTTCCCTTTGCCCCCTGCAGTATGCATAGACCAAAGTTGTATATTTTGCCTCAGCCTTTGTTCTGTAAGGCTAAACAGGCTGAACTGCTTGTTTTTCCATGGGTGCTTTCCAGACTTTAGGTGGGATTTAAAGTCCTTCCCTGACCTGGTCCATTTGTTTCCTTGGACCTGAATTCTGTGGTGAGGTTGCTTGGGAGGTTCCCAAGGAAGCCTTGCCACTGCACTGTACATTATCATCATTTATTCTCTCTGCTGGAAGTACCTGTCCTGCCCCAGGACAGTTCATATTTGCCTGTTTCACAGGCAGAGCTCTGCTGATGGATTATAATGATTAACAAAGCTCTGACTTGTGTCAGGTCCTTTTGACTGGCTCTCGTCTGATATCTCAGTAGATAAACAGAGCTCTGAAGATCAGTGTCAGTCTCTCAAAGCTAAACTCCTAGGAGGTGGCCTACTGTCCTTCCCCCTAGTGATGAGATAACATTTAGGAATAACATTTGGGAACATCTTGTCTATGAAATGTATCTGGTCATTGATTAAATTGTTCTGTAATACGAAAGCATTAAAAGAATTATCTTTCTGCAGGATGGCCACTTTTACTTAGAGGGTAAAAACTGCCTATTCCACCAACTTTAAGCTTACACATTTTTCACTTGCTGCCAGCTTCTTTCTTGTCAACAAAATAGACATTTATGCTAGGCTATATCACTGTCAATCCATATTGGGATTTTTTTCATTTTTTTGCTTAGTAGTTTCAAAGTTTCATTTAAATTAGTGTTGCACTTTACAGGGACAGTACTGGTCTGCTGTAGTTCAGCAAAGCTTGAGAGGTTCAGGCTGGATATAAGAAGAGTTTCTGCACCGAAAGGGTGGTTAAGTATTGGAACAGGCTGCCCAGGGAGGTGGTGGAGTCACCATCCTGGAACTGTCCCAAGAATGGCTGGATGTGACTCTGTGCTCTGGTTGAGTTCACATGGTGAAGAGAGAGCTTTTCCAACTTTCATGATTCTATGATTGAATGTTCACAGCTTCCAATTCTCTTGTGCCTTCTGTCTCCCAGAGCCCTTCTGAGCACAAGACAGGGAGGGGAAGAAGAGTCAGTTTTCCTTGGGTGCAGCAGGAATCACACTGTGGCAGAGTAGCTGCGAGAAGACTCAGGCACAAGAAGTCTGACACTGGTTATGTGGATGATTACGATTGGATTTATGGCTGATACAGTATCTAAATATTGCCAATGTAAGACAAGAAGGTCTAAAGAGTTTATATATAAGCAGGAAGAGAGCTAGAAGTGTTTACAGTCTTTGGCTTTGAAGAATGCACAATTAAAATACAAGCACCTCTGGAGCTACTTGAGGATTTTATTTCCTTATGTGACAGTTCCTCCTGCAATTCTCACCTGGTTTTCATCTTGGGCCAAATCATATTGCCCATCAAAGACAGTTACAAAGTGGGAGAGGCAGGATGTGAGGAGCACTGTCTTTTGCCACTATCACACAGACACACATCTTCTTCAGAAGTTAGGTTTGTACTCCAACTTGAATCTTGACATATGTATAAAGCAATGATACTTTCCTAGTCCATGCAAATTTAGAGAGGTCAAGAGAAAAATGCTGTCCTGCACTGTGATGAAACAATGTCCTGAAAGTGTTTTGTGGAGAGAGTTGCTCAGGGTCGTTAGGTGCAGTAACATGGCTAGGCTTCAATCCCAGTAAATTTTTAAACCACTTGGCTGATTTTTATGTTTTAGTGGCTGTTTCTTCTTCCAGTTCCTTCTCTCGGAACAATTTCATTTCTCTGAATATTAAAATACTGAGTGTGCAGAGATGTGCTGGTGGAAGACTGAGTTCAGCTCCTCCCAGAGCTTTACAGAACAGAACCCTGAGTCCTCCTTGCCACAGCTGCCTGTTTTACCAGCTGGCTGTTGTCTAGTTCCCAGGATCTCTTCATATTTCTAATGTGTTCTACTTAAAGGTTATTTACTCCTCTTAACTGCCTTCAACTTGAAATACTATGAGATCATGTACTATATAGATTTTAAATCACACAAATGGATTTTTTTTTCAGTTGTTTGTGCTGGGTTTTTAAACCAGCTAGAGGGTCATCAGATACAAGTTTTCATTTTTAGTTTGGGTCTGGCAATCTTTTAAGTCTTGTAACTGGTGAAATTTTCCTCTAGAGCCTGATCCAAAGTCAGTAGGTGCACTCAGCAGCTTTTGGTTTTTGCTGATGTTGGCAGATATCTGAGTGCCTCACTTTTCTATTCCAACAGCCTCTCTAGTAACACATCTACTTCTCTCTTGAGGGAGGCAGGGCTTAGTCTGTGACATACATCTCAGATACACATCTACTGTTTCTTCTCTCAACCAGTGTTGCAAGGCTATCCCATACAGAGCAATCTCTGGCCCCGATCCCTCAGAGGCTGCATAAGGTCCTGAGCTGCCTTAATCTCTCCAGAAACTTGGTAAAAATCTGTCACATAACACTTGGCAACCAAGAGCAGCAGGTGCTCCTGGTCATAGTGACAGTCAGCAGATGTCCACTGTGATGCCAAGTCCAACACCAGCTTGGGTGTCTACACCTAAAAGTGGCCTAAGTCTGATACCTGTATCAGGTTCTGCGTTAGGAAAAGATCATTTGCCACCAGAGACTTTCAGTAGTCCCTTGCTTTTGGAAGAGGTATTGGCACCTCTGCAATGCTGAGCATCACTGGTCTGAAGAGACAGAGTTGCTGCCCTGAATCTGGGATGCACTGAGTGCCCTCACAGACCCTTCCAAAGCAGCATTTGAATCTGGGATGCGCTGAGTGCCTTCACAGACCCTTCCAAAGCAGCATTTGAATCTGGGATGCGCTGAGTGCCTTCACAGACCCTTCCAAAGCAGCATTTGATTTCCTTGAAGCTGTACCTGTTTATATGGTAAAGAGTGAAAGTAATTGATACACTTTCTCTTCCCATTAAAATTTTCAGGTTTAAGGTTTAATGGGACCATCTTGACAAAGGTGGTGCACATTCATACAGCATACACCTACTCCAAATTCTTGATAACTCCAGTATCCTCATAATTGCCTGCTCATTCATTTTGTATGGAGGTCAGAAGACGCATACCTTCAATTTCAACAACCTTCCATCTATTTCATTTGCTTGTAGCTTTAGTTTGGAGGAAATTGCCCATGTCGGCCTTCTGCAGGTCTTGGCAACTTCTTAAAGATACTGCGCTTGTTTCTTCCATATAATCCTTGTCCCAGCTATGTATGTCACACTCCATTACTTCCATCAGCTTCTCAAAAATCTGGGGCCTGTTTCAAACAGGTTGGGGTTTTTTCTACTAAAACATGAAAATTTGATCACTGAGGAAATTCTATCTCCATTCTAGTTGCCATTTCAAGATGTTTCACCAAAATTCCTTGAAAGGGTACTTCTCATTTAAACCCCCTTCCTCTTTCAAGTCTCAGCTTTTTAGTTATCCTTGCTGGCTTTGTGAATAAAGTCCAAAAGAAAAACATAATAAAAATAAATGTCTTGCTGGGAGTCTCTGGATAGCTGTATTTAAAACTAGGAACATAACACTCTTGCCAAACAACTGGGGAAGAAAAATATGATTTGAAATGGCCATAACTTAGTAGGGCAGGAATAGATTTTTGGCACTGACTGTCAAAGGGGTGGGGCTGCATGCTCAGGCTGTGACTGGAAGGCACTTTTCACCTTCCCTTTTCTGTCCCTTGGCCAATGCCTTTCTCCATGCCAGTGTTGAGTTGTACAGTCACAGACTGCTGGATCAGGGAGCTTGAAATTACCTCTACAAAACAAAACTGCAAATTAGTTTTTAATATGATCATTTTATTAAACCAGCTGCTGATTAAGTGGGGCAAGTACTGCTGCCTGCACAGAGAAGATGTCCATGTGGCAGAGAGGAGCTATGAAATCACCTTTCCATTGTGCCATGGATTTGAGTGCCCTTATGTTCATTATCCTGGTGCACCTTTAGCCCTCCCATGCATTTATGGTACCTCTCTATCAATAATTGGTGCATAAGTCAACAGTGAGGTTATTGGTGGGGTTTATCCTTTCTAGTGACAAAACAAAGAGGCTTTTTGAAAGAAGGATGGATTATGCATCAGCAAGGATGAGGTGTTTTGGTTTTGTTTCTTTTTTCTGTGTGTATTTGTTTAGGGTTGATAGCAAACTATACTGGCAGTTGAAAGGTGTGCATCTCTGCCCTCACCATCAACATCTTGTATCATCAAGCTCAGGTCCCCTGAAATGTAGGAAAGCTGTCTCAGAGCCCTGGTCCCTGATGTCACCAGATATGCTGAAAATAACTGTGCTTTGCACTGGGGAAACAGAAACCTTTCTGTCAGTTCAGTCTGGAGATCAAGTGCCTGCTGCAGTCCTGATGAGCTCCATTTGGGGTTTTTCCTTGTGGAAGAACAATGCTTACATGTGGCTCCAGCTAAGCCGTGCACAAAGTACAGCTCTTACCCAGTTTAACTAGCTGGTGGAGATATAGCTAAAGTAGAAAAAGCTCTGCAACATATTTCAGAATGGTTTGTATACCCTTGCAAACCACATGAATAGACCAAAATTGAGCTGTATTTTTAAACACAACTCCTTTGCTGATCGCACAGCCAGACAGCACAGGCACTGGCTGTACCTCTGTATGTGTACTGAGGATGTAACTGAGAATGAATAACAGAAGAGTATCAAAGCTATCAGTCCTACTGTCAGCTGGAGAATTCAGCCCTCCAATGATGTCTTTTTCTTTCCTAGATTTCATTGTAATATGTCACACATGCTGTGCAATGATTTATATAAGTCAACATACATTAAAATGAATTAATAAAGAGGAATACATGAAAGAAAAATGCTCTGTGATCACATTCATGATACTCCAGCATCAGTTCCAGTATATAAACTTGAAAATGTTAAAATTAAATAGTCATTCCCGCTTTGGTGCCCAAAGCAAGCAGAGATTTGGAATGTGAGTTTCCTTTCAGACAATGGTAGGTTCACTCTGCTCCTTTTATATCAACAAGAGCTAAGAATTGCTCAGTAATATAGTGCTTATTTAACTCTATTTATCCAGGATTTTTCAGGCTAAGTAAATAGGCAATATAAGGCCACTTTAAAAAAAAATAAAACTTATGATAAAACTTCTTTCAACTAATTTTGAACTTAGAACTCTATGTGGCCCTCAATGATAGGAAATATCCTCTTGTGGAAGCTCTAATCAAACTAAAATGGTAGTATTCATTCCCAGTAAGATTCCACCTCCTTTTCTGGATTAGAGGAGAGCCTGAGGACAGAGACTGGCTTGAAAGTGGAAAAGAGAAGCCACGAGATATAAGCATGAAGTGCCACTGAGGCCCTGGGCTGCTGACAGTGTTGGGTGGAACAGGACCACCAGAGAGGGGGCTGCAGGCTGTGAGAGGTTGGTCCATTTCTTTATGAAGGTTTGGCACCAACACCTCTGGAAGTCAGCCACAGGATAGCCACTCTCATGGGGGGAGGAAAAGACTGGCTGATCCACTGGGCAGGTTGTTCCCAGTATGTGATGTCTAACCAGATCCCACAGGTACCCAGTGATGGTAAAACACACACCACCCCCATGTCACTCAACCCTTGTTGCTGATTAGATTTAAAGAATTCATTTCTAACCTGAAATTCTCTGTTGCAATTTTTGCCTTTTATTCCCTGTATGACTGTATCTCTTTACAGCAGGGTCCCACCCCCTTAAGACCTGCATTTTTCCTGACTTAGTATTGTTACTTTTCTGTTTTCAAAAATTGAAGCTGTATTTGTTATCTGCTTTCAGTGGCTCATATATTTTCCTTCCCTCTGATCCTCTTCAGGTGCATCTAAGGAAGAAGAAAGGCAGCTGTGCCATGTAACAGATGCACAAAGCTTTGCTGTTACAGTCATGTTGTGAGCTTCACTTTTCTTGCATGAACAAAGTACTGTCCAGTTACCACTGTCACCTTGTGATGGATGTTCATACAGTTTTGTTGTACTTTCAGAAATGGGGAAGTTTTTCTTCTGAAAACAACAATGGGCTCAGTGTGTAAGTGATAAGCACTCAAAGTACAATTGGTTATTATTTGCTATGACGATTATACACCACAGTGGCAATAACCCAAAACTGAATAATTCATCACAAGTAAACACAAAGACAAGTAGATGCTACCACAGTAAAGAATGTGGAGATGTTCTGTATTGAGGCATTCTACAGGACAGAGAAGGAAAATTCCTCCATTTCTTCATCGTGATCTCCCTTTCAAGAAAGTAGCATAATGGGGAGGGGAGGTACTCCACTTTTCCAAGTAAGTTCTCCTAATTATTTTGTTAAGATTTTTCCACTTGATCTCTTGAAGTAATGGGATTTTTCAAAGACACCAGTGAATAGAGGGCATGCTTCACAGATCTCATTCTTTCACTCCTCTCCCTCTTTTTTCACCTTTCTCATTTTTTTTCAGCTTTTATAACCTCTTTTCTTCAAAGAAAAAATGGAAAGATACTGGTAGCTCTAAAAGGAAAAGGAGTCCAGTGTCTTGGTTTGGAAAGACAGGTATTTGCCAGGGAAAGCTGGAGTTTCCCTTAGAATGGAGAATGTAAACCTCTCACCCCTGCCGAATTACAATTTTGCAATTAAGGGCTTTCAGGCAAAGATTTGGGAATAGGAATAACAGTTCTTTACTAGGAATATTAACAATAAAAGGTAGTAGAGAAAAAAAAAACAACCAACCAAACAAACAAAAAAAAAACAACAAAACACTCAACCAACCAAACAAACAATAATTTTGGAGAACCCTGACATAGTCAGAGCTACAACCTGACATCCTGTTGGTCAGGGTGTTGGAAGCAGTCCAAAAGTGAATCCTCCTGGAGTGGCAGATGTGGTTCTGGTGGAGCAGAGATGATGCTGTAGAACAAGGGTCCAGTGGTGGTGAGAAGGGGTCCAGTCTTCCTCCAGGAATCGGGTGAAGCCAGATACCTTGTGTTCTTATGTCTCAGTTTTTATCCAGGTAGGAATGGTTGGCTCCCCCCACTGGGTGGAGCATCTCTCAATAGGATGATGGAATGTGGATGTACTGCTTTGGGGAGGGTATAGTTTGGAGAGGGTATTGTGGATGTACTGCTTTGGGGAGGAGAACAGCTTGGGGAGTCTTAATGGCCCATTGTGAAAAGAGATAAGAAACACTGCCCCACCTGGTTTTAACAGCTGGCCCATTATCAAAAGGCATCTGCCCCCATCCTCCCAGAGTTACAAAAGATAAAGAAGAACATCTCCCCAGCTGCTTTCAGCAGTGAAATAGAATACACATTTTTGGTTCCATAACCCAAGACATCCAGTTACTTTTGTTTTCACTCAAGGGCATCAGTCTTTACCTGTCCATCTGCACCTGTCTTCAGTTCTCAGAGACCAGGGGAGAGGAATGGTCTGGAGCCAGTGCAACATACACATTGGACCAATATTTGCTCTGTGCTTGCCAACAGCTAGAGTATTTTTTCTTGGTCCAGTTGGGATCTAGAAAGGGTGAAAGTACTAAAATATGCTGACAAAAAAACTTGCAGCCTATTCCAATAATCTGTGCAGAATCATCAAAAGTGAGAGGTGAAGATCCTGGTGCTGCTGAGCTCCCATTTGCCAGTAAGGGAGCCAGGCCAGCAGGGCTGAGGTCTCATTCGGCTGCTTTTGGGATTTTCCCAGCCTTCTCCTTCTGTAAAAGGCACACCTGGAAGGCAGCTGAATAACCTGTCTGATTGCAAAGCAAGGGTGCTACAGAGAGGGACGCCCACTCTCCACTCCAAGCACCAGACCCTGTGCTTCTGAGCAAGTCACTCAGGAGCTTTTGGGGGCAAACCGTGCAAATCTCTAGAAATGCAATTGCTGGACTGCAGTTTGGTTGGAAAACAACCCTGTTTTCCAGGCACAGAGTCCGACAACAGCCACTAGATGGCAACTGGTGCCTGCCAGGTAAGCGGCGGGCACGGTGCGCAAGGCACAGGCAGCATCCCTCTGCCGCTGGAGCGCCCAGAGCCTGGGGCGGGCTAGACAACACCCGCAAGCGCTCGAGAGAGGAGCAGGCATGGTCCCGGGGCCACCATTCCTGAATATCCTCAGCCACCCATCCACCAGCTCCTCCTGAGCTGCTGCTCTGCTCAGCACAGGCAGGATTCACCACCTTGAGCAGAAACATGTTTCTTCAACTCTGCATCCATGAGAATGTGTGTAGCATACCATGTGTAAGTCCAAATCCACCAAGTGTTTTATTGCCAGATGCAATATTCAATTTCATATAACTTGGGTCTACCTTTATAGGCACATCAGCTCATTTAACATTTTTTTTCTCAAGTGTAAGGACTTAGATTTGGTGGTTTCATAGAAGCCATCCATTCCATTCTGTTTCCTTGCTTAAGTCCTTCTGATTTCTGCCATTTCCCAGCCCACTCTTCCTAGCACTTTTCCAGTCTAATTCCCACCATCCTGACTTCTAATTTGACCTGTCTTTCACTGTTCAATGTCCATTTGTCCAACCCTGCACTTCAATTCTCTCACAGGATCCCTCTCAGACCTCAGTTCTCCATTACTTTCTGCTTGTCCTTTTCCTTTCCCTTTCCTTTCCCTTTTCTTTCCCTTTCCCTTCCCCTCATCAGTTTATTGCATACCCTTGAAACACATATAGTGTGACCTCTCCCTTTGCCCTTGTGCTCCTTATATTTCTTAAAAAGTCCTTTCTTTAGCTCCATTCTTCCCCCCTCTCAGTCTTCTTGGCATGACCAAGAACTTCTGTGAATGAAAAAAGTACATGGATGTACTGACATTGAACCAGTTTAGCCTTTACCTAGGGGGCCTTTACCTTATTTGTACTAGCTTCTGCAAGTCAATATGATGAGAGAAGTTGTGCAAATATCAAGTAAAGTAATCATAATCCCCTTTTCCCTAGCCATCCTTATTCCTCATTTCTTTCAGTTAACTCTGATGTGACTGGAATCACCTTCTGGGCTTCCAGGATGTAGAAAACAAGAACTGGGACAGACTCAACTTCAAATAGCAGCTGATCCAGAGGCTGGGAAAATAAAGCCTGTTCTTCAAGGAAATTATTGGAGCAAATGCTCAGGGGATTTTTCTGTCAGCTGGGGCCCAGATGCTGGGACACATGACAAGGGATATGTATCTGAGCAAGCTACAGCCAGTAACAACCTACTCGTAAGTTGGTCTTACCGTGAGTCCCAGAATCAACACTTTCTGAAAAGCAGTTTATTAAATGCAGGAGTATGGTACTGTGATGCTCACAAGTACTACCACCACATACCACGTCCTAAGGGCTGGGGCTATTGGAACAAAACAACACACAGATCCCTGCCATGACATTGATTTGTCTTTTCAGTTCCACAGCTGCTGGACTTGCCTCCTTCTCACTGAAGGGGTCTCACTATTTCATTATCCAGCTGTTCTGACATTTAAATATCCTCTGTAAAAGCAGCTGTTACCTTATGCCAAAGCAAGTACCTGAGCTGCCCGGGCCTGCTTCTGAAGTCACCACAAAGAAAGCAGCCCCAGGAGCTGTAGTGGTGCACCTGGCTATATGCAGGCCAAGGAGCAGGGCATTTGGGGTTGGGAGGTGGAAGTTCTTCCATATCCTCCACAGACTGCAGGATGTCCACTCTTCCCTCCAGCACAGTGCTGCTCTTCCAGAGCCTGTCAAGCTCCCAGGTATTCAGGGTCAACGTTCAGGTCTTATGCTTGCAGAGGTTTGTTACAGTTAGATGTCGAGGACACACTAAAATAGATAAATTAAACTCTGTGAAAGAAATATTATTGTAAGTGAAGGTTCTTTGCCTGGGGGACATTTTTTTTTTTCTCTGCATGACAAAAATGGGTAAAGTCAGAGGTATGGATATCTATGACTGATCCATAGACATATATATACCATCTGTGTTTGGAATGCTCGTCGGCCACACCAAATCATCACAACAGTACAAACATCTTGGACTACAACAGCTTTGTTGCCTATTTTGCAAAAGACTATGCTGCAAACATATTTTGGAGCTATAAAGCATAACAAATTAATTTTGCAGAGTTGTATTTCCTGACAAGGGAGCATGTCTTGTGCAAAACAGTCTTTGATGGAGAGATGTTGCACAAAGTGTAGTGTGTGAAAGAGATATAGACATATCTGAAGTCCTCCAGAGATATGAAAGGAGAGCTGATAGCAACAGTTTTGACCAAAGCCTGTGTTTTAATGCTTCTTACAGGCAGCAGTTTACTATGGTCCTGTACCTTAGGTTGGTAGCCTAAGAGTACATGGATAAAAGCATGGGGTTGTTAATCAGCTCTCATAAAATACAGATGATACTATAAAGAACCAGAAGATCACACCACAGACTACCCTTCTTCCAAAGCAGGGAGAGCAGAAAGCTCTCATTTGGGCTGCCAAATATAACCTCATCCGTTGTGCAGGATATCACAGTTTGCCATCTTGGAAATATTCCTTCCAGACAGCACTCCTCTACTCCGTTTCACTTGCAGGCATATTTCTGCAAGCTTTAGTTGTGAAAAACCTGGAGAAATAAAGGATTTTCTTGGTTTTCCAAGGAATCCATAACTGATGTTTTGTCTACCTACATTTCTGACCATCTCCCACAACAAGAGTTTTCCACTAAGTCACAGTAATCCTTTAGTACTGGATGCTTTTCCAGCTATCTCATTTACACTTGGTCATGTAATGGGAGAAAAAATTCTTTTGTCATATTACATGTTTTTATTTGTCATCTATCACCTGCCTAAATATTTTTTTTCTGTTAGGTAAATCCCAAAACATGTCTACAATAAATTCTAGAAATAGCTACTTCTACAACAGGAATACCCTGAGAACCTACTCAAAGACAGCCTAAAATTCAGAATATCTAAAATTAGACAAAAATAATAAATATTAATAAAGAAATAAATTCTAAGAGGACAGAATTTAGCATCATGAGGAAAAGACAGAGTGCTTACTTCTTGTCATCCAAAACCAACATGCTCAAAGTCTCTTTCCTTGAAGAAACACTCAGAAAATACAAACAATACCTGTATTGCCTGCAGACAACTTGTGTCATATTTGATTTTTTGGTTTGTAATTTTCAGGCAGCCAATTAAATCTGCAGGTGTACTGAACAAAACAGAGTCACTAATTTGTTTGTGAAGTTTACATAAGTATTTGTATTCTCACTGAGCAAGCCAAAAGCATTAGTGATTTAATGTAAAAGCTGTGTTCAGATGAAATGTACAGTCACTGTACATACAAAGTCATTGCCAGTGGAAACAACTCACACAGTGGACCTGCTAATTGCCCTAACTTCATAAACTCAACCCTGGATCCAAGCTCTCCGTGCTCAAACTGCTTGGCTTGGCTGCTCCACCACAGGTTATTGGGCAAGGCCAGCACTGTGAGCTTTCAAGGCAGCTGCAGGCATGGACCCTCATCACCCAGCATGTAGAGTTGGGATCTTCTCTCCATCAGAGGTGTCACAATGCTCTCAAAGAGACACATATCCCTTCAAAGAACAGAGTCTCATATGGAGTGAGACTTCTGGTCTAAACTGCCTGGCTTCCTTCTCTGCTGGGCAGCACTACGGGCACTCCTGGGAGCAGACCCATCACTCAGTGCTGGTGCTCTCACACCTCTGATGGCCCTTCCAGCACAGGAAGTCAATCACATAGGCCTAGATCCAAAACAAGACGGATATTCCACAATTCTCATCTCCAGAACACACCATGTTTGAGACACTTGAGTCAATACAGGAGCTCCTGAGTTAGGTCTGCTCCTCAAAGCACCATCCCTGCCAGCACTGCATGCAGGAAACTGCCCAAAACACACACAGAAATGCCACATCCTATCTCCACAGTTTAGGCTTCCTACTCTGTGTGAGGAAGATGTGAAACAAAGAAGTCCTTGATCTCAAATTCTGAAATTTTTGAGTAATCAGTGATCTGTGTAAATTTATAACTGATATGTCCCAAACACTCCCAGATTTTACCTTTGTTGGCTGTCTACTCCTGGTATGAATAATAAAGAGATAGAAATATTAATATAAAATTACTATTGAGTTTTTATCAATGAAAAGGTGACTCTTAAACAAAGAGGTAAAATCACTTTAGAAATGTAAACAGTGCCAGTATCCTGAGAGGCTCACTTGATTTACCCAAGCATCAGAAGCAATAAAAATATTTAAATGTTACCCCATTGCAGCCATTGATTTAGTTACCAAGTTAGTCCATCATATGTGAAAAGTGAGCTCAAGTACTTCAAACAAAAAGTAGGAAAGGTTATTATTTCTATGTAAGTGGGAGAGCAGTGGTAAAGGAAACCTGGACTTCATATGATGTTGTACCAAATAAACATCAAATGATTAATCTGTGCTAGGAGTGTTCTTAAAAGCCTAGAGGCTTGCACATAGCAAATGCATCTACTGCAATATGGTGAATAGTCATTAAAATGTTCTACTAAATAATAAGGAAAAGTTCAGAACAAGCAGATATACTCTATGGATGACTCACACATACATGACATTTCTACTTCAATTTTTCTATCAGAGACTGCAAATAAAACAGATTAAAAGTTGGGGGTCTGTAAAAGCTTTACTTAATGACTGTGAGAAGCACCTGGCCATTTGCATATGGTGATTTGTTTTTTCTTAGTAAAACAAGCTAATCTTATCCAGGTTGTATTACTATTCTACAGGTAACTACATCAGAAAATAAGGAATATAGTCATTTACTTCTTCAGTAGGAAACCTAGCATAGAAATAAGGAGACAGTCAAAGAGAAGATTTATTTCAAAAGCTGGTGGTGCCTGAAGGCAATTGTGGGACAGGGCTCTCAGTGTGTACAGAACTTGTTGCCTCCTGGCACTAAGCATCAGACACAACCATGCAGCTTCACTCCTTCCTGAGAGCATGCTGTGGTTAGACAGACCATATGTCTTTTCCTTTTCAAGGTCTTGCAAGCAGGAATAATTCAGAAGAAGCTGCCTTGCAGTGAAATGAAACGTTGGTAGGTTTATTTTCATGCTTGGTACTCTGCATGCCAAGCCTTCACTTGTTAGTGTAAAGATGAAGCAACAAGAGGGAAATTTGAGTTGGTTTTCCCAGAAACAGCATTGCTGAGCAGGAAACTGGAAGAAATTGTATCACTATATATATGCAACCAGGAAAATTCAAGCATTCTTTTCAGTTTGGTTGTAAACTCCTGCAGGAGTGTTTTTGTTTGAACCTCCCAGCCCTAAAGGACATGGGCTTTTCCCCATATAAGGAATGAAGGGGATTGTAAAGCAACTATTAAAACCTACTGAGCTAATTTGCTAAAAAGTTGTCACATTAGTGAGAATAAAGTTCTCATTGTCAGCATTATAGTTGCACATAATCACTTGAATTCTAAAAATAGTTCAAATTTTTCTTTTAATTGTAGAAGATAAGTCCTTCTCTCACTCAAGTCCAGAAGCATCTTAGAGTTGACATCTCAGCAACAGCACAGGATCCTGATGTCAACTGCAAAAAGCAGTTTGAAGACTGAGTGTTGCAGCAGTTACTTTTATGAGGTCACTCATGAAATACATGGAGAAATCTTGACATTAATGTAGTTTAGAGATGTATAGCTGTCACCTACTGTGTAGTTCCATTTGTTGGAAATAAATTGTTATTATTCAAGAAATAGAGTCAAAACCTGTTCAAAAGCAGATGACCTAAGATTTTTCCTGCAAAACTAGCAAGTTGTCCAGGACATATCAGTGTGCCTTTGTTGCACAGCCAGAGAGCAGCACAGCTGAGGTACAAGCCATGAAAGAAATCTTCCCCATTACTAACAAGGGATTCAAATTCCTTACAGAGGGAAGCTCTCTTTGTACCACTGCCATCTTCCACCTAAGTCCCTGGAAGACCCAGCAGGAAACTTAGCAAGGATTTGCATTGCTCTGAGTATATTGGGAGGCAAACTAGTTTGGGGACACAGCTTGTGTCTAGAAAAAAAAAAAATCACCACTAATAAGGTGTGGCAAAAGTGATACCTACCACCATGCAGGCTCTGGGAGGTGCTGCCAAGAGGGCTTCAGTGTGTGGTAGCCCCTGGCCATGAAACTCTTGGCCTGCCTCAGAGCTGAGAAGAGCTTGGAAGGCAGAAGTGGTACTGCGCTAGCTTGGCTCTGCCCCAGAACTGGCACATGGAGATTACACCACTAATTATTTTCCCATACTGGGCAAATCCTACCCTGAAGGAAAAGTTATAATGTTTCCTTTTCCCAGTGCAATGTACTCCCACCCAGGGGATCATCTGGGTCTTTTTATACAACGTTATATATTATGTAGAAAGTCTGTGCTCTTTAAAAAGGCTTTTTTAAGGTTTTGCAGCCACATATCCTTGTGCTTTCACACGTGATAAGAAGGCTTTCACAAGCTGCCCATGAGCCGAACATATCTTTCCCCATTTCATCAAGCCACATGTCTTATGCAGTGCTTCTGTGACAGGGCTGCCTCTCACCTGGCAGGTAAAATGGCTCAGGTGGCTGAGAGAAGCCACCTCTCACTGCAGCCGGGCAGGCTCCCCTCCCGCTGTCCAGCTCACGGCGTGGTTTGTCACTGGGTATCGGGCAGCGGAGCTGTGCTTTGCTGCACCCGCGTGTCCACACGGCCTTGCCCTGACCGCCGCTGTCACCACGGCCCCGACGGGCGGCCCGGGCAGTGCGGGGAGCCGAGCGCAGCCCCCAGGGCAGCCCCGGCCGGGCAGTGCGGCCAGGCCGCCTCTAGGTGGGGCAGCCCGGCCACCGGCAGCGCCGGGACGGCTCCGCCGGGCCAGCCCAGAGCGTGCGGAGCGAGCCGGGCCCGGGACAGCGAGCCGGGCCAGGGACAGAGAGCCGGGCCCGGGACAGCGAGCCGGTCCTGGGACAGCGAGCCGGGCCCGGGACTGCGAGCCGGGCCCGGGACAGCGAGCCGGGCCCGGGACAGCCAGCCGGGCCAGGGACTGCGAGCCGGGCCCGGGACAGCGAGCCGGGCCCGGGACAGCGAGCCGGGCCAGGGACAGCCAGCCGGGCCAGGGACAGCGAGCCGGGCCCGGGACTGTGAGCCGGGCCCGGGACTGCGAGCCGGGCCCGGGACAGCCAGCCGTGCCCGGGACTGCGAGCCCGGGGTCTCCGGTGGGCGCGGGGAGAGGCAGCTGTGCGGCACAGCGGGTTTGGGCTTTACCCCGCCGAAATGGAATACACGTCTGTGAAACGGGGGATCCGTGTGTTACGGTGTGTCGCGGTGTATATTAAGGCTTGTGGCCGCTTCCAGACGGCGAGGAATGGAAGGTGTGGAGCCCTTGTCAAGGGTGGAGGCAAGGTGGGAGTCGTGCCCCCTCAGACACCCCCGTTTCAGGCGCTGCCCTGCCTCTCGACTGCATCCATCATATCCAATCCGAGCCTTTTTCAGTGAGGAGAGTGTGAGCCCGGTTTCTCCCTCGCACGCTCGGAGGGGCCCCCGCACGCCGTGTCTGTGCTGCCCGTGCCCTCCGGTGCTGCCCCGGCGGGGAGCGGCTGCCAGCCCTGCGCCAGGGCGGCCAGCGCCGTGCACAGCCGGGCCGCCGCTCCCCCAGCCATCCCTCCCTCCCTCCCTCCTCTGCCCGTCTGATCGGCGGGGTTGGGGGCCGGGCGAGCCGGGACCACCCAGCTGGCCCCCGGCCGCCACGGCCCCGGCACGCCGGCCCTGCCCGGCCTCCCTCTGCCGCTCCTCTGCGCCTTACCCCCGCTGCCGCTCGCTCTTCTCCCGGCCTCTTCCTCAGGCATTTCCTCCCCCAAACAGAGGTTTTCTGATCAGAAAGAGGGTGCAGAGATCGCCCGAGTAGGCGGAGGAGAAAAAAAAATTAAGAAAGAAAAAGAGAAAAGGAGGTGTGTGGCGGGGGGAAGAGCTGAGTAAATGAGCAAAGAATTAGAGCCGCTGTAAACCATACGCAAGTATGTTCAACAGCTTGGGCACGAAACTCCGTAAATCAGGGTCTTCGTGGGCTGGAACTCCCTGCACCGTAGCAGGGCGGCAGGCTGCACAGGGAGAGGCTCGTCCTCCTCCCCGCCGCTCGCCGGCCCCTGCAGCCGCCTGCTTTGCCTCGCTCTCGGCGCCCTGCCGCACCTGAGCAGAGCCCGGCAAAAGAGACTCCCTGACCAGAGCTCCCTGTCTCGGCCGTGCCCCGAGCTCCCTTCCGCCCGTCAACCCAAACCACAACTCTCACGACCCTCATCTCCAGCATTTCCCCTTGGAAGAGCGGAGCCCTTCCTCTGTCCCCGCGTCTGAGGCTACTCATTTCTTCTGACCTCCCAAATTTCGTCTCTTGGCTGTTAAGGAGGCTTTAAAATACTCGTACAATGCACCCTTCCTAGCCTTCTACGTATCTTCTCTTAAGTGGATTTCTTGCAGCTTCCCTACATGCTTCTTTTTTACCTCCAGCTCTTAAAAATTCCCCTTTGGATATTTTCGTAGTGTATCGTGACACCGAAGTCCATGGTGGCAAAACGATGGCTTTCCCGGGGAAAAAAAAAAAAAAAAAAAAAAAAAAAAAAAAAAAAAAAAAAAAAAACCCCACACATAAAAAATCCAACTTAGGTAAAAGGTGACTCCAGGCAAGGTTATTAAAATGGTCTGAGTTTGTTCAGAAAGATAAAGACAGTTCCGGCTTAGTCGTGCAGATGTGCTCTCCAGCTTCGTGCTGTGTATGAAGGTGGGATTATTTATTTTATTGATTTACTTTGGGGATAAAAAATATGACTGAAAGTACTTAATTCGAGCCCGAGTCGTTGCTAATCAATTATTATCGCTTCGTAGTCTACTGCAAACAGACACTCATCTCTGTGAGATCAAGTAAGGAGGTGTCGGCGGTGGCCACACGCCTTGTGGAGAAGCCCAGTGACACTGGAAATTTAGTTCATGGAGCAAAGCGGGTTTGCGGGTATCTTTTTTATATGCTTTATCTCCTTATGTTGCCGCGTTCTCCCAGCACTAAACACCCATGTTCATGGAGCACAGGCGTTGCATTTCTCGTGTACCTGCTTGATACCCTTGCGGGTATTTTTATTAGCTCCAAAAATGCCGAAAATATTTGAAAGAGAGAAAAACGTGATGCTTGGGGGCATACTGTTGTTTTGGCAACCAGTGGTATATATACAATTCACGTGTTCATAGTTTCCAAAGTGCTCCTATGCAGGGCCGTTTTCTTTTAGGGAAAGCATCGTTTAGGGAAAAGAGTTCAATCTACGAGAAATTGCTTTCCTAAAACGGGCTTTATAAGCCCCATGGACAGAAGACCGTACTTAATATAAACCCGACTATGTTTTTGAACAAACGCAGCGGTGGAAAACGCATTTTTCAAAACCGGCCGAGGTTGGTTCGCGTTTACCCCGACAGCGCGGGCGGCCGGGGGCTTGGGCGCTCACCCCGCCGCACGTACAGCCCGCACCGGCACGGCGTCTCGGCCCCCGACAGACTCAGCAAAGGCGGGTTCCGATGCTGCTCCCCAGCAGCACGCAGCAATGCACGCCGGATTGCGGCGTTGGTCCCGTCCCCGTGACTTTTCCCGTCGGGACCGGACCTTCCCCCGGCGCCAGGGTGCAGCGCTCTGCTGAGGCGCGGCGAGGGGTCAAACACCCGAAGCAGCTCTGAACTATGATCCCACACTCTCCAGGTGGAAACCGCCGCTTTCTGCCATGGAGAGGGACCGTGCCTTCGAGGGTCGCCTGGGCCGCGGGGGGCGGAGGCGCCCCGCGGGCTGCAAGGGGTTAAGAGGCGGCGCGCCCCGGCGCGCGCCCCGCGGAGCCGCATCGGCCCGCGGCGGGAGCCAATGGGCGGGCGGGCCGCGCGGGGGCTGCCCAATGGGAAGGCGCGGGGCCGGCGCTGTCAGGCGGCCGTGAGGGATGGCAGCGCCGCCGGCAGAAAAAGCGGAGGGCGGGCGGGGGCGGGACAGAGCGGGGCGGAGGCAGCGCCCGTGCCGCCAGGGACCCGCGGCGGCGCCCGGCGCAGCGCGGTGGCCCCGGTGGCCCCGGCCCTATGGGCGGGCAGGCCGGCTGTGGCGCAGAGAGGCTGCTCCCGCTGGCGCCCGCCCTCCCGGCAGCAGAACAGGGCCCGGCACCGGCGCGGCGGCGGCCGGCGATGCGGTCGCCCAGCTGAAGGAGCGGCGCGGACCGCTGCTCGTCCGCGGGGCTTGCCCGTCGCCGGGCCATGTCCGTCCGCGGCGGCAACGCCCTGACGCCTTTTTCCATCCAAGCCATCCTCAACAAGAAGGAGGAGCGCGCTCGCCACGCGGCGGGGCGGCCGCCGCCCCCGGGGGCGGCCGGCGGCTGGCGGCTGTGCGGCGCCGCCGAGGACCCGCCGCTCCCCGCGCCCGCCGCCCGCGCCCCGGCCCTGCGGACGCCGGCGGGCTGGGACTCGGACTCCGCGCTCAGCGAGGACCCCGAGAGCGAGCGACGCTCCGAGGAGGAGGGCGCCGGTGGCAGCGCCCGCCCCGCAGAAGCCACGGGAGGGGGGCGGCCGGCGGAGGAGGAGGCGCAGCCCCCGGAGGCGGCGGAGCGGGACACCACCGGCCTCAGCGACAGCGAGATGTCGGCCGCCGTCTCAGGTAGGGGCGGCCCCGAAGGCGACTCCTCCACACGCGCGTGAATAGATCGGGAGGGCCCCGGAGGGCTGGGAACGGGAGATGATCGTGGCTTTCCGCCGGCTCCCCGGGGTTGTGCCGAGGGGGGGAAAAAACCCGAAACGCGTCCCGCGGGGCGAGGGAGGGCGGATCAGGGAGGGCCTTTGGCCAGGCTGAGCCCGCAGCCCGCCAGGGCGCCCGGCGCTTAAAGGAGAGCGAGAAGCCCCGGCTGCCGGCGGCGGCTGTCCCGGCGACGGGACGGGCCGCGGCTTGGCCGGCTCTCCACTCGCCCGTCGCTGAGGACTGGCCGCAGGGAGCGCGCCTGGCCGCCTGTGCGCGGGTGCGGCCCCCTCGAGGAGCGGGGATGCCGCAGTCCCGGTCCTTGCCTGCCCTGACCGCCGTGCTCTCACCCTGCCCGCAGATCGCAGCCCTCCGGAGGACGAGGATGGAGCGGGCAAGTGCGGGAATCTGCTGCCGGGGGAGGAGGAGGCGGCGGCGGCTCCGAAACCGCGGAAGAAGCGCTCTCGCGCAGCCTTTTCCCACGCGCAGGTCTTCGAGCTGGAGCGGCGCTTCAACCACCAGCGCTACTTGTCGGGGCCCGAGCGGGCCGACCTGGCCGCCTCGCTGAAGCTCACCGAGACGCAGGTGAAGATCTGGTTTCAGAACCGACGCTACAAGACCAAGCGGCGGCAGATGGCCGCCGACCTCCTGGCCGCCGCCCCTGCCGCCAAGAAGGTGGCCGTCAAGGTGCTGGTGCGCGACGATCAGAGACAGTACCACCCCGGCGAGGTGCTGCGGCCGCCCTCGCTGCTCTCCCTCCAGCCATCCTACTACTACCCCTACTACTGCCTTCCCGGGTGGGCTCTGTCCACCTGCGCCGCAGCCGCCGGCACCCAGTGAGAGGCACACATACACACCCCCCCGGCCCCGACACCCCCACCACATACACTGGCAGCCAGGAAACCCATCTGCCCTCTGCCAACCCCCCATCCATCAATCCATCCGTTCAGCTTCTCAAGTCCAGAGCCCCAGCTGCAGCTCTCAGTGCCTTGGACAGTATTTATTATTATTTTATTGTTATTTTTATTAATAATATTTTTTGGATGATTCCTCACCCTCTCCTCTTTCAACGTAGGACTTCTTGGCCACCCCCACCCTGACCCTCACCCCGTCCCTATCCCGCCGGCCGAGGACTCTTGCGATTCGGCACAACTCGTTCATGGTATCCATGTTGTCAGTGTATTTGGTGTAGACTTCTTGCTTGTTTGTTTTATTTTGCTTCGGATCGGTAGAGACTCGATCTTGTGTGGAGAAAAAGAGAGAAAACAAAGGACAGGGGAAAAAAAAAGTACAAGCCGCAAAACCAAATGCAGCTCAAAAGAGGAGATCAAGGACTCCCTCAGTGGATTGTAAGGAAGATTATTTTTGTCGTCTGAGTCCTTGGTCTTCCAGCTTGTTGCAAACTGAGTGTGCCTTGTATGGTGCTGAATGTATGGAAGCCTCTTTCAGGTCCCCCTGCTCTTGTTGCCCGTGTTCTTCGTGTACTCCATGATCCCTGGCAAAGGATAAATATGTCACAAAAGGGTGAGACTTATATCGAAACTCCTGACTTCTTGTTTTCCTTTTTTCCTGAGATCTTTCCGTGTTCGGGGAGGGAGGAGTTATGGATTTTTCGCACTTTCCAGATGTATTAAAGTTGTTGTTGTTATTTTTATATTCAATGTGAATATTTCTAGTCAGGCTTTTTAAGAAATTGATGTAACAGGAAACTTTAATACCATCAGTGCCTTTTACAATTCTTCTGCAGAGCTCTCCTCCAGGGGTGGGGATTTCTGATCTGCTCAGCAATGTAATTACGGTCTCTTTCTTCCAAGGTAACTCGTTGCATTTTTTTTTCCTTTTTTTTTTTTTTTTTTTTTCCTCCATGTCTCTTTTAATGGCACTGTGCACTCAACTAGATTATTTACTTCAAATGAATTGTGAATGTTTGTAAGCTACCCGCTGTACTTGTTTTGTTGTTATTTTTTTAATTTATAAACTTTAGTTTAACACTTACCTCTGCTGCTTGTGTCATTCCTGAGAGCAGACACGGGTTTCCGCAGGGATATTTTTCCCTGCAGCAAACCTCAGGCCGCAGCTCAGACCACATCTCTCCTTTTCCCACTTGCACGATGAGGAGGATGGTGGGGCCCGGCGGAGATCTGGGCCGCCTTGCCCGGCTGCACCGGTCAGCGCTGATGCCCGTTCCCTCTATGGGAGGCAGAGGGGACCCAGGAGCTCTGGCCGGGAGCATTAATCACTTCTTTGGTAACGCCTGTCCCAGATGGAGCGATCCCCCGTCTGCCAGAGAGCCGGGATCCCGGCTGAATTTACGGGTGCTGGTAGCGGTGAGGACGCGGTGCAGTCGGAGGAGCCACTGGGACCTCGAGCTGCTTTTCCCGGTCGATGGCGGCCTCACCGGGCAGGCTGCGGCCCCTCCACCGCCCGTTTAAAACCTTGGCGGACCCTGGGGAAAGTGCGTGGGTCGGTGGATTGTTTTCTCTGCTGGAGCCTGGCAGAGAGACCGGGGGCGCGGGCTCACGATTGGCCTGCAAGAGGGGGCTTGGGCGACCTCGACGAAACTTGCCCGGGCCGTCTGTATCCCGACACAGCCGTGATAGCCACTTGGGGCAGCCGCCCGCCTTGGACTGAATCTCCTCTAAGCCTCTTCTGCCAGCCCGAGCCCTCGGGGCAGTGCTGGCGGCTCTTCTCCGCCGAGGCCAGCGCTGCCCGAAGGGGAGGGCAGGCTGACTCGGGGTGGGCAGCTTCACCCGGGCTCCGGGGCCGGGCAGTGGCGCTCGGAGGGACCGTACCCGGGGGCGGCTGCAGCTCTTTCTCTGCGCCGATGCAGCCCGGCCCGGGCCGCGCTCACAGGCGGCCGATTGCCTGGGCGCCGCCGATTCTTCATTACCGCCGACTTCTTTCCCGCTGGCTCGCAGGGGCTTTCGCTTCGGCTCCCGGGCACGGAATGCCTTGCAGGAAGCCCCTGCTGCCCCACCGCTTCCCGGCCGCTATGCTTGCAAGCCGCCCCAAGATGCAGCTGTTTCCCTGTCAGCCCCTCGCTCCGGCCCTCCCTCGCTGTCATTCCGCTTTCCCCAGACCCCGCAGGTTAGATGTTCCCGGGCTGGCACCTCCAGCAGCACTCGGCCGCAGTGGCTGCCCCTGGGCTGCCCCAGCCCCAGCACGGGCTGGGGACGAGCTCTCTGTTCCCAAAGCCGACAGCCGTCGGGACACCGGGAGAAATGCCTTGGGTTTGGTTCTGCTCTGCCGGATGTGTCGGCGGTCCTGCTGCCGAAAGGAGTCCTCCAGATGTTGCAGTCCCTTGGCAGATACGGGAGGACTGACATTTATTTGGCCCGATCGCGAAGCTCCCGTCTTTTTTTTTTTTTTTTTTTTTTTTTTTTTTTTTTTTTTTTTTTTTTTTTTGTAACTGCTATCTTCCGACATTCCTAACACTTTCCTTCCCGTTGACTCCCATCTCAAGTTCGATGGTACAGTTCACACCAGCGTAGGTTTTGTCCCCGGCGGGAGTGGCTTTCGGCAAAGCCGGCTGTGGTTCCTAAGGGCACCCTGTTCGAGGGACTATTTCTAAGCCTAATTTTTTTTCCCGTTAAGTCACCGTGTTGTATTCTTTTGATTCGTGCTTGCTTACGGATGTAGCGCTCTAGGGAACCTCCTGATACAAAAGGGAAGAGACGGTTATTAGAGATTCCTTGTAACACTGAGTAACAAGGTTGTAACAATGGGTAACAGACTCAGAATAAAGTGTCAAACTATTTTCCTACGAACCAGGTAAAACTAACGCGCACTTTACTCGAGGTAGAAGTTGCTGGAAAAGCTGATCCGGGTAAAGTTGCCCCGAATTTTAGTATTGATGTTTAATATCGAACATTTATGCATCAACAGTGTCTTCTTTTGACATTGATAATATCCGATATTTGAGAAACGTCAGTATTTAATGTTGGAAAATTTTAATCGATAATTTAATGGATTTTTTCTGGAACTTGAGGCGTTTCTATTCCTGTTTTTTCTTTATAATTTTGATTTTGAAATATGAAGCAAACTCTATTCGTCCTTTATCTTTTATTAATGGCAAAATTCCCGGTAATACGCATGTAACTGCACCGAGGCCAAAGGAATTACTCTGTATTTTCGACGTTTAAGTCATCAGCAAAACCTAGGCTCTAACATATTCTCTTCACACACGCTCAAACACACATTCAGCACATACACGGCTGCTACGTAAAAAATAATCTCCCTAACGATGTGTCCCAAATTCGTCCTCTCTCACAAACCCCGAATCGTACAGGGGCCGTGGGAATCATTTTCCATCTGACCATGGGCAAGCTCTAGTCTTAAAAAAATTCATGCAAAGACAAGGGGGAGAGGGGGGAAATACCGCAGCTCCAAGAAATTCGATTGTTGAAATGTAATGTAAATTGTGTATATCTTTGCATATGTCTCCATTGGCGCTTGTGTTTGTGTATTAAACAGTCGCACAGGCGCAGAGTCCAGCTCTGCAGCCGGGAGGCTGCCTATATTTAGCTACCTCCCGCTCGCTCGCAGGGTAATAAAACAGGAAACCACGTTGATTTGCCCCCCCCTCCACACACACAGACACACACAGACACACACACACACACACACACGCAAACACACACTCAGGTAGAAATCAGCGACACTTTCCCGGGAGGAGGAGACGCAGCAGAAGGTACCGGGACATAGCCCCCCTCGGCAGCGCAGCACCTGCCCAGCCTCCCAGGGGCTCCCGGGAGCAGGGGCCAAAGGTGGCCTGAGGTTAAGGGCCTCTCCCCGGCAGGCCTTGGCAGGCTTTTTTCCGCTCCGCTTCTCCTGTCAGTGGGACGGCGGCTCGCCCCGAGGGCGGCCCGGCGCCGGGGCCGCGGGGAAAGCCGGCCGCCTTTCCTGCTGCTCTCCCGGGCCTGCAGCACCCAAACCAACGGGGCAGCCGCTCCTCTGGGACGGCTCCAAAGACAAGGACAGGGGTGCTCCTCTGGGAGGCCAGAAAACCAGACCCCGCCGCCACTGGAGATCCAGGGCACTGCTAGTAGTGTCCCCGTGGAGCAGCCTGGCTTTTCCCGAGATGATGGGAAAAAGAAAGGACAGGTCTTTTTTCCCTGCCACTTACTGGGGGATATTACCTCCTCCAACCTTTCCGAAAGCCGCAAGAAAGTGGACTATTCCTTGCGTTGTCCTCTGCTGCGGAGAACAACGTGATTAACCGGGGGGCAAGGTGAACCATGGAGCAAATGGCTCGTTTCCCAACCGGGTGTCACGGCGGTCAGCGCCCGGACACCCCTCCGGGACAGGCGGCGTTCCCTCCTCCGGGGGCCAGCACAGACGCCTGTGGGCCGGCAGGCTCTGCCCGGGAGCTTCCAGCCCCGCTGCGGCTGCCGCCTGCGGGATCCCGCCCCGCGCTGCGCCCGGGCAGCCGCACTAACCCGCACCGGGGCGGCTCCGCACCGGGAGAGGGCGGACTCTTACCCGCAGGTCGGGCTTGCCATTTTCTTAGAACAAGTTTAATATTTGTAGTGGGGTTTTTTTTTAATTTTTTTTTTTTTTAAGGGAGGGATGGAGCGGAGAGAGAGGGCGAGTTCACGGCCGGGCCGGGAGGGGATGTCCCGATGACTGGGGCAGGCCACGGACGAAGGCTGCCCTCCTCCACCCACAGCCGCGGATACCACTCTGGCTCCCTCCTAGACAGTTCCTACGGACCACAGAGGAAAACCCGGGCACAGCATGAGGGGTTTGGCTCCTCGGTCCGAGGGGTGGCTGAAGAACCATCCCCGGCTCTTTCTCCAGTGTTTCCCCAAGCTTGTTGCCCCATTCCGGAGCCGCTAGAGGTGTTAGACATCCCAAGTGATGCTGGCGATAGTCGGGGTGATCCTCGAAAAAAATTAGGTTGGGAGGTGGTGACTGCAGAGCTGCAGGTTAAGGCGTTTTTGCAGGTTAAGACGTTTTTGTAGTTCTCAGGTGCCTGTGGCTTCTTGCCTAAAATCTGACTCTGTGGTAAAGAGGCCACGGCTCGGGCTCCCGAAGGACACGGATGGCAGCCAGCAACACATCCTCTGCTGAATCAGGCTAGCCAGGGAAGTCTGTCCCGCAGCAGTGGCTCGGCGCTGGGAGAGACAAAAAGAAGCGCAGAGGGCGACCTGATGTCTACAGAGGGGTACAAGTAGCCACCAGAACTGGTGAACAATGTCCTTCCCACCAGAATAGGGACACAGATAACAATAACAACAACAACAATAATAATAATAATAATAATAACAGGTTAAAATGCTCGAAGGTATTTTAAACATTTTTTTCTTTATTAAAAAAAAAAAAAAAAAAAAAAAAAAAAAAAAAAAAAAAAAGAAGCATGGGAGCTAGGAAAGCCACACACAGCCTTTTCATGCACGGCCGATTGACAAGTAAAACAGTGCTTCCACACCCAACAAGGATTGTAGAAAACCATAGAAGTGGTGGAAAGGAACGGCTCTGACTTTCAGTTTCCCGGGTCTGGCGGGTATCAGCGTGCGGGCAGGGGCTCCGGCGGCGGGGCAGAGGGGTGCCTGGGGGTTGGCCGCCAGGTCGGGGCCGGCGCTGGGGCGAACACTCACGGGACAGGAGCCGCTGCTCGGGGCGGGGGCGCGGGTTACGGCGTTGTTTCCTAAATTGCTCTGCGGGGAAAGCAAATCCTGCAGGCGGTGACGGCTCTGAAGAATCATCTCTGCCCGCTGCTTCAGAGTCCGACTCTGGCTGGCGGCTCCGGTGGTCTGAGGAGCCCGCTCGGCATCGGTGATCCGCTCTCCGTTAAAATCGTCCGACGGCGAAACGCCGGCTGCCTGTCTCCCGGCTCGGGATAAATCCCGCTTAGACTGGCCAGAGAAACGCTTTGTGTCGCAAAGGACTCGAGTGATAATTAGGGATGAAATGCGCGTGGAGAGGACTAATATTATTTTTGGCTTGTGCGGGAATAATACAGATTTGCAAACGTAGGAATAAAGCGGGGTAGGCTGGAAGGGAAGGGAGGGAAGGCGGTTCTGCCGGCTGTCGGCAGAGCTAGGACTCGGTTGGTGGGGTTTGTGCAGGGCTCCTCTGCTCGGGAGGCGAAAGCGAGGGACAGGTCGTGTTCAGGATTTGCCTTTAGGCACTCGACTGTGATTCCGGCAGGGGGGGTGGCGGGGTGCGGAGCCCCGAAGGCACCCTAGAGAAGCCACGGGGACGCTTTCCTTCGTGTCCCGCGCGGATTTACTGAGGTGGTGGCATTGCCACTCTGTTCTGCACGAAGCCACAGTACTTCAAAATGACCATATAAGACAAATAGTCTTTACTTGGCATAATAATAATAACAATAATAACAACAATAACAACAATAACAATAATAACCATACTAACAATAATAACAATAATAACCATACTAACAATAATAACAATAACAACAATAATAACAATAATAATAGTAATAGACAATTCGTGGTTCTCTTTATTCAGTTAAAAATGAAAAACGGTGGCAAAGGGGGAACTTTTATGTACGTACTACATTTTCCCAGTGACCAGAACAAGAAAAGAACACGTGCTCATTCTCTGGTTATAAACCCCACTCTGCAGGGGTGCAGACTATGATTTTGTCAAGCAACTCTGAAGGTTCCTTTAATTTGTCTGAAATTTTACTAACTTCCCGGATTAAAAAAAAAAAAAAAAAAAAAAAAAAAAAAAAAAAAAAAAAAAAGTCTGGAAGAAGCAGACAGGTTTCCTCGGTCTTCGAGGACAGCTTTTGCTTTTTGCTGTGTGGATTCGCCCCTGGGAAGCTGTGTTTAGGTGTCCATGTCGGGTCATGGCTTGTGGAAACACAATAACATAGTTTTACCAACATACCTCCAAAAGATACTGAAATAACCACTTCGATTTTGCGAACAAATTATTTCATTCAAAAGGAACAGAAACGAAGGCGCAAGAAAAAAAAAAATCTATCACAAGCCCTCTTTACGGGGCGAACTTTAGAAGGAAAACCCCGTCGTTTGTATCTTGGAAAATAACATATGCAAGACTTGCAACATGGGAACTGCTTGTAAACCGATCTCTCCTGGGGAAGAATGTTGTTTTCAGTGGGGTGGCAAAGCCCTCGGCCAGGCAGGCGTGGTGAGGGTGAGCGGCGGGTGGCGGCGGAGGGCTGGAGAACGCGGAGGGGCCGGGGCCCCTGCACCCGCACGGGACCGGGGCAGCGGGTTCCCGGACATCCCCTCGTACCAAGGACGGGAGCAGTTACGGGGGATGCAGCGTGGGCCTGGCAGAAGACATATTCCAGAAGCTCTTCCCATCTTTTCCCTCCTGCTCGTCCGGGAGGTGCCTGCTGGCTGCTCGGGACAACCTCCCACCGCTGCCGCATCCCGCCCGGCTCTCTGCTTCTTGCCTCCCACTCCCTGCAAAACCTTCTCTGACTGGTCGAGCGCCTGTCCCTTGTCCCCTTGCCATGAGCAGAGCCATGCAAGCTGGCGGCAGAGCTCTCGTCACGGGCCGTAGCGGCCAGCGGGGCGGGAGCTCCCGACGGCCCGGCCCCGGCAGCGCAGCAGTCCCAGCGCCTCTCCCGGGCCCTGCCAGCGCCCCGCGGGGCTGCTCCCGGCCTCCCGCGGCTCGGCAGGGAGGGTCTTCTCAATGCCAGGCCTGTGTATTTGTAGTTTGATTTCGCACGTCAAGGATAATTTCTTCATACAACTTAATGGACACGGCTTGACATCCATAATGATCGCTAATCATTCAAATTATTTTTGCTAGCGCCCAGACATGTTCCAGTTGTTGTGATAGATCGCGTTTCACCCATAATGACAGACAATTACCATTTCTAATTCGCCGGCTTTTGACACCTAAATCCACCCACCATATGTGGCTGAAACGCGCCGGGCTCGGCGGCGAGGTCCTGATGACATTTGCAGCGAGCCCCTCTCTTCCGAGCGGGGCACCTGGGATGCCACCCACCCCCCGGCGCCCCCGGCCCTTCCCCAGGCCGCCGGAGCCCGGCTGCTCGCCATGGCAGGCTCCGGGGCCGTGGGTGTGCGTGAGGCGGGCCGGCGGGGCCCGGAGCGAGTCCCACGCGGGGCGGCCGGGCCCTCCTCCCCCCGCCCCGGAGCCCTTCGAGGCAGCCGGGCTGTGCTCGCCCCCGAGGCGCTTACACACCTCCGAGGAATCCCAGATGAAAAGCAGCTTGATCCGGGAGCCAGGTCTCTCCCTGAGAGCTGTTCCCTTCCCGCCGCTCTTATCACCATCGCGGCCAGGGAATTTGTGTATTTGTGTATTTGTGCTTCGATCCTCTGCGGCCCAACTCTCCTCTGTGGGAGAGACAGCAGAGCGTGACGGGGAGGTTCAGCTGCAAACAGGGCGCGCAGTGCCTTTCCATTCCTTCCACCACGTTTCCTGGGGTATTCACCTCCGCAGTTCCCCTAGAACTAGGTGCACACGATGTAAGGTGTCTCTGTGGGACCCGTGCAGCCAATGGAAGCAGAATCGGCGGCTCCGCGCCTCCGTCCCAGCCCCAGCGCCAGTGGCCCGCACGGCCCGGCCGCAGGGGCACCCACAGGCTCTGCGGACAGACGCACCCCTGTACTGCGTCTCGTTTGAGAAGAAGGAAGTGTGAGGATTCACCCCGCGTGATTTCTTTGGGGTTGTTTGGTTTCATTTGTTTTTGTTTGTTTGCTTGTTGTGTTTGGTTTTGGTTTTGTTATTGTGAATAAACGAATGAAGCCGCCGTTGTTTGGCTTTAATTCCCTCATGACGGAAGCGCCACGGCGGTGTCGATGGCACAGCATTCCTGTCCAGGTGCTGCAAGGCAGAAACTCCACGTTTCTACAGAGCGGCAGACATCTTCTGCTTCTTAAACCCTGGGCATTTCTGCTGCAGTAACTTCTGAAGAGTCACACGAAACATTTCCTTCGTTAAGAATAACTGACTGTGATTCCCCCAGTCATAGTTGCAAAGACGGGAAGAGAGGGAACAAAGTCAGATCCTGAGGTTGTGCTACTCTGCCCCGCATGGCAGCGCTCCCTGACACAGCCCAATGAGTAGTCAGAGTGACAGAGAAGCCCGGACAGGGCCACGCAGGCACTCGTGTTTCCAGTGGGACAGACAGGGTGGCTACCGGGGTGAAGATCACACATCGGAGCACGTCGGGGCATTACTCGGGCCTTCTCAGTACCCCGGTGAGATGAGTCCCCAGGCTGTCTTCCCCGAGTGCTTCTACAAAACACGCTCATGAGCTCGTTTCCCCGCTGGGCACTGACACAGCCGCTGCCGCCCGCGGCGCGGCCAGAGGACCCGCGGGCGAGACAGGGATGCGGGCGGGGGGCAGCGCCGGGACACCCGGGCTCCGGCTCGGTGTGGCGAGAGGGAACTGTCATCGTCAGCAAAGTGCTGAACCCGGCCTGGCCGCCGCCCGGCACCGCCCCGGCCCCGCTGCACCTTCCACGGCAGCAAAACGGCCCCGCGAAGGGCAAACACACCGACCCCCGCTTCGGGCAGCTGAGGTGCAGGAAATGGGTTCTCACAGCCTTTTCAACCGAGCAAGTGCAAGGATTTAGCTGTCCATATACTTTAAAATAAAAACTAGAGGGATTGCCTGTCTGAGGTTTCTCGCTCCCGAGGAGGTATTTTGATGAGGAGGTTTATTTCTAGTTAAACTTCCAAGGCATGTCTGAGGTGTTATTGCACTTTCCCCAAGAATTAAGCAAAATACTTTCTCAGCCCTCGAATTTGAGGTAAAGATGATGGAAAAAAAAAAAAAAAATCACCAGCCCAGTAACATACTAAAAAACCGGAGCAACTACGTGTCAGCAGGTACCGCCTGACTGCCGGGAGCGGGGCTTCCCGCCTGGGCAAGGCAGGCTGGGCTGGAACGGCCCCTCCTCAGACGGGGCCAGACACACCGCCGGGGGAGGCCGCAGGTCCGAGCTTGGGGGTCCGAACTGCATCATGCAAAGAACAGACCTGCGTCCCTCAGTGGGAGCAGGACTGGGGCTCAGGCGCTCGGTAGTATTAAGGAAGTCACGAAGGACACCCCTGTGAGAATCCCTCAAGTTCAGCAGAACAGTAATTGCTAATGACCTTCCCTCACTTTGGACATACAGGTTTGATTAGAGGGTCTTTAAAATTATTTTCCCCTGAAGTTTCTGCCGGCGTCTGGACTCAACCCCATTCCGGGCAGGTTCTGTCTGAGGCTTTTGCCATGGTTTAGAACACATTTGCACCTTCTCCACTCTGACCTCCATATGCACACCCTCATTGATTACGGTGAGCTTCACAAAACCAGGAAAACCACCATGGCATTCAAGAACTAGCAAATAAATTTTCCTGTATGTTTTTGACAAAGATTATCCTCTTACTATATGTATCCATCTAGAGACTGGTGATACATAAATTTGGTGGGCGGAAAAAAGAGAGAGAGAGAAAAGAACCTATATGTTCATTTTCTGCTAGGATAAGTAAAGAAAACCAAAGTTCCAGAGACAGAAGGTGTCGTTTGTAAAGATACATATTTTGTAAGATACATATTACTATATGTCTTAACACACCACCTTAGACCTGGAGATCTCAGTGCACTGTGTGGAGCAAAACCTATTCTGCAGAGTGTACTGTATCTTTATTCCTTCTGCAGAGTATTTTCTAGGTATTGTTGGAACAGAAAGGTCTCCTCTCTTCCTAGCAATTGTTCCACAGTGGTATTAAAGAAAGGGCGGGGATCTCAGCGCTTCTTGCTTATCTCCTCTCTCAGGAGATCCCGCTGGACCGTCCCACAGTCCCCTCCCTGCTGGTAGTGGCGTCTGACACTGCCATCTTGTGTTCTACAGGGCCAGCTGTGATTCACCAAACCAGTTTCAACGAAAACGCGTAGTTGCGAGCATAAAAGGTGTAGCTGAGACAGTTAAACACATGCTCTCAAAGGGAGGTGCCAAGAGCCCGTTTTATTTAAAAGGCTAAATTTCAATAAATTTTTGAATATATTTGAGCCTTTGAGATCTTCAGGAAGATGAGCAGGTTTCTCTGTCTCTGTCATGGTACAGCTCTCAGGTACTCTCAGGTCTCTTCAGTTATGTTTACCACCCTCTAGGAAGAAAGTAATATAATTTATTTATCTTATGCAGACACACACATGAAGGTTATGTCAATACTTTACTGCATATTTCTATCTTTGCTACCAATACTGTAACCTGAGACAAATCTCTGCAGACTTTTGGCTTCATTAGCTGAAACTGCATGAAAGAGAAAAGCTAAGGAAAATCATTCAAATGAGGCAAAACAAAGACATTTTACCCTGTCTTAATCATTTGAACTGATAGACACAGACATCAGGTCAGTGAGGACAGATAGAGGTGAAGTGAAGTTGATATAAAGGTTTTATACCCAGTAAGAAAAGTCAAAACATTTTGAGCAGATGAAAAGAGAAGAGGAAAATGGCAACAAAATGGGCATCTCTGGAAATACGAAAGTGCTGTCAAGTTGTACCTTTATTTTTTAACTTTTTTTTTCTTACAGAGAAGGCCTAATGGCATGCAAAAGTTTATTTTATGTCTCCTGACTTCTTTTTTCAATGTTATGACCTTGATTACTTAAACATTGTTTTCTTTATTCATTAAAATAAGTATAGATTGCAAATCACTGTAACCCTTCAAAAGTATTAAAATCATGTAAGAATGGTGTTATTAGAGTAAGTGATGAAAACTTTCTGGTTCAGGACTTCAAAACATGTCAAATTAATAATGAACAACTTGAGTAAGGTGTTGCAAATAATGTTAATTAAAAATGTCCATGCACAGTCCCTTTGAGGGCATGTGAATAAATACCTAACAGTTTCTATTGGGGTCTCAGTTCATACTGAAAATGAGGAAGTCTTTATAATTCATAACTATTACAGAGTCTTTATGAATGCTCTTTCTCATATTTCCCACTGGAAACCATTAGATAATCTGTTTTTATTATATAGAGCCAAACATTTGGCTTAATGTTTTTGTTTTAGAACAGACCTCAGAATCATGGGGATATTAGCCATTCCATAATTTTTAGGGGTGCCTTAAAGTCATGTACATTTATTCCTGTCTCAAGAGTTTCTTTAAATTACAATCTTTGATCCTTGTTCTTCTAAAAATGTTACCCAAGATACATATAAAGCAGAAGTTTCCTACTCTGTGCTTTTTTCATTAACCTTCCCACCCACTAACGCTGTGAATTTAAGAGTCTACATAATTGAGTCTATAAATTAACAAAAAAAAATCCAGACAGCCAGAGCAACCAAGCTGTTGATGGTACATTGGCCTTAATGTTCTTATATTAGCACATTAAGCAAGCAGAAGGGGAGCTTTTCATTATGCCTAGGTTTGTTGGTTTGGGGATTTTCTGTGTGTTTTTGTTTGTTTGTTTGTTTTTAATGGCAGCAAGATGCATTTCTTTCCCTGACCTTCTTTCAAAGCCAAGATATTTTTTGGGCCAAAGATGAACTAAGAAAGATAGGAAATTGTGTGATGAACGGATTATTCTGGGTATCTGAGAAAGATGGTGAGAAGGAAGCAATGGACTGCAAGAGTAATTCAAACTGGTTTTCAGTGTTCTAAACTATGAGTTATTCAGCATTTCAAACTGACAGCTTGTAAATGTAAATTTTATTAAATGCAGAGCAATAAAATTTTGTAAGTTTCTGTCATTTTGAATTTTAGTGGTTCAAATTGAAGCCTCCAGCCTTTTAAATCACAACTTGTAGGAGCACAGCTCTGATGCATCTATTACTCTTAAATGCGTTCTTTCCAAAACCTCATTATTGCCTTTGCTCACAAAATATCCTTGTCAGGATCCAGGTCTGCATGTCTTGTGTCAATGATAGGCTGACAGGCTCATGCCCTCTTTTAGGTTTACAGTGTATATTGTATAAAGTTTTCTGCTCTTCATTCTCACTGGGCAGAAAATGAAACAGGATTAGCAGTGATATCACCCTTCAGACAAGCCAGATTTCTTCTTTGAGCTAAAAAAAATTCTTTGCATGTGCAGTGCAAGAGTCTGGCTCAAGGATCCTTGTTTTGCTCTTGAGAAAGACATTGCCTGATTCAGGAAAAAAAAAACCAAAAACAACATACTAACGCCTACCAGTTAAAGCTGAAATGTAACAGGCAATATTTTGGAAAAGTTCTTGCATGACAGAGTGAGATCAGTGGAGAACTTTCATAATATTTTACTGGATAACAAAGCTCAAGTAGAAGGCAGTTTTGCATAGGCAAAGGATTGCAGGAACTCGGCCAAACTGCTCAGAAATTTATGAGACCAATTTTTTTTCAGAAGATTACAGCCGCCATTGAAGAACCAAAGTGAAGTGACAGAATTGCACAGCATCCAACAGGTTTGTGTTTGCCAGCAGGGATCTAAAATCCAGCCACTTTACTTGATGTGCTCCAGCAGTCACAGATACATACTGTCTGTGTCTGTCTGTGGGTGTACATTTGTCCATTTAAAAGGAGCACTAGCAACTCATATATTTCCTTTTAAAAACATGTATTCTATTTACAAGTAAGAATAGAAAATCACTCCAAACATTTCAAATTGTGTTGAATGATGAACAGGATTAAAGAGACAACACATCTAATTTTAAGTCTGAATCTCAATTCTCATAGCAGTTTACATATTTTTATAGTATTTCATTAAGTCTATGCAATAAGCTGAGAAATCTCTCAATTCATTGAATATATTGTCAAACTGAATATGAATGTGAGTGTGTTATTAACTGGCAAGAATTTTACCTAAGTAAAGTAAGATAAAAACAACAGAAACCAATTCACTAAAAGATGTAAAAAATATGTGGTGGAATTCTCAGGAAACAGAAAATAATACCTAATCTTTCACTAATAATAATTACATGTTCTCAAAATCTTAATTACAATGTTTCTTCTTGGTCTACTTGAGTATGGTATTAGATATGCAAATTCTGTCACAGTTTTCTTTCAGCTGTTCCTGGTGGGCTTCTCCTAACTCTCTCTTTTTTAGTTATTTTCTATATTTATCATGTTGCTAATACATCTCTATGGTTTGGCTCAATGTAGATCTGAGATAATCATGCCATAAAGCATTTCATCTCCATCAGAAACACCTACAGTTTTGGCAGTAGTAATAGAATTCCCCTCAAGACGTAAAGTTTCCTGGGAAGAAATTAGTTTGGAAGCCCATAAGCTAGCAATGAGGAAAAACACTTTGAGTGAGTCACAGCTTTTGATACCACATCAGAAGAAAATTGATACAAAGTGGGGGTTTGAAAACCAGTTATCCCAGAGATGTAATTCTGGTGGTCATTGTCTCTTATGGAAAATTGGGAGATAATTCTGATTTTAGTTTGTCATTTGCAATACGAAAGACGAACATAAAAACTATCAGAAATATTAGTTCTTTGTCATTCCAGCTTAGACACATTGACACTGAGCTGTGAACTTTACTGTGCTAAATGATATAAATGATGTCTAAGAATGCATATTTAGTAGAGCTATGACAGGCCAGCTAACAAATTGGTACCCAGCTCCCAGCCAGGAAGTCACCTCCCCAGTTTGCTGGATGTCACAGCAGCTGGGGGGACTGGTGCCCAGCCTGATTGCTCACATCATGGCTGAGGTTGCTGATGAAGATGAGCTCAGGTGAGGCTGTGGCGTGGGTGAGGTGCATGCTCATTGCTGCCAATGGTGTTAGCAAACCATGGAGAGGGTGTGGATGGTGACATCCTGAACTGCTGCAGCTGTTGGCTCCTGAGCACGGAGCCCTCTGCCGCAGCGAACATGCCTATTGCCACAGACATGCCTATTCGGCACAGAAGACATTTCAAAGCTGATTAAGATATTACACTAAGCTATTCAGGTGGGGATCATTTTCTGCCAAAGCACACTGGGGTAGTTAGTGCTTTGCCTTCATTTGCTGGCATGGCAATGAAATGGCACAGCTGATGGCTGGCTGGCTGGCTTGTGGAGGAAAGGCTAGGCTTCATTCTCTGGAGTGCGGTATCATATATAGCCTTTAACAACAGGAGTTGGAGGGTATTAAATGACACTTCACAGATATTTCCAATTTTGGACTGGAATAGTTGTCTGCTCAAGAAAATCATTCTTGGGTGTCTGCAATCAGTGCAAACTTCATCTCCCATGAAAGTTTCACAGGAAAGTGTGCATCCAGTAACTCCAGATTGAGCTATACAAGTGACTGCATTGCTTGAATATTCCCAGCAGCTAAAATCTGTAGTCAGACATGAGGATCTCAGTTCACTAGGTAATGTTCACAGGTATAGCCAGCAGATCATATTTGTTCCTTAAGAACTGTAAATTGCAATCTAGGGAAAAATAAAAACAAAAAATTGCCACAGTCATGGGGAACAATCAAAGAACAATAAGGCAATTTTATACAATATGACAGACAACTGTATTGGATCATCAGTACCTTCCAGCTGCCAAATACTTATAGATCAGGTTGCACAGTGAAGGAGCAGAGGAATAGAGGCTCTACAGCGACCAGTATAATAAAATATAGGTGTCTGGGGAGCTAATTAGCTTTGAGCACTCTGAAAGCATGGTTGGCATGTGCTGCAGTGAACACAGAGCTGCACTGTCACAACTATGACATCTACAGTTTAATGTTGGAGATAAATGTATATTTGGAGAGGTCAAAGTATGAAACCCTGAGCTCTTTTCTTGCCTTTGAGGCTGACAACATATATGACTGAGCAGGTTGTCTAGACTTGGCAGAAAGGGGATTGTAGAGGGTTTCCAATGTCAAGATTTGTTCAAGTCGTGTGTGTGTGGTTCCTTGGATGATGATCAATAGTGAAAAATTATTTCTGTGAAAGCTGATCATAAAAGTGCTGAAAGGGATATATTCATTATAATTTTAATATCAAATAATATTAAAAATAATTTGAAATTAATAATTTGTACAGAAAATTGAGTTTGTATTCTTCTGAATTGTTCACACAGTCTTCACAGAATGCTAGATTATATAAAGGCTTTAATTGACTTATTTCCAAGGGATTTCTTTTGGCATATAGTTCAGAAAAAGAATGTTAATAAGGACTTCTAGGCAAGTGAAAAATAGGATACATTGCAACACGGGTTTACTTCACGTGTCATATTAATGTGACAGTTGATTTGCTGAAAGATTTTTTAGACATGGGCAATTTACACATGCCAGTGTATTGGGTTTGTGTGTCCAGGTTTTGGTAGTGGGGATTGGGGGTGGACATGCAGGGATGGCTTCTGTAAGAAGCTGCCAGAAACTTCCCTCCTGTCCAACAGAGCCAATACCAGCTGGCTCCAAGAGGGACCTGCCACTGGCCAGGTCAAGCTGACAGCAACAGTAGCAGTGCCTCTAGGAGTTAAGGAGAGGGGGGAAAAAACCTGCACAAGAGAGAAGTGAGAATACATGAGTACAGACACCAAGGTCAGTGAAGATGGAGGTGAAGGAGGTGCTTCAGGCACCAGAGCAGAGATTTATCCCCCTGCAGCCTGGAGTGCAGACCTTGGAGAGGCAGGTGCTCTGTTGAGCTCCATGGTGGAGCTCATAGTGAAGGAGGAAAAAAGTGAGGAGTCCTCCCCTGCAGAGGAAAGAGAGGTAGAGACAATGTGTGATGAACAGACCACAGCCCTCATTCCTTGTCCCCCTGCACTTCTTGGGGGAAGGAGCTAGAGGGTTTGTGAGTGAAGATGAGCCTGGGAAAAAGGTAGGGGTGACAGAAAGTTGTAAGTTTTGGGTTTATTTCTTTTTTTTTTCTACTCTGATATGATTGGTAATAAATAAAACTAATTTTCCCAAGTCAAGCTGGTTTTGCCCATGATGGTAGTTGGTGAGAGATCTCTTCTGCCCTTATCTCAACCCATGAACCTTACATAGTGTTTTCTCTCCCCTGTGCAGCTGAGGAAGGGAGTGATAGAGTGGCTTTGGTGGGCACCTAGTACTCAGCCAAGGACAATCTACCTCAGGAAAGCCTTCATCTGTGTGGATTTTCACAGAGAGTAGCTCCACACTAAGGCAGAAAAGCGGAAATCAGTAGAAAGGTGAAGATGAGAGAATTAGATAAAGAGAACGTTATGATGGATGTTACTGAAAGAAGTATCAGGTTGCAGGCGATGGGCTACCTGAGCAAAAAGTTTGTGTAATGCATTTTTTAAAGAGCTGCCCGCAAAAAGTAGGATCAGGCTGATTAACTGCTAAGAGGATTTTGGGAAGCTACAGCAGAGGCTCAAGATACTGGGTCAAGAGAACTGGAAAATTGTGGCCTGAAACCCTTCATGTGAGGTAAGATTCAGCCATACGGAGTGCAAAGTCATATACCTGGAAACTAGTAGCTAAATCTTCAGAAGATGAGATTTAACAGCTAACAGATTAAGAGAAGAATATGATGGCTACTGGATCTACTGGAAATGTGATTTCTGAGTGAAAAAAGGCAAATACAATTGTTGTGCTCAGTAAAAAAAACTGCGGAAAAGGAGAAGGAAAGTGGTCATTTGAGATTATTGCACTTGTCTTCCCCAAAAGGCATGCTGACGGTCAGCCTTCCAGGAAGCATCTAAACATCTGCCTGCTGATGGGAAGTAGAGAATTAATTCCCTTAAAAAAATCAATTTGCTTATGTGTGTAGCTTTGTTTCACTTATTAAACTCCCATTATCTCAAGCTTTGTCTCTTGCTTTTGTCCTTCTGATTCTGATTCTCTCCCTGGTCCTGCTGAGGGAGAGTGAACAAGTGATTGAGTGGAAGATTCTCTGTCAGATGGGGTGTTGTAGTTTCACCCCAGCTGGCAACCAAGCCCCATGCAGCTGCTTGCACATTCCACCATCAGCAGGACTGGGGAGAGAATTGGAAGAGTAAACCCATAACATGGAATTAAACCACCAGGCCCCAGAAAAAACTTCTTGGAAGAGTGGTGAGGGCAAATAGCTTTCCTGCTTTTCTGATGGAACTTGATGGTTTTCTTCAGGAATGCAACAACAGAACACCAGTGATTCCGGTCCTGCCAAAGCTGCAGTACAGGCTAGAAAATAATTCTAGATTTTCCATGTTGTTATGAAAGGAAAAAAAAAAAAAGCTTTTTTTTTTTTTTAACTGGTAACAGGTCAAGACTGCAAGAAAGACCACTTTCTCCATTATTACAACAAGCATTGTGGTTTGGACACAAGAAATGGGAACTCCCAGTGATCCTCTGTGTTCACATGAGAAATTCCAAATTTGCATGACCATCTCAGTAGAAGTTAGATGTACTTCCTTTATAAATTAGCTCTTATTCTGAAGGTCTTTTTGACTCCTTCCCTTTCTGTAACTGTTATTGTTGCTAGCCTGACTGTTGCTGGACTTCATATTCTGAGTGAGATAGAGTGCTTTAGTGAGAAAAAGTGTTTACCACACTAAAAATGTGGCGTGACTTAATTAGTAAATTCAGTGAGTGGAAAGACAAGAGAACTTGTTTGTCCATTCACAAAACTGGAGAGCAGGTTTCCAATGTGCATTTTTCAGGTTAGCTGGGGCTAGAATTACTCTTTATGTCTTAAATACTAGGTAGGTGTCAGTGAGCCATTTCCCTTTCCACAATACAGGGAAAAAGGTATTGCCTTACACAAATTCAAAAGTTACTGCTGACATTTCTCTCCCCTCCCTAGCACAGACAATGTAGGAGGAGATAGTTTCAGTGGGACCACATACCATGGTCACTTCTGCCAGAGGGAGGATGCGGTCAGCTTTCTCTTAAACATTTAGCTTGGCCTCCACAGTCTTATGCTTGGTGAACCTCACTGGTCCTGTTTTACTGGGTAGTTTGCTGGGAACAGCTGGCTGGTGGTTCTTCCCTGTTTTATTAGGCAATGTAGTTCATAAAAGTTGCGGCCTTCAGCTTAACCATATTCCTGTGTGGAAAGTCTGGTTCACTGCAGTGTCTGGGCCAGAGACATTTACATCACTGTAATCAACAGCATTAAAAACAGTTACTCCTTCAGTGACCTTAGGTTAGCAGGAAGCAAGATGGAAGAATGCCCTTTCAAAAGCAAGGATTTCCAACTTGAATAGGAACTGTTTTTTACGTGTATAAAAACAAGTCATTATTTACTATTTCCACTCAGCTGTGTCTAGTCAGGCACATTAATCACTGAGTTCCACTCAAGGCATAGCCATCAAGCAGTGCAGAAGAAAACATTGTCTGGTAAAGACATTAGAGATGATAGTGATAATGTAGAAATAATTTGGGGTTTATTTACAAACTGTAAATTTTAACTGTAGCACAATTAAAACCAATACCTGCTCTCTACTCATTTCCAGAGATGAGTGGCAAACTCAACATTATAATGGAAGTAAATACATTTTCTTTTTAAATGCACACTCCACTTCTGTGGCAACAATTTTGCTTTCCTTTCCAAAGACACTTTCCTCATTCAAACAAATGTAATGTCAATTTCCAGCTTGAAGAAGAGGAGCATCTACAGATCCCAGCTACAGAGACTTGAAATAGAAAAATTGGTACGAACGAAACTCAAAAGAGAATGAGTATTGTTGTGTAAGCATGGACAGAAAAAGCAGAACAAAAGTTAAAAGAATGTCTTGTATTGGTAACAGAGGACACAGTTCATGTAAATCGCTCTGAGAGATGTGTTGTTTCCATCAAGCCCTGTAAGGATAGCACAGATGACGTGGTAGCTAATGACCCTGCATTCCTGAAGAGGATGGCAAAAAGGTTGAAGGCTCTCACACAAGTTATTCCTTTTTCTCTCAATGCAGATTCCACCTCATTCAGCTTGATCCATACCTTTTCTCAGAGCTTGGGAGAAGCTCTATTTCCTATTTCCTATGTATTTCCTATGTAGGCAATGATTTTTGGTGCTTTTGTAGATACTTGCATAAGGGAATGCGACCTTATACTATATTCTAAAAAAAACCCCCTCCCACATTCAGAGGTCTAGTTTGCATTTGTACATTTTGCATTTGCAAACATGGTTGGCTGTGTATGCCACAATTGCTTAGTCGGGGTAATTTAATAACAAGCGGGTAAAGGAACCAGAACTGGAACTGTCTATTTCTTCTTCAAATTGAAACTGATTACCAAAAATATATTTTAATTAAACTGTAAATGACAGGAGAAAAAAAAAAGAGAGTATTGCTGACTGCCAGCTCAAAACACAAGCAGAAATGAAAATCAACGGCTTGCACTAACATATTTAACTGGGGTTTGTAGGGGAAAATGTGAAGGGAGCAAGTGGCATCCAAGAGCAGCACAAAAAATCACAGGGGCCAGGAAGGAAAGTTCCTTTAGATCCAGCTGAGGTAAGTTGGGTACCTGGCTGCGTCTCTTGAAATGGATGAAGATGTTGCATAAAAGTTGTGGACTGTGAAGAGTGAATACTAAAAACTTCCACACTTGTCTCTGACCCTCAGAAATTCCCACAGATTCCCCCTTCCAGCCCTCCTTCCTCACCTACATAAAAACTCTGACTCCTCCACCGCTGCCTATCTCCACTCCTAAACATCTCTGGCACCTCCTGTCACACTCTATTACCTCTGTCTCCCAAAAATTCATTGAGCCGTTGCAGTGACTCTACATAGGGAGAACTACCAAGCCTCTAAATAGTTGGGCCTTTGCAACTAAAACTGAACAGAAACGATTTCAGTGATACTCTGAAGAACCAAACCAAGTGAAAACATTTATTAAACTCACTGCCCAGCTGATAGAGGTGGAAGATCTAGTAATGGCATTGAGCAGCAGCAACAATCAATCTCACAAACTCCTCAAAGTCCTCAAGTGAAAGTGAATGTCTGTGCAGGTTAAATCTGAGTTTTCTGGCTTTACTTTTCTCAGCAGCCTTCTGTGGACTCCTGAGAGATGTTCTCAAACACTCACAGCTCCACTGGCTAAAAACTATTGAAATGAAGGGAATCGAAACAAAGTTGCATAGCTTTTCCCTAGCTTTTTTTGAAGTATAGGTATAGAAAACTATCTATACCATTTGTTTCATATATAAAGAAGTCAATTTAACCCAGTAGAAAATGGTCAAGTAATAGGCCAAAACTCGACAGAGAATGAGGGTGCAATTACTTTCTTGCTTGTAGCCTTAACGAAATAGGAATTTCAAAATTTTAGATTTAGAATTTTAGAATTCAAAAATTGTTGCCATCTTGGTTATTATTCACAATATTCTCAATTCCCTGTGGATTAGCAGTGAATTTTCATCATAAAGAAATAACATAAAGTATATAGAAAGTATGATAAAAAGCCAAAAGAGCAAATATCAAAATACAGACAGAATGTCAAATAGTATATATTTATTTAACAATATAAATTTATTTAACAATATATATTTTCTGTGTCACTGGGTGACCCAGCCACTTTTCATTAAAAACTCCACTCAAAGTAAATGCTCAAGGATTTTTTTAGTATTTTAAAAATGCATAAGAGTTTCAAATTATTTCTATAGTGCCATCAATGATTTTTTTACTGCAGTGTTTCATTTGTTAATTCCAGTGCTTTTCAAAACACTTCATATATTTCCTTTAACTGTGAAGTATCAAACACTTTAAGACTAGCTTCCTTTCATCTATAATGTGCTATCCATATTTAGTAAAGACAGCAATGACAAAAATAGTTCAATTTGAAAGCCTCCCAGAGGGGACGTGTTGGTAGCAAAAATTTGTACCACTCTGTGTAAAATTACCACACCACGCTGTTAATGTGTTTGTTGAACATCACAAGCAAAATGTGTAAAGAACTGCAGTCAGATTGTACTCCCTGTTATGCTACTAAAGTTAAGTAATGGTAAACAACATTCTTTGGTAGTATTATTGTTAAAGTTTTAACTCTACAGGGCATTTCTTTCTTGTACACTGATCTTTTATATAGTAAAAAATGATTTAGCACATCCCTGTCATTCATAGCCTTGAGCAAGGAGGTTTTTGGGAGCTGAGTTGTCCAATTGCATTACTATGGCATCTCCTGGGGTAGTTTCCATTCATTTTTCTTGGTAGTCAATAGAACACATGTATATTTATCCACACCCATTTATTTCTAAAATTATGCTTTAATATATAACTGCTTATTTAAACAGGTCAGATACACAGGCTCAAGACAAATTTAAGCCCATGAATGCCACATTGACGTTGAAAGAGAAGAAGTAAATTAAATTTTGGGAAGTTTATTATCACATGCATTTCTTTGTGGTATTTCAAATGAAAATACATGCAGTCTGCACACCTGGAGCACCTTGCTTTCTCATCATCCTGCTTTTGCACACACAGCTTCTCATCTCATGGGTTAAACCTGCTTCTCCTCAAAAGCATCAGAAAGCTTTAAATTATTTTTTAATATTTTTTTCTTAATGTGACTGAGGGAGAATTTCAGAAATATGAGCACTTCCACCAACAGTGGTTTATCAATCACATTTCTGCCCTGGACTGAGACGTGGTGCCAATCGTACAACTATTCAGTGTGTCAGAAATCACAAAGGAAAATTCTGCGTTTGTCCCTATTGCTCTTCCTTCCAAGAAATGCTGTTTAGCTGAGCCCTGATGCTGATCTTGCTGAAGCACCAAGTTAAGAGAACTTGCAGTACAATTAGGCTAAAAGATGATCTGAAGTGGAAAATAATGACCAACATGTTTAATTTGGTTCAAAGTATGGAGTGACAAAGGTATGTGTCTTGTTTTCCATTAGAATTTACTGTACTTTATGGTGTATCTGCCCCCTTCCCCTTTATTTCTTTTCCAGAATGTCATTGGAAAAGCATTTAGCCTCAATTGTGCAAACACAGGAATACATGATCAATAAGGAACCTTCTTGATCCTGCTGAGGATGGAGTAAAACAGTGCACTTGTAATATTGGAAATTTCAGACATACATTTCATAAAGAGAACATGAAAGAGACTGAAACAGGTACGATTGCTATTCAGGCATTATACAAAGTTGTTTTAAAAATTCTTAGCTTGTTATTGGATGCATTAAAATACATCTATAGTTTAAAGAGTTTCAGATGTCTGTATTCTAATAGTCACATAAACAATGCCCAAAAGAATTGTCACTCATACTGGAAAAATATGTCAAATTGAGGCTTGAAGAGATTTGGCACTATTGGATATCATTATTGATGACTTCTGAATAGACAGTATGGTTCTTAGACTTCCAGATATAAGCAAATTGGGATGGTTGGCATGCATTTTGGAGTACAACATTATAAATAAAATTATATTAACAAATGTTTCAAGTAGCCTGAAGCATAGGATTAAATTCAATGGGGAAAAGCAGAAAGCACTAGTTAAACAGAAATAAAGCTTTAACGTGTGAAATGCCAATAACAGGAAAGCATCCAGAGGCTTTTTTAGTAAATCAGGATTGGTGTGAGTCAGCAATGTCATACTGTCAAGAAAACAAATATCATGCTGGGATATATAAACAGAAGTCTCGTATGCAAGACACATGAAGTAATACTTCCACTCTACTCAGTATTCCCGGGGCCTCAACAGAAGTACTGTATCCAGTTTTTGGCACAGTATTTCAAGAAAGTGGAGAGGGGCCAAAGGAAAGCAACAAGAATAATCAGAAGTCTAAAAAAGACAACCGAGGGAAAGACTGACTGAAGAGGAGTTGTTTAGTCTGTGGGAAAGATGACAGGCTGAAGGGACACTGGCAGTTTTCACTCAGGGAAGGCTGATGCAAAAGAGGAGGTTATAGCTTGTTCTTGCTGGCCATAGTATGTGACAAAGTAATGGTCTAAAATTCAGCTAGGGCTACCTTGACAAGTTTTCTTACCAATTGCCCATGTGGATAGAAAAGTTCTGTGTAAGAAAGTGGTGGAGTCCCTAGAATTGGGATTTGTTCAGTCTGCAGAAAAGAAGGCGCCAGACTGACCTTACTGTACAGGTCTTTATGTACCCCCCTGAAGGGGGTACCAGAGCCAGGAGGGGACTTCATACAAGTGCATGTAGGGATAGAGCAAGGGGGGGATGGCTTTAAACTGAAAGAGTGCAGAGTTAGATTAGATAGCAAGAAGAAATTCTTCACTGTGAGGCTGGTGGGACCCTGGCACAGGTTGTCCAGAGAAGCTGGGGCTGCTCCAACCCTGGCAGTATTCAAGGCCAGGCTGGACCGCGCTTTGAGCAACGCGGTCTAATGGAAGGTGACCCTGCCCCTGGCAGGGGTGTTGGAAGGAGATGATGTTTAAGGTCCCTTCCAACCCAAAACATTCAGTGACGAGGATTTGGCTGCCATAACCACGTAGTTGCCTCAGCAAACCTCCGCTGCCTCCTCGCTCAGCCCCACACGGGCCGGGCCATAGCCCCACCCCCGTCCCGCCCCCCGTTGCTTGGTTACCGCGCGGGGCTTCACTGCGGGGCCCGAGCCTCCGCGGCGTGCGGCCGACAGCCGGGCTGAACCATCTCTCGACCCTGTGGAGGTAGAAGTGGGTGTGCCCCGAAGCAGCGGCTGGACTTGTTCCTGTAGCTCCCGCCCGCAATTTACTGCTTCCCCCCCTTCCCTCAGTGCTGTCGTTGGTTTCGCCCCGCGCCGACCATAGCGACGGAGGGCGCACCGAAGGAAGATGGCGGTGCCTGTTCGTCTGTTGCTGCCGGCTTCGTGAGCGCGGCGCTCGCTCTTTCCCCCGTCCCGTCCTCGCTCCTGCACCCGACTCCTCCCGGCTGCCCTCAGCCTCTTCTTTCTCGCCGGGGCCGTAGAGATCATGTCGGACTCGGAGGAGGAGGAGAGTCCGGACCGCCAGCTCAAGCTGGTGGTGCTGGGGGACGGCACCACTGGCAAGGTCAGTGCCGGCCCCGCCGACAGCTCCTCTCCCTCGCCGCGGTGCCCCGAGCCCCTTCCCGGCCTTCCCGCTCACGCTGTCCCTGGCTCTGCTGCTGAGGGGGGAGCAGCCCGCGGCGGCTTCCAGTCTGTCGCGCAGCCGCTGTCGCGATACCTGGCTGGCTGCTCCCCCTGGGCTCCAGGCCCTGCACGGGAGACACGGGCTCTTCCTGCCGGTATCGGCGCCGTGCCCGGCAGCCAGACCCTCTGACGGGGCTTCCGCATCCGAGGAGGTATCGTCAACAAATAGATGTACACGACTGTAATCCAATTTTTTTGAGCCGTAAGAAAAGGAGCGGCGAATAACGTAATTCCTGTGGTGCTGACGGAGCTTCCCGCTGATCCCCGTGCGCTGCCGATCGCACGCTGGAGGCAGGCGCTGCTCGGCTGGAACCGCTGGAATAGCCCAGAATCGTTCTCGGTGGCTGCAGTGGCGTGGAGGGCTGGGGTCGGGGCCGAGCACCTGGGTTCGCGGCTCCCCTCGAAAGGGACGAGCAGGGAAGGTCGCTTAGCTGGGTCTGCAGGCAGCCCTCGGATACAGAGCTAGCAACCTCCCGAGCGGGATAGAACAGTTTGCATCTAGTGGAGTTACTGTTCCAGAGTTTGGAAAGACACTGCTGGATCTCTTTAGTTTTCTTTTGTAACTTTTATGTCTTTGGATTTTTTTTCCCTATCTGTAATCACCATAATGAAATCCTGTTTATAAAAGTTTATTTATTAACAATAATCAAACAATAATCAAACCAAGCAGACAATAATCCAACAAATTTCTCTTTGTAAAAGAGAGATTTTGACAAGGAGAAACCAAAGAAGGCAAAAGATAGGCTGCTTTCTTAACTGTTTAGAATCTTAAAGTCACTGATCTTAACTATATACTCGAACATATCTATTGTTATATGTAGCCTGAATAATTTTGTGATATACACCTGAAAAGAGGAAATTTATTGTATGCTTGAAGTATACAGTTTTTTTCTCTGTTTAACTTTTGAAACTATGGGGAAAAGAAATTCTGCTTGCTTCACAGTTCATATGAAAAGTGGAGATGTTCTTAGAACTGGTTTAAATGAACTGCCTTACATTAGTAGGAATATGCTCTTAATGAAAGTACATGTGGTTTTGCTCACTTACTTATTCAGACCTCTATAAAGAAACAAAACATTTTTTTTTGTCTCCAGCGATTCTAAACCCAGTCTGAAGTGGTATTGTGTTCATCTGAGTCAGTAGATGGGCAATTCCAACCAGCTGTGTGATGAGAGCATAATAAATGCACAGCATTGACAGCTGAAGTGCTGCTTCATGGGTAGTATTTCCCAGGAGTTTTCCATTCAAACTGAAGAACCCTTTCAGTACTGCTGTTGAGCAGCTTGTGGCAAGACCTCTCACCAAACATGTATTTTCAGGCAATCTTAAGTTTTGATGTATACTTCTGTTGGTTCCTACTTCTCTCACAGGAGCTGCCACTCACTGCATCTCCTGCTGACTGGAGGAATCTCACGGTTCCATGGCAGATTATTGGGCATGAGCAGCAGCAATGCTCTGGTGGGCTGCTTTTCCTCCTGTCCCCCCTAGATGATGCTGTAATAGAGGCTCCTTCCCACCATCCCAGTGGCCTGGCAGCACACACAAATTTATTGTAAGGTCTTGTAGAAATAAAGAAGCAATTGGGTCATGGAATGTAAAGGATAAATGTAAGTGCTATTTCAAGCACCTCAGAAGACTAAATTGTTGAGGTTCCTCTCTTTTGCTGTCTACTCGTTCTGCTTACTTGTTGAAACCTGTGTATGTCTATGTGTTTTCAACTCTAAATTGCCTGGCTCTCACATATGGTTCACAGCTGCTCTTTACACACATGCATACTTAACTCTTTTACTGTGCAAGGTGTTGGTTTTTCTCTTCCTCTGTCACTCTGGGATCACGAGACAGGAGGCGTTTAGAAAATGATGGGATGTATCTGAAATGCTCTATCTTGTGTTTAGTGTGAGGTGTTCACCTTTGGCTTCTTTTGCTCCCTCTTTAAAAAAATGTTGTGGGTCAGGTGGAAACTTACTGTGTTGCTCACCCTTTGTTTAGAAGCAATGTGACTTGAGTTCTCTGCAAGGATTGGTAGCGGCTTAAAAACAAATCAGTGTTAGTTCAAGCTAAAGGTACACTAGCTAGGAATTGCTTTATCCGTGAGGCAAGGAAGGGATGCTGTGCTTCTGTTAATTTGAGGTTGTTGAATGGCTAATTGGATACTTAGAATTTTAAGGGTAGTAATAAGCACTGCTGGAGCAAACTCAAGAGAAGAGTAAAAGTGGAAGAAAGCTTAGGAGAGGTGAGATGGGGTAGAATCTGTAAAACTCTTAGGGTAAAAAAGAGATAGTGAGGTAACATGAACTGTGGAAGAGCAAAATTGAGGGAAGCAAGTGTGGTTAGTCAGAAGATAATAGAGAATTATTTCAATGAACTAAACAAACTGGGAAAACAATCTAAAAAGCAATCAGAAGTGGGGACAATTTGAGATGAAAAAACCCCATCAATTACTTATAGCAGTTGGTTCTTTGATTTTGAGTATAGGAAGGACATATATACACACAGCAGTCTTACATGTGTAGGTTTTAAATCAACCCACTCTTCCTGAGCCAAAATGATTTTCCATTAAAATAAACCAGCATTACTTGTATGGATAGAAAAAAAAAAAAAAAAAGGTGTTATGATCCAGATATTTCTACTCCTTTTGTGCATAGATTGGCTTAATACTGAAGTATACAAGGATGATGACTTGGGATAGAATACTATGATTTACTACTGTTGGGCCTCTGGAAGCAAATCTCAGAGCTGTTAATGGGAAGGGAGGTTATGAAAAATTCTGCTTATTTGCTATCTTTTGTAGCTGGGACTAAAGTATGGTAGCAGAAACATCCTACCCTTGCCTTCTGTAACAATGGGTGATGAAAATGAAAGAATAAAGCCTCAAGCTGGTAGGGGAGTTTGTAGGAGCTGAAATATAGGCTGGCATAAAGAGTAGTGTCCTGCTTACTTTAGGATTTTTTAGGATACGAGATTTTTAAGCATTGTGCCAATTCTGAATTGTCTTGTTACACTTGGGCTCAAAAACTTCATTGATGGTGACAAAAATATTGTTGTCACTGTTGAGTCTTGCAAATGGAAAATTGAATAAAGTGTGCTCTGCAGATTGGCCGATCTATGCCAAATGTCAAGAAGTTATGATAGTTTTCTGTTTTTCAATGAACAAAGTTTCATTAGTAGTTAGGACTGGGATGAAGGGATATCAGCATGCACAGTTATGTGTTTTTATGGTAAAGCATTTCATTATTTAGCCTAGCGTTTGTTTTAATTTTGTTTGTCTTAAAATTCTTGCCAATAGGCTAGGACGTGACTGAGGGATGAGTGTAGCTGTGATTGCATAATGGCACTAATGTTCTAGAAGGGAGTGAGGGAAGAGATAGATACATGTGGTTTTTGGAAAGTAGATTTTCAATTAGTGGCTAAAATTTGTGTGTCCATGGAAATTCATGGCTTCAGAACTATGTGCTTACATCTAATTAAAATTTGGGTTTAGTTTTCTTTCCTACAACTATAATATGACACTTCGGCTCTGCTTTCTCAAAGCTTAATTCTATAGGATTTTACTCAAAGATTTGTCATTTGGTGGGGTTTTCCCTAGAAGTTTCTGGTTGACCTGGTAAGCAGTCACTGTCAGAGCTGGCTATCATTGCTTGTATCATTTGACTTTTAATTTATTGACCTTGTAGTTTATTTCATAGATATTGTTTGCGTTTTTTCCTCTTTGCTAGTTAGGTAGGTCCATGTCAGCAGTTTATACTGAATTGTTGACATTGAAAAATAGAAGCAAGAAACTGTCATGACTTTCATGTAAGGTTAAAATCCATTTTTGCTTCTTTCAAAAAAACCTTCTGAAATATCCTATTGTATTTTGAACTTCGAATAGAATACTGTACTTTTTTATTATTTTTTATTTATTTACTGCTATCTTGGTTGCTGTACATTAGAACCCAAAGACGTTTTTGTGTTTTTAACAGGAGGTTTTTAACATTAGCCTTCCTAAGAGTATTGATATTTAAAACTGAATGTTGACATTCACTTTGAAGTATTTAAGGCAAGTGTGTGAACCTTCCAAACTGATGGAATTTTTGCTGGAAATTCTGCCCTGCAAGCTGGTGGCCTGGTTGTCTCAGTAGAGGGGCAAAGAAACAAGGCCTTCATGCTCGTGTTCTCTGACCCTAATGTTAAGGGGTGGAATTGTATGGAATCCAACCTTTCTAAAAATGTTCACTGATTACTTACTTATTTTTACAGCTACAGTTCTACTGAACCATTATTTAACTTCCATTAATTCTTATATAGTTTGTATTCAGCATATCCTCAGGTAAAACCCTTGAGCAAAATCTTTTCTGGCAAGTATGTCAGCGAACACTTCTGGGCTTTGAAGGGAGTATTTCCATTGTAGAGGTACTTGAATGTGCATTGACATAACTTCTTTGTTTATTGTTATAAAGAAGTTTGAACTGTTGCTCTTAGCATTTTGTGGATAAATGCTTGTTTTGTGAATAACTAAGAGAATCCTAGACTGGTAATCCAACACCTTATTTGAGCTCTGATATTTATTAGGAAAAAAATTAAGGAGTTAGTTCATGATTTTGTGCTATAAATTCCTTTGCATTCAGGAGCAGAGTGGAGGAAAACTGTTTAAGAGGACTTTGCCATGCTGTTGATTACTTGCTCTTACAGGTTTGCTGCTAATTGAATGTGTGTTGTTTATTTTTACTAACACCCCTAAGAGTCCTCAGGGAATATTGACTGTCAGAGAATGATAAACTAGTATTTACTGAGCATTTAAAACAAGAAGAGATTAGTTACTTATTTAATGAGTATCTAAATTAGTGTGTTGGAGAATATAGAATACTGTGATATAGTCAGATGATACTTGAATTTGTACTCTAGGCACTTGTTACTTTTCCAGAAAGGAAAATTTCAAGAAGACTGAATGATGTATTCCTGCAGTTGTCTTATTCTCATCTACGTCTTTAAGGTCATGACAGATTAAAGATAATGTCATTGTAATCTCAACATGCTAGTTTTTGGGATTAAATGAATCAGTTCTACTGACTCTTTCAGTACTGTAGTCTGTATTGAATTTTATTTTGTGTGTGTTGTTAGTATTACTGTCACATAGCTGAAGGCAGAAGAATCTCTTCAGGATTCATCCTCTGTGGCCTTCCCCCTTTCCACAGGGATAAAAATATATAAGCATACTCATGCTTACTTGCTTTTCTCCCCCCCCTTTTTTTTTTATTTTTAATCATCTTGGGGCTTGAGTTCAGTGAAGTAAATGAAAATGTTGCCATAGGCTAACACTGACTTATTGGATTGTTTCCTAAATATATCTTCTGATATCAAAATATCATTAATTATGTATATGGCAGTGATAGGAATATAAGTATGATATAGAAACATGAAAACAGTAAATCTTGTTTTATTTACTTAATAGGAAACCTAATAGTTGAATGAACATTTGCCTATTCATACTAGAGTGTTAATGCTGGAGCTCTGGTGATCATGTCTTAATGTAAAAAAAAGCTTTTTCTTTTAATTGTATACATTTGACATTAGCCTAATTTAGATCTTTGTTATAACCTTCTATTCATGGACCTTGCCTATTCTCGTATTTCAGAATTACTGGCATTATTTTGCTCTTGCATTTTTGACTAAATGTGCTCTTAACAGCATCTGATAACAATGGTTGTGACTCATCTCTTCAGGTCTTGATGAATGGAAATTTGGCAAGAAAAAAACCCTTCTGGCCTGTTTTGAGTTTTCTCAGACAGTGTAAGGGTTTTGTTACCCTCTTAGTATTTTTCCTTCTCTATATAGGTAAATAAATATTTAGATTATTTTTTCTATAGTTAATTTGTATTTTTATTTACAAATATCATGTCAACAAGAGATTTTTAAGTTTACACTAATTTGATGGTGGTTCTATTTTATAATTTTTACTATTTAGTATATTTTTTTACAATGCAAACTTCTGTATTATTTATGATTGTACCACTGTTTTCTGGTTAGTTTTTTTGTGGGCCTTCTTTCTTTATTTCTTTCCCATTCTATCCCCATCCATTTTTTGTCTTGAAAGGATACCTTAAATTGCTACTAAAAGAATATAAATGCCTTGCTTCAGTAGTTTACCTAGGTTAGTTGTGTGTCCTTTCAGCCATATGTAGTAAAAGCCTATTATTAGGTCAACAGTGTATTGGTTTGCTTTCATAAATCCACAGAATACCAGTTGAAGAAATAAATTTTCAAAGTTCTGCTGAAAGGAATGATTCTGTAAATGTGCATTCTTAATATGAGTTTAACTTTTGGGTTTTTTTTTTTTTTTGTGTGGAAGAAAGTACTCTTCCCATCTTAGAGATCCTGTAATCCCTGATCCTGAAGCTGATGAACAGTGGCAGAAATCTTGCCACACTTAGGAGCCCCCTGTGCTCTGTGCAGATAGATCTCTGTTCCCTCCCAGAAAGCTGGTCTGGGATCGTGCTGTTCTTCACCAGGGGAGTACCCTTGCTTTGGAAATGAATGCTTTTTAAAAGTACTAAGATCTTTGGGTACAGATGGTGTCACCTAGATTTGTGTCAGTTTGAGCATACTAATTAATGATACCTCCTTCAAATCTGTGTAATACTTTGGAATAGAACCGTTAGAGTGTTTTTGAAATCAAAGCAAATATGCACCTTGCTTCTTTTTGCATAAATTAGTAGCCTTTGCCACCTCCTGTTATTATGTTGAAACTGACTGGAGTGCTTGTCAATCCAAATCCATGAACACTGTTGGCATTCATTGATTTAAAAAGTGCTTAACTGTATTTCATACTTCTGGGTTAACCTAAAGTTTGTTGCTGTTAAAAATGACAACTTAATTTGATACTGTTCTGTTTTAGACATCCTTAGCTACACGTTTTGCTCAAGAAACGTTTGGAAAACAGTACAAACAAACCATAGGACTGGACTTCTTCTTGAAAAGAATATTATTGCCAGGTAAGAGAATAAAAATTAACACTGAAAAGTTGGATGGCAGCAAGACTTGCAGAAACAGATTCTTCAGAGAAATGTGTACTAAATTAGCTTAGTGCAGGGATTTTTATGGCAAAGTAAATGAGGCTATTTGGAGAATATTTTGTTCGTACATTCTTGCCAGGTTTCAAAGAGTTATGCATTTGCAGCTTACATCTCTAAGTAAAACACTGAATTGAAATAAAAAGAATGCTATCTATATTGATGAATTTTATTATCCCTGCTTGAGTGCACTCAATTTCCATGTGGATAGTGTAACATACAACAATGAAATGGAAGTTTAAACATATTAATTGAAAAACTATATGTGTTTTGGTAGAAATATATGTATTTTTTAATGAAATACACAAGTCATATTTGAGTTGTGTGAGAGAAGCATAATGCAGCTATGGACTCGCAGTGCTCTAATATGTGAATGCTGTTTTATGCAAGGCAGCATGAAATTGCTGGCATTTAATAGACCACTAAAATTTAGGGTCCCTCGACACTCATAAAAATACAGTTTGAGCATTCAAGATGTTTCACTTCATGATGGCAAAGAAACTATTTAGATGCCAGTTGCAGCACACTGCATGGAAAATGAGAAGAAATAATTAAAAACTAATAATTGCTGGTTAAGTTTGTCTCTGAACAATTGGGGTTTAAAATATGTCTTTTCACTGATTTGTGTGTGCTCATATTCTGAGTATGCAAGTATTGAATTCAAAACATTTACTTCTGGATTCAGAAATCAGAAGTTAGAAAATGGTTATAGTCGTTAGTTATGTGTAATTATTAAAAGGTGTAGTGAGATCTGCTAAGGTTGATGTAAGTTATGTAGTTCTGTCTTCTCCTTTGAAGGGTGGGGGAGGGAAGAAAACCCAGAAATTAAGCATTTTGTCTGTAACCTGAAGTTATAAGAAAATATATGCAGTTCTTTAACTTCTTATTTTTAAAATTATATTGCAAATAATTTCTAGATTATGTTTATGTATTTTCTTAAGTGAAACAGAATAATCTTTTCAGACTGTTCTGTGTTTGCTATTTTGGTTTGGCCATTTTGATGTACTTCTTTAGTATTTACTGTGTACTTATTTTAGTAAAGTGATAAAGTACCAAATTCCAGTGCTTATTTCTCTATAAAATCAACAGAATAATTTTTTTATTGTCCTGCTCCTGCCTCTAAAAATACCAGTGCATATAATACTTAACAGCAGTACTTGCAAGTGGAATGTGTACACAAATCATGCAGTGTGCATGCTGAGAACTTGTATTTTGCAAGGTTTTTTTCCAGCTGTTAAGCATACAGATGCTATTAGTATATTACTGGGATTATAGATATTCTTGTTGAGTAGAAAATCTGGAAAATTATCAACTATTGCTTCATTCATTTTTGTTCATAGTTTATTTTGTGTGTGAATTTCATTCATTCATGGTTTATTTTGTAATAAAATCAGAATGCAGGTAAAAATAGCACCAAAAAGTCTGTACATCTGTTTTCCTCAAAACAGTAGCATTTGTATTTGTATGCAGGAAGAAACATTTTTCTCTAGGCTGTCATTCTGGTTTTGCCTATACCTATATATGTGTCTAGGTATATATGGCTCTCTATTTTATAGGTAAACTGGGCTAGTCACGGGGTGTGAGAGGGAGGGAGGTAACATTTCTGAATACTGGAATGGGAAGCATTACTTTAGTAATTTCTAAAAATTTAGAAATTTTTCTAATTTCTTTATTGGTTCTGGGTTTGCAGAGCTGCTGTGTTTACTTGAATGGTTAATTCATACCACTGCACAGAAATTATGTGTGTATTAGTGGGAAAAAAAGATTTGATTTCTCTTATTTAGTGGGAGAACTGCTGAGCAACTATAGTTCAAGTAGTTGATTTTTTCTTCTTCAATGTTAGCAAAGATTCCAAAAGTTAAAATTATATGTTTCTAGAATTGCACAGAAGTGTACATTAGGCCACAGTGTAATACATTATAACTTAAAAACGAAGTGCTGTTTTTCTGTTTTGTTGTTTTTTGTTTTTTTGTTTTTTGTTTTTTTTTTAAGATAAAAGTAGCATTTATCTTCAGTTGTTTTAGTAACTAATGCAGTTTTGCAGTGAAAATAGTAAATATTTTGCATGGTAAAGCAATACAGTTTAATACAAATCAGAAATCCTTTGATGAATTTTGAACAACGTGTTCAATATTGTTCAACATGTGTCTAGTGTTCAACATGACAAATTCACTTCATGTAGTTTGTTCAAAATACTTTTTTTTAAAGTGCAGATCAGTTTGCTTATATTTATTGATGCAGAATCTTGTATAGTCTGGATGCAACCACGGTGTAGACTTTAGTGCTTATATAGTGTATCTGCTAGTCCGAGGGTCTGCTGATAGAGACTCTTAAGAGCCATAGTTGTATACTTTTTGGGAGGTTGTGGGTGCAGTTCAGTAAACAGGATTCCTCTGTTAAAAGGATTCTTTTAAAGTTATTGGTGTAAAAAGCGGTCAGACTCATGTTTTTAGTTCCATCTTGACTGTGCAGCCCTTGAAGTAAGGTTAACCAGTCCACCAAGTGTCCTCCTGCAGGGTCACTGCTGCAGCAGCCCAGGGGCTTCAGTTCATACCAGAAGCTGTCTGCACACCTGCACTGTGCTGCCTCACGTATTTCAGCTTTGCACTTTCAGTGTGCATTTTCTATGGAGTAAAGAAGTGCTAGGGTTTCTTTGTTCCTTATTAGTGCGTTCCATGATATTTTGATAGAATGCTTCAGTTATTTTTATTAGTGTGTTAAGACTGTTTTGAAGAACTGTCTTATTATGCATGTTTTCTTTTTGTTTTGCTGTAAGTCTCTAGTTTTTATGTTCCTGTTAAATTGAAAAAATAAAAGATTTCAAACTTTTTGCAGGAAACTTCATGTGTTGCTATTCCAATTGTTAGTTAAATACTTGCTAGGTAAATTGCCTACAGTTTTTCCTTTTGTCAGAATAATCCTAACATCCTTCTTTCTTTCCCAGAATGAATCTGAACGCAAAGCAAATATTACAGAACCTAATTGAAAAATAGGGGAAAATGAAGCATTTTGCACAGGAGATGATCAACATGAATTTCATAATTAGTGAGGTCCTAGTTAAGGAGGAGTTCACCTTAAATGAACATACCAACCTTCCCCCCATTATCTTTTTTCTGTTGTTATTGAAGCAGGGTAAATAATTTTTAATAGGAGATTTTTCAGTTGGGCAGTCACAGTTAGACTGTTTAATGTAACTTACTGTGCTAAAATTTCTCAGGTCATTCCATGCAGTTATCCAGATACGAAGGCCAGTATGCTGAGCATGATTATTTCTTTAGGAAGAAAAATCAAGTTGAAACCTTAAGATACTAGAAGACAAAATTTGGGATTTGAAAATTACTGAGTTTGAAAGTAATAATATTTATAAAGATTTTTCTTTTTTTCTAAAAATAGCTTGACATGAATGACATAGTGACTTTCCAGTAGAATACGTAGGGGTGGAATATTGCAGCATGGTGAGCATTTGAGCCTGCATAGTTTGTTTACCCACTGAGGATGTATAGTCTTTTCAGACTGTGGATGCACTAGTTTATCCATGCCAGATGCTTTATGGAAGACTGTCCTGCATTGCTTGCAATCATTTATGTTCTAAGCTTTTAAAATAATTAATTAATACATAGTATATGAACTGTCAAAACAAGTAAGCTTTTTGTTGATTATAAAAGGTTGCCTTTATTGAAGTGGGGTGTTTATGATGTGTTTTCTAAGCTCCACGTAGAAAGTCTCTTGGTATTACATAAAACTCAGTGTAGCTTAATAGTACTGTTTCACATTCATCTCTGTATTTTTGAGACCAAGGCAGTAGTTTTGGGAACCTGCTCTTTTAACCAGATTAAAGCAAGGTGAATTATAAAAATATAATGTGGTATATGTAATACCATGAGTAGCATATACTCAGCTATATAGTTATAATTTGCTGGTTATTTTCACCTGGTGCTGTGATACATTTTCATGGAGCACTTTCCCTTGTGTAACCAATACGAGTGTGTTCGTTGTAAATTTACAGCTGAATGGATCATGTGGTGTAAAATCAATTTGTCAACTACATAAAATAGTTGAATTAAGAATATATCTTTCTTAGCAAGCCAAAATGTGTTCATTTTCACTTGATTTGCAATTGTTGTGATGTGAAATTTGTTGCATTTTTTTAAATCCAGGAAGAAAAATTAATAGGCAGTTGTGATTATTTGTGAGTACGTAGAATTTGTATTAACATGTAAGTGTCATATAAATTGTATGTGGATTACAAAAAAATCTATCAGTCTTTCTTACTCTGTTAGGGTTTGATGCTCCCAGTACAGAACTGTACAGTAATCAGTACAGTTCTGAAAATAGTTCTCACCATGCAAAATGTGAGAAATTATACTTTAATATGTTTGTATGGTATATGGTAGCATACCTTTCTTTGTATAATTTTGATCTGTGAGTTGCTGAGTTGTCTTGCAGAATGTGTATGATTTGTAGGATAATAAATATTCTGTATTTACACTCATTTTCATTAGTTTTGTTTTTAAAAACCTGTTATCAATTTCAATGTAGCTTAAAAATGGTTTAGAGTAGAAAGGAAGGTCTGCTCTTGCTGTAGATTCTTTGAAGATGAAATTGTGTAAATCATGTCCAATTTAGCCTCATGCCCTAAGGTGGTGAGTGGAGGAAGTAATCATAGTGTGCATCCTCAACTTAGGTATGTGTCATTATTTCCATTTTTTTACTCTGTCAGTGATATAATTCTGTAACTGTATACTATTGTCAGCACCACTACCAAAAATGAAGTTACCATGAAGATTTTCCTCACTTCTTAATCTGTAAGGAAGATTAGGAGAGGGAGTGAGGAAGGGACACACAGTATGAAATAATGTGGATAAGTTGGCATTAATTGTGTTACCTTTCAGTTCCAAGTACCATGCTATAGAACATTCTTTGTTAAGTTTTACATGTTTTGTCAGTGGAATATTTATGTAATTTCTAGTCAGGACTGTTATACTTTATGCAGTTCCAATTATTTTCTGTTAATATTAGATATGTTAGTAACTAGTTATAGTTTTACTGTATCTTAATGACTTAGCTGGATTCAAATGACTTTTTTCCAGATGATACAATCATTTTTGTTTTGAAATTCAGTTCCTATTTCTTGTATAGGAAGAAAGCTATTAAACTTGTTAAAAGTTATTGTTGTTGAATATATTTGTATCTAAATTTTCCAGGTTACACAATATCTGTATAATTTTTTTTTCCAGGAAATTTGAATGTTACTCTTCAAGTGTGGGATGTAGGTGGACAAACGATAGGAGGCAAAATGCTGGATAAATATATTTATGGAGCTCAGGTACAGTATAAATGCTGATAATTGTATCTATAGCAATGATATAGAATTAATTGAAACTTTGTTCTTAAAATTATAAATACATATATATATATATAGCTTTTAGTTGATTGAGTTGATCTAAACTTAATTGATATTAATAAACTGCTTTAATTTTGGTGTGTAGCTAGTTTTTTAGAGCTGACATAAAAAGCAAAGCAAGTGTGTGCATTTATAGAACTGAATAACTCCCAAGAACAGATGGTTGTTTCCAGGCTGTGTCTTGAGTTAAGAAAAGCAACCACAGTAAATAGTAAAAGCTATTTGGATATCCACATGCTAGATAGAGTGGCTGCTTTCAGAACAGCTGCCTCCTGGGGGGACAAGGTAGAAGGAGGAAATTAAGAGCAATCCTACACCATTAAACTCATACATGCAACTGGGGTTATAAGAGGGCAAACAAAAGGGGACAACCAGGTAGCTAAATATTTTTGCAGAATTCCTGTCCAATGAAAATTAAGTTTATCTTCAGGTTAAATAAGCAACTTAAGGTGGATGGTAGGATTAAGAGCTAAATATTATAACTGTATCTTGAGTCATAAAATGATTTAGGAGAATGTATTATAAATGCCAAACTTCTTAGCATGAGTGATCCTAAAATGTACTCTGTTCCTTAATTTGGAGTTTGTAATGAGAACAATAGGCATAACGTGCTATTAGATAATGTTATACAACACAGGAATGAAAGAGGTTGGGATTTATTAGTTAATTGGATAAAGAGAAACTTGTCAATGTAACATTTTGTCACTTTCAAAAAATGTCAGTGTTTTTAGCTGTTGCATCTGTTTTATAGCATATTCTTTTTTTTTTTTTTAATAAAAACTGATTTGCTGACCTGTTACAGATCTACCAAGCAATAGGAGAAAGTGGCTTCCATGACAGGGGGTATTTGATTAATCACAAATTGTTGCCATATGTCCAAAGTGAATTTAATGAAGGACATAAAAGGCTGTTAGCTTTCTCTGTATTGAATTTGGTGATAAACTTGGGAGTTTCTTACCAAAAATAGCCAGTCAAACAGTTAATGCCAGTGCCCAAAGGTGCATAAGCAGTTGATATCAATAGGACTAAAGTTTGATTTTTTTCAGTCATTCAGAACTCATTAACAAAAAACCCATATGTCAAATCTCTTCGTCTTTAATCTTCCCCCAGTCCTCATTTTAACCCTAATTGTTTTGATGGACTAGTGATTTTTCTTTCCCAGTGTTGGCATGTATTCACTTCTTATCATCAAAGTTGAGTTCTAATACACTTTTCTATTAGCTTTGTAACAGTACCTGTTAAAGATGCATAAAACTGTCTCTATTTTCTATCTATACATGAAGTGCCATAAATACTTTGGAAAGGCACTGCTTTCAGCTTATTTCTAGGTTTATTTCTATAAGCTCATTTCATGTTGAACATCTTTAGTTTTTCATAAGAAAAAGAGGACAGGCAAAGTAGAACAAGTAGGAGTATTTATAAAGGAAAATCCTTTTAAATATTGATAAAAATTCCCGCGAATGGACAACAAAACAGCAAGAAAGTAATTACAAAGAGGTAGCATGAAGTTGGCAAAGGTAAAATGTGCACAGCCAACTTGATTGCTGTCTGTGGTTCGATGGTTAGCTCTGTGGAGAAGAGAGCAGTGGATGTAATTTATCTTCACTTCAGCAGGGCCTTTGACATCATCTCCCATAATAATATTACAATATGTAGATATGCAGGTGGAATGGGTGGACCATAAATTTGCTGAAAATCTGATGGACAGCTGGATTTAAAGGTCTATAACTCAATGTCTTACTAATGCATTATTACAAGTTTTATTTCTTAAAGGTTGGTACTGGGGTTGTGTCTTTTAGTATTCTCTTAACAATAGAACAAAACATTGCTTGTAAGTTGGAAGGAATGGTCACTGTACTGGAGGGTAGGGCTGCTGCTGAGACACCATGATCAACTGAAGGAGTGGATCAACAGAAACCTTGTGACATTTGGCTGATGACAGATGCCAAGTCCTGCACCTGGTACAGAATAATCTTAGGCAGCTGGGAATCAACTGGAGAGTGTGCAGTGAAGGGCCACAAAGGTGATTAATGGTCTGGAGCATCTCTTCTGTGAGGAAGGGCTGAGAGAGCTGTGACTGTTCAGCCTGGAGAATAGAAGGCTAATCAGTGTATATACCATCCATGAAGGAGGGATGCAATGAAGAGAGAACCAGGCATTTTTCTGTGGTGTCTGTTGACAGGACCAGAGCAATGAGCACAAAATGAAACACAGGGATTCCTTCTGAACACCAGGAAACATGTTTTCTACTCAGAGGATGATTGAGAACTGGCACAAGTTGACCAGAGAGGTTTAGAGTCTCCATCCTCAGAGGTGGTCAAAAGTCATCTGGACATGGTCCTGGGGAGCTGGCTTTGGGTGACACTGCTTGAATCAGAGCATTAACCAAATGACTTTTAGAGGTCCCTTCCAACCTCAGTCATCTGTGAAATGGCTTTGGAGGAGAAAGCTCTTGGATGAATGTCTTATTGACAATGCACCCTTGCAACAGTAAAAGCTAATTGAGTACTGAGCTGTGTTAGTAAGAATAAAGCAGTTAAATCAAGGAAAGTGAATATCATGATGTCTGACATTTTTGAGGTGACATTTGGAGTACTGTGTTCCCTAGTACAAGAAAGCCTTTAAATTACTGAAGTAACTTGAGTGAAGGTTGCTACAAAAAACCCATATGTGCCAATGATTTGTTGCACTTGGTCAGTGTGCGTGGTGCAGCTGGGATTTCAAACATCTTGTTTATAAAGTACACAAGTTGTACAGATAGAGATAAAGCAGATGATTTGGATCTCATGTAGAAGTTGTGTTCATCTCTGTATTCTTCAAATCTAAACAATTCAGATCTGAAGTATATATGTGGCATTTTTTGTAGGGTATCTACAGTAGGCCTTATGCATTTATTCAGTATTTGCAGATGCCCACAGCCTAATTTCTGTCTGTTTGATCACTGAGAGATTCAGAAATCATAAGTGGCTGCAATCTTATTTTTGTGCTCAGAAACCTATGTGTATGGTAAGCTTACTTCTCAAATCCAATGGCCAGCTGGAGACAGAAGTTTAGAGAATGAACAGCAACTGAAAAGATTATGGTCTACAGTTCACCTGATCTTGGTTGAAATTTGATCAGGATATCAAGGAGAGTAAGTGGAGCATCCATTTATACTTCACTGCAAAAACTTGCTGCTGGAGGTTTCTTTTTCTTTAATGAGAGCTGAATCAATTCTCTAGGATAGATCTTTTGGTTAGGTTACTGTTAAGATGCCATTATTTTGATGGAGATCCCCCATTTTGTGTTCCATGTTTTAGAATAAGAATGCAGATTTGAGTTTGAGAACTTGCATAATTTGCTTGCATGGTTGCAGTTGGTGAAATTGCAATTTACTTGCTGTCTTGAAGCAGTTGCTTTCCTCCTGGCCATTTTTCTCTGATGTTGCTCATTTAGAACAATGTAGTGGCTGCATCTCATCTTAGCAGCTGAATTTCAGTGGTGAGGCAGAAGAACTCTGCAAGCTGTGGGGAAAAAATAGCTCTTTGTTCTTTATAAATAAAAGGTATTGATAATCAACATGGACTGAAACCTGTTTAAAACTACCACATTTATCTCAGAATTGAGGGATGCTGAGAGTAATTGTGTAGTCAGTTGCCACAGCTGTACTGATAGAGAGTAAATCATTCAATTATGGCAACTTAATCACTTAATCACAGGCATCTGAGTGGCCCCATCCTCAGTATCTGTAATGACAGCAGTGGTTTAAGTATATGGGGACTGTAAACTGCTTTGTTTGCAAAAAACTCTGTTTCATCTACACATTTCTACAGCAGTTAGAATAAATTCTACAACATAGTCTACAACAGTTAGAATAAAGTCTACAACACAGAATAAATTAATATTCTGTGACTAGAAAAAATACTCTAGAACTTTGGCTTGACTTATATAATAATAATAATGAAAATTTGAAAGTTAATTTAGTTCTTTGGTGCAAAAGTCAGTCATAGGATGAGATAGCTGTGGATAAATGAAGAAGAAAACGTACATTTTTAATTACTGTTTTCTCTAGCTTCCTTTTATTGTGACAAATCTTGACATAAACTTGACACCTCTTAAATTTTGATTATCAGTACAAATATATTGCCTGGTTACAACATTTCCATACTAGCAGTTCAAATTTGAAATAACATTGCTACTGTTTGTGTGGTAAATCTTTCAGAACCACTCCTGTATCTTACCTGTAATTGCTTCCCCTACCCACATATCTAGTTTAAATTATCTTTAAGATCTGGCATATGCTACATCATAAATTGGTTTGTTAATAGGAGTACTGTAGACTCTACCTTCTCCAGGGAGCAGCAAATAATTTCTGCAATATTCTCAGTTTCCAATGACCTATTTTTGAAAATGCTCTATAATTCCAAAACAAAAAGCACTCACATATGCACTAAAGTGGGCAAAATGTCTCTCTTACTAGAGTGCAATTATGCAAACAGGGACTATTTACCACGTTGCTGGAGACTAGAGAATCAATGTGCTTTTCTTGGCCTGTTGTCTACCATGTGTTTCAAACTTTTTTCATGGCAGGGAAATATTTGTGGAAAAATGCCAGTGTTAATTTTCCTCCTCTGTTCCTCACACATAATAGGGAAATAACAGCTTTTTTGCTGTCTACTTGGTCTCTACTCCATGTACTGTGAGTTTGTGTAAAATATGATGTATTTTTCTTGAAAGCAATTATTTGATTTCTCTGTTAAATAAAAAAAAAAAAGGTGAAATAAATTTTAGCCATGGAGTTATGACTAGTCCATTAATTATATCATACTAAATTGCTTGCAGAATGCTGTTGTGGTAAAAATCTAAGGAGAAAGTATTCTTTATGACCTGGATCGTCTCTGTGATGCAAAAATATATACCTTCCATCTTTGTTTCTTAAGTGTGGCAAATATTTACAAGAAAAATGGTTAAGAAAAGAATGTGTTTTAGTTAGATCATAGAGAAAAAGATGTTAGGTCAGCTCTAGCTGCAAATTTTGTTAAATGATTTTTTTTAATGGTAAATCCACTGTGAATACCCTTTCATCCAAAGGGGTAGGTAGGCTACAGTTGTCAAGAGGACGTGAAGCAGAGTAGAATTTTGATGAAGAATTGATTAGAAAGAGTTGGCTAACTTTAAATGCTCACACATACTTATTTTTTCTCCATCTAACTGATTAGTTAATCAGGTTTAGATAATCTACTCTTCTGCAAGCTAGTGAGAGAACTTGGCAGCTGGTGAAAGAAGCCTTCCTGTGTGCTCTTTCTCATTTACAACTTTCAGCTTTATGGCTGGCATTTTTTTTAACCTTTACCATACCTGTGCTTTAGGTAGAGTTTCTTTTCCACTGAGCATTTATTAACACAAGTATGTCCTTCCTAGACAAAACTTAGACTGCGAGACAGTTACATACGTACCCAGGCATTTGGGTAGTTATAAAAATAGTCAGGAGAAATTAACTGAGATTAACTTAGAGATGCAAGATATTAAGGAATAAATTGCACCAAAACTGGAAGAGGAAAGGATGTTTAATATTAGATTTGATTGATAAAGAAGGAAAAATAGCAAAGGGAAAGTTGGGTGTCATAATTTTTAATTTTGTTGAAGGAGCTGATGAAAGCTGTTCCTTAGAAATTAACACAACTATATAAATATAAGGAACAAAACCTCAAGTTTGCCAAGGAATTGGTAACATTGGAGGAAATGAGATCAATTGATATTGCTGTCATAAGAATGTAGGAGTTAGGAGACCTCAGTAGGATCTGTTGCTCTCCTACAAAGCTATCCATATGTAATGACTTTTAGCAACCTTCAAATTCTTTTTAGTTGGTGACTGTTATAGGTGTTGTATTTCAGAGCTTTGCTTTTCTTACAGTCTCCATAGGTTGTTTGGGGGTTTTTTTTGTTTGTTTGTTTGGTTTGTTTGCTTGTTTTTAGTATGTACCCTTGCTATAATCTTGGTGTGAGTTAAACCTATCACTACAGGAGGTCAGTAGTAAAACACTCTCTAAGTAGGGTCAACTGAGAGGTGGAACTAGGCTGCTCAAGGATTTATGGAGTTCCTGCTTGTAAATTTCTAAAGATGGAGACGGAGCAACCTCTGGTCAACCTGCTTTATTTTCCTCATGGAGAAAAAAGCTTTTCATTAGATATGGTTTGAATTTCTCTTTTTTCAGCTTATGCCCACTGAGTTTTATCCTGCCATGCTCTACTGTGAAGACCCTGGCTCATCTCCTTCATTGCTTCCTCATGGGTAATGGGAAGGCTGCTTTTTGGTCCTCCCAGGAGCACTTCCTCTCCATGCTGAAGAATTAGGGTTTGTTCATCTCTTCCTCATAAAACAGGTGCTCCAGCCTCTGATCATCTTGCTGGCCCTCTGCTGAAGTTACTCCATTTTTCTCATGTCTTGAGGGGCCTGAGGATGTGTTCTGACTGGATGTATTCTTTTAGATATGGTCCAACAAGTGCTGAGTAGAAAAGTTCCCTGGTCTGGTGGCTGTACTTCTGCTGATGCAGCCCAGGATCCATTGGCCATCCTTGCTGCTAGGGAATGTTGCTGGCTCATATTTGGCCTGCTGTCTAAAAGGACTTCAGTTGCTCCCCAGCCAGTCATGTATTACTCCCCTCAGCCTGTGGTTTTTTTTTTTTTTTTTTTTTTTTTTTAATTCCTTCCTAGCTGCAGGACTTTGCACTTATCCTTTTTGAACGTTGAAAAGTTCCTGTTCACCCATTCCTTGAGCATACCTGCATACCCCTTTGTGGTAACTCAGGCATGTTGGCTGGTCTTCCCAATTTAGTGGCTTCTGCAAACTCTGTATAAAAGCATATACAAAGAGAACTCCTGTTATCTTAAAACTTTTACCAGCATCATCATGCCTGCCATAAGTCATGCATTTGTTGAAGCAGTCAAGTGGGTTTTTTTCCACTTTTTTCATAATCAGTCATTATTTCTAAACTTATGATACTGTTGCTAGTTTCTTCTAGTGTACTCTTTTTTTCACATTCAAGTGTCCAAAGATGGATGCATTATTTCACCTGGAATGTTTTAGGCCAGTATCATATTTGCAAAATACGCCTGACATAATCAGCTGTGAGCTGTAACTGCTTGGTCCTGTTATATGGAACTTGCTTCAAGTCAATGCTTCCTATTGTGCACTTGATTATTGCTTCCTTTGAACTTGTCATGGTATTTATTGAGTTGCATCCTATTAGTTTTACACTGTCACCATAAAATCTAAACTTTTCTCAAATAGTCTCACAGTCTGTACTAATTTGTTGTCAAATGTGAAATTATTAAGTTAAGTGTACACTCTGTTTTGTGATCAATTAAAACTGGACCCAGACAAATGCCTGAAAAAACTTGGAAATTTTTTTCTATTGACATTAGGTCATTGACTCAGCTATTTTTGTATGGATCATATTGTTTCAGACTATTTGTGAAAATTTCATGTAAGAAACAGTGTGCAGATGTAGGGGTTTTTTTTGCCAGGTGTGAACTCCGTGAGAACAAGTGTATCTGAAACCAATTCTGACTTTATCCTTTATTTGAAAGATACTGACTTTATTAAGGTGTAGTGGAAAGCAGAGGCAGAAGACTCAATAAGATCTGAGAGCTGATCTTAGAATTGTGGAGGGGATGGGGATGACATTTGGATTGTTAATAGGCTGTGCTTTATAATATTGATACTTGTGCTGCGAAATTGTCAGCAGTGTCTGCGTTGAGTATTTGTCAGCTGTAGCTTGGCCCAAAACCTCTGGGAAATGTATGGGACTCCTTTTTGAGTTTTCACCATGTCTTTAGGTTCTCTTTTGAAAGTTTATAGCTTACCAATACTTCTTACTTATCTTCTACAACACTGAAGGGTTGGAATCTGGCCTTTGTCCCCAAAAGACAGCAGAAACATGACAGACAATGTGCAGAAATGCAAAAATGAACGGCCTTTCTGTATTAGTTAAAATAAAAGTCTTTCTCCAGTGTAATTGTTACCTTCCTATTTGTATGAAATGCTATTTTGGGTTTATCATAAAGCATATACAGTTTGTAATATTTCTAATATAATTAATTGTGCTCTTGACTGTGTTGTCTTTTTTTTTTTCCTGAAACGTGAATTTGGAACACATGAAATGCAGGAGAAATACTGTAATAATGTGTATAGTAAAGAAATTTATAATTCCTTTAACTGACCCTCGAAAGATATGATGCCATTATTTGGTAATGTTCTATTTTATTACAATAATATTTTAGACTGATGCAAATATTGCCATGTTAAATTCTCTTACAGTCTGTAACATTTTAAACATGTCTTTTATTTAGGGTATTCTCTTGGTTTATGATATTACCAATGGCCAGAGTTTTGAAAATTTGGAAGACTGGTATAACGTGGTAAAAAAAGTGAATGAAGAGTCAGAAACACAGCCACTTGTGGCCTTGGTTGGAAATAAAAGTAAGTTACTCATAATTACACATTAATTGAAACACTCTGGATGTAGTTTGCTATTTAAGAAATGACATAAGGAATATATATTTAGGAAAATGCAGCTAAATACCATCTTGTGTGTTTTTGCTGTGTACAGATGACACATTTGGGTGTACTTCAGGATTATGGCTCTGGGCAGATAGGTTATATTATGGGATGTGCTGCATCATGCTTTGCCTAGCCTGCAGCCTCTCTCCCTGTGTTCTCTTTGCTGGGAGAGCAGCACACAGGAGTAGAGAAATCACTTGCCCATGTTTGAATCTGCTAGGGCCCCAGGATATAGCTGTGGCATGTGTCTGCAATGGAGAACTGGGGAGCATTTCTGCATGTAGTAAAAGGTATATTTCATGGTTCTGTGTGTTAAGAGACTACTGAATTAAATACTGGTATATGTTTAAAAAACTACACTGTGCATTAAATGTAACACTTAGGAGTTGCTTATCAGACTTTTTTTTACTGTTATCTGTAGTTGTGCTCATGAGGTGACTGACTTTATGTTGTTTTGGGGTTTTTTTAACCTCCTGTTGGTGATCACATAAATGTGATATAACGGTTTTCTTCTGACCACCAAAACGTATCACTTTATATAATCATCACTTAGATAATTTCCTAATTAGATGGATTCCAAATTTCCCCATTTCCAACTAAAAAATCTTACACAAATTTTGATGTCTTGATCCTGGCTTTCTTACCCCCTTTTCTGTTGACGAGGATAATAGCAACATGTAAAAATTTTAGAAACAAAGTGGTAGAAGGAGATACATAATTTTAGACAGTACAAATACATTTATTAGAACAACAGAAAAATATTTGCTTTTTTTTCACTTTCCAAATAATTTGTTTCTGTTACAGTGACCATGTCATGAGTAAAACTGAGAAAGTTCTAACCAAGAGGTTAGAATTGTTTAAAATAATTTGAAAACAATGTAGAGACAACACTTTCATTCAGAACCATTAATTGTAGTATTGCTGCGGTGATGCTGTAACATTTTATGACATTAATCATGAAAGACTAATTTCCTGTGAAGAAAACAGAGAAGGTCTTAGAGTTACAATATATAAATAGCACTTCTGAAAGTATAACACTGACAGTGTTGTACTCTAGCAGACCAGAGTCAATAATACAGATTCTGTTGAAATTCAAATGAAAAATATTTTTCCCTGGTTTCTATTTTGCCCAAAATTGGACTTCCTAGCTGGAGTCCTGCAAATTTTACAAACTTTTTGCTGTAAGATACACTGTAACATAGCATAAGAAAATGTTCCTCTGCTGAACTGGCCCAATACATGTAGAAAATGATACATTGGTTTCGATTTGGAGGTGCTTTATTTCTGGGTTTTTTTCACATATACATGCCCACAAATCTTTAATCTCCAAGTGTTTCCTTGGGAGCATTTGGAAATAGAATCTGGATTCCTAGGTGAGTTTTCAGATAAAGGCTGACACTGATTAGTGAAAGAGCTTTCATTTTATAGCAGCTGAAGGAACTGTGCTTGTGCCTTGTTTTCCTTCAGAAGCTGTTTATAAAGAAAGCAGCAAAATATTGATTTCGTGTGATGCTAAGGATGTTTGTGCTGTTGTACATGTTGAGCATGCATGGGGTACTCTTTACAGTAGGTTTTTTTTGCTTTATTTTTATTTCAGCATGATAAAAATTAGGCTTTGAAAGTATATTGCTTTTCTGAATTCTATATTAGAATAAGAATATATAGAAGGGCTTCCATCCCGATACTAAAAAATTAATAGTCTGTGAGAGGAAACTGTAGTCAGGTTCCTGTTGTTACATACGTAGAAAACAAGGTGTTTACATAGAAGCATGGGGTTGACTCCCACATATTATGAAGAGATAAAACTACTGATACTAACAAATTATTTAGGAGGAATCACTCTGTTCAACTTCTTCACTTAGTATGTGATAAAACACTCATATGCAATGCAAGAGCAATGATAGGTTAAGAGCCAGGAAAAGCCATTTGATGAATTGGTGAACTTACTTGACCTCATGCATCATTCAGGAGAAATACTCCAGTGAGTGGTTTCTGTCTCAGGATTGTACTTGGTTTTTTTGAGCTGTACATGTCTTTTAGGAAAATATCCAGCTAAGCGCACTGGAAGACTAGAAATGTCAATATCCACAGGCAAGTTTTTCTAACACTTAACTTACTTTCTGATAAAAGCTTTAAAATTTGCCAAGAATGCAGTTATTTTCATTCATAGTAACTGGAAAGCTTTGGGCCAGTCTTTAGATACTTTGATAAGAATTTTGAAGCTCAGCCTCTGTTTCGAAACTTTGGCTTAAAGTTAGTGACTTAACTCGGGCTTTTTCTGTTACTAATATTGTTTGAAATACATGTGTATTTTTCCCATTTTGGGGGAGATGTACCTGGATTCTCTCTAGGAATAAAGCTGTGGCTTGGAGGAAGACAAAACCACTTTTCTACACAATATGATATAGAAAAGTGTACACTTGAATTCTATTAAATGAAAATAATATCTCTGGATAATTTTGTAATTGAAAGCAAATTATTTTGATACATAGCAGTATATGGTGCATAATTGTTTACTGCTGTTAATTAATGTGGCTTTATAATTAATTTATTAGTGGTTTCTAATATCAATTTGTAGTCATTCTGTTAAATGTTAAGTTTGTGGGGATTTCTCTAGTATTCCATAGAACTTGAGAAATTGTTAAGTGCTGATTTAAATTAAACAGTGCTTGTTTTCACTGGTCTGGTTTATTGTGCATTGCAATAGATTAGCAGCATGAACACAGTAAGCTGCTGCTTCTGTTTAAAGCATGATAATTAACTTCAGAATGGTGTCAAGCTTTTAAAATATCCTGTTGTGTTTGTAAGAAGTTAAGATTTACTCATGAAACATTGGAAAGGTAATTTCTACTTAAAAAGCTCCAATCAGTTCAATCAGTTTTTGGTATCCCATCCATCAGAGATTTATTTGAAAATAGTAGAACAGTATGAATTGATACCTAAATTCTGGACCTTCCCACCTTTCTTTTTTATTTTCTTTGTTGTTTTTCTTCTTCTTTTTTGGTTGGTTGGTTGGTTGGTTGGTTTGGGGTTTTGTTTTTTTTTTATTTTTTTTTTCTTTATTTTTATTTTTTTTTTTTTTTCTTATTCACTAGTAGGTAAATGACAGAAGGACTGTTATTGCCCACTAATTTATTAAAAACAATTGGGAGAGCAAGAGTTTCAGAGTTGCAGATCTCCTTTGTAAAATGATTACTTTTTTAAAGCTGTCTGGGTTCCTTTTGGGTACTTAGTTTCAGCTTTCATTCTTTTTTCCTTCCTGTACCTTTTTTCTTTTTTTTCATAGCCTGTCCTATACATTTGCTCAGAGAGTAGAAAACTGTTTTGAATCAAGATCTTGCCCAGACCAGCTTTCTGAACCTACGTTCAGTTATCAATTGTCTTTCCTCAGATTTTTGTCGGTGTGTTTGGTGAACAACAGAAGGAATTATAAAACTTGATGTAGAACTATTTTTGCCTATTAATTATAAGTCATAAGATCTTAACAATCCTGAAATTTATAGCTGCTATTGAATCTTAAATTTGACTTTCCTAGTAACTTACATTGTGTTATTTTATTCTTATTAAATACAAACTATATTTGAAGTGTGCTTATATTTGTGTTGCTAGTACCACTTGCTTTGCACTGCTATTTGGGGACTAAACCTCACTGTTAATTTTAATTTATGTTTTAGAGTTTTTATGCAATAACTCAAAACTTTTTGAGTTTGAGCAACAAATATGTTGCTGTCAAATACTTTGATTTTATGGTATGAATAAAACTATAGTTATCAAGTGAATGAATTGTATTTTGTGCACTTAGGATCTTTGCTTAAATTAGGTATTGATAAAGTTCAGAGATCACAATGGATGTTCTAGTCATTAAGTGTGAATTAGAGAGTTTACCATGTTTCGTATGATTGATGTGTTTTCTTCCTTTCTGCCTTGACTGCTTTATATATTTTCTTCTGCACTAATCTATAAGCAGTCTCCTCAAGTGTCATACCAGCATTTTCAGTGGATATATTGTAAACAAAAATTAACCCAGGTTGCATGGGAGCTATAGTCATTTTGATTTGTAGCTACCAAGATGGTCTTAGGGCAGTGGTTATCTGTAGCTTATATAGGGGGTAGGAATTATCAGGTACCGGTGTATAGTGGCTAGATGAATGATTTCTGTTTTTAGAGATATTAACCAGATCCACTCCTCAATAAAGACTAATAACTCAGATTTTTAAACAATCTTCATGACAGATGAGGGCACAGAGGAGAATGCATCAACACTAATTAAGAATGTTGACCGTTTGTTCGTCTTAGCCATGATTAATTGATCTTGGAGTGCTATCTCTGAACAGGAAGTGGTATGCTGTTACATTGTGAAGTTTAAAGGTTACATTTTAGTGTACCCTTTAACTTCCCTTATATGCAACATAAAATGTTTTTACCTATCTTATCTGAGCACAGAATGAAACATTTTCCAGCCCAGATACAAATTAACATTTGGTGTACTGTGTACTAATGTGAATCTGGCTGGTCTTGTGACTTGCCCAGTCTGCTTTGTGACTCTGTTGCTGCATGATATACTTAGTCTCCCCCGTTGTACTGAGACGATTTCTTCTTTAATACTCACTTTGAAAATCTGTTTTATTTAAATTCAGAGCTATGCATTCATTCTCCTCCCAACCTCCCCCAGTTTTCTGTTCTCGCTTCCTGTAGGCTTGCCCTTCCTTTTAAGGTCCTTCACCTGTAATTAAGACAAGTACTGAGCAGCTGATGTAAAGACCCCTGTTCTTTAGAGTCTTATGCCTGATTGAACTAAAGTTCCTGTATACCTGACAGCAGGTCACCTGAGCCTTAGACATTCTCTTGGGATTGGAGGGTAAACTGCTTACATGTAGAGACTCCCTTAAAAAGAAAACCTTGTCCTGTGCAACTCATTTGAATAACTGTAGAATGATACCCTGTTTTAAAAAAATATGTATAGAATGTTTGTCTCAACCAGCTTGTAAGATTAATAGAAAACTGCAGCCTTATGGATTTATTTGTTTCAATGGTCAGGTAACTTTATTAAAAATACTTTTAGCGAGAAACTGAAATCAATGGAAGGGAAAACCACAGGTGAAAATGTTTTTTTTTTTATTCACCATAATATTATATATCCAACCCTGTGTCTCAATGTGTTCTGTATTACTTTAGCAGTGGAAGCAACCTAGAAGCACACGCATTTTTGAGTGAGATGCTTGTCTGAGAAAGCATCTATCTTGCAAGATTTTGATCCTGAATCATGCTTAGCTTAACATTATTAGAGCTGGGTACCAGCAATGCTGAAGAGATCTATTTAATTATGTCTGTTAAATTGCCATGTGGACAAGTCTGTGATTTGCTATACTGTGATTAGTAGACAGAGCTTGAGCCTCAGGTGCTGTTCTTTGGAAAGGCTGTGAGCTCACAGAACATTATACAGAACAAAAGAAGGAAAGTTTATTGCTCTTGTGTAGTATTTACCTTGCCATATTGTGTTGTGTGTGAAGAGAAAACACCTGGCAGGAAAGATTACAAGGATCTGTGCATATGTACTCCATTGTGGCTCCAGTCTTCATGTGACTTGCTGTGATAAATGTATCTGTTGCAAAGGGTTGCAAATCAGCCCGTGTTTTACTTTGAGCCGTCTTTCAGAATCCTTCATTAAATGATCTTGTAAAATGATCTCTTGGATGAGAAGGCAGTGGACACAGAAGCTGATAAGTGAAATGGTTAAAGGCAAATTTTTAGACTTCTGGACTTTCTTAGAGTGCTGCAGCCATTGTTGAAGCATGTGAATCCTTTCTCTCATGCTGCTCAAAAGGTAATTAATAATCTTTATCCAGCCTTAATAATCCAGGCTTAATAATCCAGCCTGTATTTAAGTCCATATAGTGTTAGTTAGTAGTGAGTTTGCTTTTTCATTTGTGTTCTGCTGCAGTCTGGAGTTCATTACAGGGTTGAAGCTGAACAATATACACAACTTGCACACAGAAGATATGTTACTGTTGTACCACTTGTCTGAGTTTGAGATTTACACAGCTAGACAGATCTCTGCCATAAACAGATGTAGTTCTATGAAAAGCAATGAATTTGCATTTATTTGAAGCAGGGCAGTTTAGATCCATGAAAACTATTTGCAGAAAATAATGTTTTCTCATTTGGGTCATACAGCGCTTTAACAAGAAAGTGAGAATAGTCATGAACTATTCCAACTAATAAACAGTTCTTATGCACTTTTTAATTTTTGTAACAGTGAATAAATTGATTTCTTCTTCCTACATGTAAAATCTTGCGGCTGCACTTGAGGTTTTTGTTTAGTGCACTTGAGTTTTGACTGCTATGACTAACCAAGAACCACAACCAAGTTCAGGGACCTGGTATTTTTTAGTGTAGTTGGAACTCAAACATCAGTGCTACAGAAGTGCTGGTAAATAATATATTCTCATTCCCTGACAGTTATGCTTAAATTGAGAAAAATCTGCAGAGATGTCATTGAAAAATGCAAATAGAAGTAAACTGTTTAAATACAAAGGTTAGAACAGTATATGTATCTTATTTTTATAATAATACACAAATGAAATGCTGAGAGATCTCTTACTGTTTCCATGGATTTTGTCTGTGGTTTATTTAGCAATGTAGACATACGCCCAATAAAAAAGATGCTGCATAAACTATAGTTCAGGCTGAATGTGCTTCTGTTTTTGGTTTAGGTAGAAATGTTTTTTCTGGCTGCGTCCTTCATACTTAGGTCTTCTTATAACAAATGGAAAGCCCTTAATTGTACCTAAGGGAATAGTTAATCTACGGTGGACATATGGTGGACAAAAGCTGAGTCTAGTAAATGAAAAAAATTATAAACAGAAAATGTGTGAATGTCTGCACAGTCTGAGAGTCATGGGAGATATTGTGCTGTTGGATTGGAGCTTATTTTAGGTTAATTTGCTATTCTTTTCTATTAGTATATTAATAGAAGTCAGTGGAGCATAATATACGTAGCTTTAAAACCCAGTCAAATTCATGTCTGTTTTATAGGATTGAAAAATAATACCTGTTTTTAAAATAGGGCAGAATTTCTTTTCTTTGCTGGTTGTCCTGCTCCTACCTTTGCCACATGACAGAAGTGCAATTTTGATTTCATTAGTGGGGGAAAACTCTCTGAAATTTTTTAAATTATAACATTTGATTGGGTAGTTAATCAGTGTTAACCCTGAGCAGCTCTTGGGCTTTATGGATTCAAGCATTATATGTGGTTGCACTGCTCCAGCAAAAGGTTAAGTATTAATGGAAAATGTTCACAGCTCTTTTACTCAAAGAAAACATGTTACTTGTAAGTTTTCTTTTGATTTTACTTTTACAGTTACATTGAATGTCTTCATTCATTTAGCCATCCATAAAGCAAATATTGTTGCACATGCAGTGGATAATAAGTCTTTTTAGGGCTACTTGTGTGGTATGTCACAGATCATTAACTGCAAGTAACCACCTGACTTGAGGGAAGTCTGGAAGCATCATTACAGTGAAGTAAGCTTTTATTTCTGTATCACTGCAGCACATTGATTTGTAGGAATGTCTCCATTAGCTACTGTGGAAATTTTCATATATTATTATTGAAGGAAGTTGATGAGAGAGGATAACCAAATTTTGAGTGTGAATAGGGCATTAGTATTAGGATTTTGGACAAAATGGAGGAAAAAACAAATGCTATTGTAGCATTATTTTCTTCTTAAAAGCTGGATGAATCAGTAAACTAATCTTTTTTTAAAGCTTCAGAGTTTAAGAGTCAAACTGATAAATATAATAATAGTTGTACAGTGTTTATGTGTACTCTGCAACTTCAGCTGAAATGCATGTAGTAGTTAAATATATTTAATACTCTGTATGGGCAGAAAGTGTGGAAAAGAAATTTATTCCTAATCAGCAGGGAAAACTCCAGCTTTTTCTGCTGATTTCAATGAACAACAACAAAAGAATTTAAGATTTCTGTTGGAAGTAAGCAGTTACTATTCTAGTTCAATTTAGAGCATGATGGATAGTCTTTGCTAATATGAGGAAAAATCATAATGGATAACCTTCACAGTCTTTGTAATATTGTCCACGCAGATTTAAGAACAAAGAAGAAAAATTACAGGGAATGCATTGCATGTATATTTTTAAATTGTGTAATTGTCAGGACATCATCATGTTTATTGAGGTTTTGCAAGAGAAGTGGAAATTAATGGTACCATTTCGAGTTTAGCCCACAGTAACAGCTCCATTCCTGAGACACTGTGGGTTTATGTTACCCATTTCAGTACAGGGTCATGAGTACTCTGCTAAATGTGTGGCTTTTTTGATAGAGCTTTAAGCATATTAAGCACTTATGGTTATGAATTCTTCATTGTTCCAGTATTTGAGAAGGTATATCTTGATAAGGTACCAATTGTGCTGCAGTTTCTTTCTGCATTCTATTTTGGTGTATTTTATAGGTAATTTTTTTTTGAGGGAAAAAATGGTATTTGGAAAAAAATAAAAAAAGACATGGCATTAGTTACATGTACGTAATACAAGACTGTGAAGATGTTACCACAGGAGTAACTACTAAGCCAATATCAAACAGATCACTGAGATAAGCCTGTTAGTTAAATGCAGAGAGTGTTGTTGTTATCTACACTTTGTGCTTCCAGCCATTGTGGTTTGGAGGATAACTTCAAAATATGCTTGTTTTTGAAGGAGAGATCTCAGACTTAGCATTAAATACAGTTAAAAATCAATTTAGATTTACTGAAATCTTACTTATCTTACTGAAAAAGGAGTGTGGAGTACAGTGATGATGAATGGTAAATTATTGATCTAATTTATTTTTTTTAAGTAAGGTTGTAAAAGAGGAGGCCTTTATGTACATTGCACATAGTTTCTATTTCAAAAATACTGAGTTCCCTATGAAATTTTCATGACATATTTTTTTCTTTTTTAACTCTAGTTTATTTTCAGAAGTAGTGCTTAAGATAAAAAAAATTATTGTTTACATGGGTATAAATTTGAAGCATGTTTAGTGAGCTACTCCAAGTTTACTCCAGTGTTTTCATGCTAGCCCCTAGTTTTTAATATTCTTCTGGATTACCTTTTTTAATCTGTATACTATGAGGGTTTTCTTTGGTTGTAAATATTGTCCAATATATTTACCTAATCATGTGTGATAAGAGGAATATATCATACTAGTATAATACTAGTATGTGATGGTAGAATTCATTAAAGTTTTGAGATATGTGTACAGAAAGAGGAATGACATCAACTCTTTCTGACTTTGAGTGGAGAACTCAGTTCATACCATTTAAAAACTGCCATCAGAAGTATTGTTTTTTGTTTCATATGCTAAACAAAAAGTAATTAAAAAAAAAAAGCTACAGCCTAAATAGTTGAATGGAACACACAGAACTGTAAAATGTCTTGGGAAAGGCTTGCTTTGGAAAAATCCAGGGATATAATTATGATGTGTATTTAGGACAACTATTTAGGACAACTTTAAATTGTTAGATTTTGCAAGTAAGCTTTTTTTTTTTTTTTTTTTTTTTTTTTTTTTTTTTTTTTTTTTTTTGTGGTAGTTAATTTGACATGAAGGCTGGAAAAACCATGTTTTGTACAGATAGCACAGCTTGGATGCTGTGGACAGAAAAAGAGACCCTTAGTTCCTAAAACCTAAAACCTAAAACCTAAATTTGGAAAGTAATTTGGTGTAGGCATGCAAAGAAAGCAGTGCATAGGTGTTGGCCATGCTGTTAAGTTGAACTGTTTCAAAAATATTTTTGTGTTCTGCTCATAACATAGAAAATGATACTGTTTTGGAATCTACATCTTCATCTCCCTTCAAAAGCATTATGGCAAAGCTTGATGTATTTTATTTTGGAGATGCCACTGTGATGTTTCATGGGATGAACACTTGTATGCTTCTTTGTTCATTATTCATTGCTCCTGACTTTATGGGTAGAAGGGCTGGTTTAGTTTGTGTTTTATTTTTCCCATTATGTCTTCCATGATGTAGGTCTGCCTTCCCCTTAGGTGTGATAGGACTTTGAGAGAGTAGTGCACCATGGATACTGTCCAACTGGCAACTCTATACTTGGGAGAAAATAACAGTGTAAGACAAACAAAAAAATCCCTCTCACAAGGCAGAATACTGATCTTTTTGAATCAATCTGTTTGGTTCTCTTGGTTGCAATTTTTTTAGAGAGTTAGTTTTGTATAGAAAAAACAAATCTATTTGAGTAGAAAAAGTAATTTTCATTGTAATAAAGGAGTCCTAGTAGATCAGACTGATGGTTTTGAACTAGTTCAGCTGTAGAGAATTTCCAGAGTTATTGAGTTTAATTCATTGTTTAATTCTAAGTAAAATGTTGTGGTAGTTTGTTTTAAAACATTACCCTGTGTGCTTGCAGATGCTGGAGAAAAGAAGCCTAGTCTGGTTGTATTGTAATTCTGCAATGTTGAAAATGGTTCAGTGTGCAGAGTACTGACAGCTCTTTCCCAGTAATATTCAGTACTGCTTTAAAGAAAATTTTTAGAAAGCACAATATAAAGCAGTTCTGAAATCTTTTATTTCTTCAGTTGTCTCAAGCTGCACAGTAGAAGTAAAGGAAACAATATAAGGAAAGAATAAAGAGCAGTCATTGTAGAGATCTCTATTGCAGCTAATATACTGCCTAAATTAATAATTTAGCAATTTTATTGGGCTGGCTTCTTAAAGTACATGTGTTAAGATGTCACGCTTTTACACTGTATGTTTTGCAGTTTTATTTTGGGAATGCTGTATACAAAAGTTTATTAGAAAATGGTTACTGAATGGTTACTGGTCTAGTTGCATGTTTCAGTGGTTGATCACTACGGCAATAATGCTGGTTTCTGAGCACAGCCAGCACTTTTTCCAGCTGCTTTATAGTGATATCTTGAAGCTTAAAATGTAATCTATATGGGTAAGCCACAAAAGCCACTATATATTAAAGCAGACTCTGACAGTAAATCAAAATTGAACAGCTGGCAACACTACTAAAGTCATAAACTTATTTATTAAAAAAACTAAACAGAAGAATTATATTAAAAAGAGAGGAATATATTCTACAGACCAGTGGATATAGCTTAAAACCTGGAAAGTGCTGCAGATTAAGGGCCCAATTTATGAACATCTGTTCTGGCAGTTTCTGTGAGATTCTCATGTTCTTTACAATAAAAGTGTGAAACATGTTTTTCCCCCCATACTAATCATGCTTTTCTGCAGTTCATAAAACTTGCATTGAGCCTTATGCAACTGGGCCTGTCTGCTTTACACACTGGCAGAGTAATTACTATTCATGAAAGAGTACTATAGCAACGTCACAATCCCACCATATACACTTCCCCTGACTTGTTCCAAGCAGTCTCATTGCCTTCAAAAGCACTGAAACAAGCCTTCAGTTTCCTTCATATTTTTAAGCTTAGAGCATGGCAACGAACTAATAATGGAAACTGGACACTAGAGAGCAATATGGACAGAAAAATATCTTGTACATTGTTTCTCTAAAGTTGAAGCATACTTACAGATCCACTGTTTTGGTCTTTCACAGTCACCAAAACAACTGTTAACTCCCTTTATTTCTTAATTTTGAAATATATGATCATGGAAAGATGATTTTAATTGTGATGTTTGCATGGAATAGTACCCTACTCTTTTTGTCATATTGACAGATATGAGGAAAGCTTTAAGATCTGATCTGTTTTGAGAGGGAACTGAAAAATCATAAGTTTAAAACTGAGTATCTAGTTCCGTTATCAGTGGTACTGTTTGGCTTTTGACATCAGTGTGGCCAAGATTTGTTTCAGAGATTTTAGCCACAAGCCTTGCTTCATAATCAGGCTTGGTCTGCACAGCACAGGTCATATTTTGTTCTCTACCTCTTGTTTTGTGTCTGGTAATTCAGACTGAACTAGAGGAGATAATTTTGAAAGGCCATCAGTTTTTCTGTAAAGCAGTACAGACTGCTAACATCCTAAGCCCTGCTACCATTAGTAAACAAAGTCCGGCTCTCAACGAAGTCTGTAATTAGGAGACCAGCGTGTAGAGGGAATACTGAGCAAACATGTAATAAAACCACTTTCCTTGTCCTGAGCAGATTATATTGCTTCATTGATGGAAATGGTTATGTTTCATTTAAATGCTTTCTTTTACTTTGAGTTTGATTACTTTCACTGTGTTATGCTTTATTTATTAGGTTGCAAAACCATGCTTTTGTATTTGTTTAATCTGAGGAGAACACTTCCAGCTAAGCATTCTCAGGACAGGAAAATTTCTGTGTACCTTTTGGGAGCTACCTTCTCATACATTTAGGCTTATACTGACTGACAGTAGGGAAAGGAAAGGATATCTAATATCCTTTGGACAAAGAAATGTCTTGTAGTAGCAAGGCATTTTCTGTTTCTATGCCATCCATTTTGGAGCATTTTATAGCATGGGTGAATCTGTCATGTTGGTATTATGTATCCATTTCTGAAGTTGCTTGGCCAATTTTTTCTCCAGCTCACTTGTGGCATATTAAGAAACTGTATATTTCAGCAAAATGTGTATATTGGTCATTGATAGTTCCTTCTGTCTTTCCATTGAGTGATACTCTTATAATTAGTTTATTTGTAGTGCTGAGGACAGGACTATTAGGAAATAAAACAAAAAGTGGCATATATTCATTTCACAGTTCTGGAAATTAAGGGTTTTTTTTGTCTCTGTCTAATACAAAACATGTGAATTGGTGAACTCTGAATCATTTTATCTGCAAGTGGTGTACAGTATATTAATGTCAGTTCTTAAAGCATTTTTTAATAGAAGAGTCAGAAACATTAATGCTATATTTGTTATATCACTGTGTTTACCTGTGGTGAATTGTTAGTTTCTGCTTTTGATTTGTTAAAGTGCACAAATGTAATTTATATGCACCTGCATAAAATATTTCACCTGTGAATGGGTTTTCATTTGCTTGACTTGATTTGTGCCCTGGATTTAGCAAGGAACTAACCCAACAGAAATCAAGGCTTTGTATCATCAAAGACAATATCCCAGAGGATATTGTCCCAGAGGAAACCCAGGAAGGGATACAGGTTGCAATATTTTTTT